>OY751411.1:8421093-8797196 GCA_963565655.1 Aleiodes testaceus
TTTACAAGGGACTCTGGTGGCTCTTCTCTTTTTCATGGAGTTATCGATGCCCCAGTTAATTTACTGCTTCTTTTTTTATTCATTTTCTCGTGTTTTAGTTTTTCCAATAGTAATTTACGTCTCTTCTGTCTGTAATTTTTGTTCTCCTTTTTGCTGGCACTTTTTTCCAGTATTCCTTCTTGTTATTTTCATTAATTCGAATTTAAAACTCTCTCAACTCGTAATGACACAGCATATTGAATTATTTCTAGTGTCTCAGGGCATTTATTGGCGTCTGCTCTCGTCGTCTGGCCACAGGGAATCGGGGCGTCAAAGCTGAAACTCGTTCAAATCAAGAGACGAATCAATACCTTAAAAAAGACGGTAGTTCTTCTTCCTCCTGAGGAGACAGTTTTCCTTTGAGCATCTTTCGTGGTGTTCACTCAAGTAAAAATCCTTTTCTTCACCCGTTTCTATTCCGCTTCATTCCAATTTTCTCATACGACAGTAATGGATAGGAGACTTTTAGTGGTGCCGCTCAATTCTTTCAATTTGATGATACTATTTCGGAATCTCTGGGCTCTTCTTTCTTTTTTCACCGTCTTCACATTGTTGCAGCTTTTTTTTTCGTATCGTGGGAATCACGCTGACAGGCTGAACTAGGCCAGGCAAAATGTATAGAAGTTCGATGAAAAAGCGATTCTGCGAGGATAATACAGTGAAATTTCACGTCATTGAAATTGAAACTTCAAAGGGCATTGCCGGAGTTAAATTGTGTGAGGGAATTTTTGACAATTGCAGGGAAATCCCTTTTTCCGTGGGATTAAAAAAAAAACTGCACCTCAATACATTAAAAGCTTTTTTGCCCTCAATTTAATTCGTGCGGGTTTCAAAATTCGCAGTAAAACTCTCACCAGTGCACTTGAACATTCTACAATAGTAAAGAACGAAGAGAAGTAAAGATTTTAACCTTTTTTTTTTTCTTCTTTTGCTCATTCTCCCCCATCTTCTGCTCCTCGGACTCTGCTCAGAGGAGCCGCTTTATTCTCAGCATAAATTTTGCTGAGTTTGCGTTGAAATTTATTCGGATCGTTTCCTAAAGTCGAGAGATAATTTCCTCGATCGAACGTATTCGAGTAATATTCCACAACGATAAAGATGCTTCTATCGGTGAGTAATTTTTCTTCTTCTTATTTCTCATTTTCATTTCATTTCATTTTCCTTTATTCACTTGTGTTTTCATTTCTTTTTCTTGCAGGAAAAAAGGAGAATACCATTATATGGTAGCTCCTTGCTGATTGACTGCCGGTCCCAGTCATCATGCAATTTTTTTTATCTCTGCCTCATAGAATTTTCCAATGAAAATTTCATAAGCAAAGGAGAAGAATTGTATGGAGCTTCCGAATGGTAAATCGAGGAGAAATGCGGGTAGATACAATTGAAATTTCATCAATGAATTTACTGGGTTGATGTCAGATAGTGAGAATAGTCAGAGGCAATGCTCCAAGAGAATGATTATTGGTAAATATCTGTATAGACAGAAATACTAAAACTGGCACGCAGCCAGTATTGTATTCAATCCTCAAAGTATTTGTGATCGTGAAACTTGGGGTTGAGTAAAGTGGCCTATTCATCGTTAATCATTTCTTGGGAAATATTTGACTGTTACCTCTGATATTTACAAACTTTTTACCATTCCAAGTATAATCATGTATTCATAAATTCACCTCTCAATGAATAAAACATGAAAAAACTCAAAAGATTATCAGCTTTCAAATGATTAATTTATTATTATTGAATGAAAGAATGGAGGAATTAATTACGAATACAATTACAAATTTTTAAATACCCTCTATCTGTGAATATAAATTCACTGCATGTTCATCGTGATAAATAACTCATTTGCATTGACCATAAAAGAAACAATTCCACTGGGAATAACAGAATTATGATAAATTGAGTACACGTGTATAACTGAATTTTACACAATCAATGAAAATCGTGTATTACCAAATGATCTTGTTGATTAATGAGTAGAATTACAGTTGCTCCCGTTAACTTCGACATTTCGCCCGATTATGAGACCCAAATATATCCTAAAATCTCATTCTCTCTCAGTGTCTCTACAGCATGGAAAACGATTAAAACGATTATTCACGTAAAACGGAAATTTCCGCATGACGCGAGATATCTGTGTTCCGAATCAATGCAAATACATTTATCACATCTTGCACATACATTAATGCATGACAAACACGTGTGCATGTGTGTGTGTGTGTTGCATTTGTATCTCCCTATATGACGGAGAAGTAGTGCGCTTATTTTTCAAACTCCGAGATCACTGGCAAATGTAACTTTAGACTTTCTGTCACCAGCATAAAAAACTTCAATTTTTATTCCCCTACTTCTCACGCAAGTGTACTCGTATTCACCTCCTTCCGTGGCTCTACATCTCTCGTTTTGCGATCAAGTACAGTAAAAGACGCCAGTGACTTTGTTTTCGCAATTTTTCTCCCACTCCCACTCTCTCATCCGCTATTGCACTCAGACTGGCCCCAGAGTCTCACAACTTTTTTCTCCCCCTCGCTCAGGAAAACGAGAAGTTATGGTTCGACCTGCTCCTAAAATCGGCAATCCGTATATCCGAGTTCCGGATTGTGTTTGTGCTTGGACGCCATTTTTATCCTCACAACTTCTCTCCCATTTCCCTTTTTTCACTCTAAACTCTCGTGTCCACTAGTCTCCAGGACATTCACAATGCTCTGGAAATTGTTAGAAGATATTTTCCAACGTAAATATCTGTTGTTCCAGTATCCAAAATTTGTGGCAATAATTTTTCACCAAGGACACTTGGGAATCAACAATTCCATCGTTCACCTCAATTCAATTAGCCTTCTCAATCTTCCCTCTATCCTATTCATATTATACAGTGACGTATGAATTATTTCATGTGCGTTTGAGAGGATATCGTTGCACATACAGAGAGCCATTCTAAAAGCGTTTTTCATAGTGAAAAATCGTAGCACGGCATCTGGATTTCAGATATCCGGTGCTCACAGTCCAGACACGTGGTTGGTGCCTTTAATGGAAAGTCGTCTATTATCGGGTCCTAACGTTGCTACCTTTTCTCCAAACTTTCTTTCTCACTCTCTCTGAAGGAGGGAATGGAAAGATCATCGGGTTTTCACGATAATGAGATTGGCACTCAGTGCGGTGCTGTTACCAGCTCGAGAATGGAATAGGGAGGGGAAATAAAACGGAAAATTCGAGAGAAACTCGGGGAGAATTGTTGGACCGAAGGAGATAGAGTCAGTGTGAGTGAAGGTACGGTCAAGTGTTGGAAGAATTGTTAGGGATGGTAGGTGCTCGCTGATAAAGGCGGAGTAGACGAAGGAATCTAGTGAGAGTTGAGTGTGGAAAAGAGGCGGTACAGGGAGGAGGCGTCCTGTGTCTTCGGGGAGAAACGGAGTAGACCGGATAAATCGTTGTTCTCCTCGTCGACAATCCGTGCTCTTGGGAATCCAGAAATCTTTACGAATAGTAACGCTGCGAATCACCCGTGACGACAGGGGACTTGTAGGGAAAAAATGGTGCCTGGAAATTTTTCCATGGTAAATTTAAAATTCTCCTTTTTCTGCACCACCTGCGGGATTCAACGGCATGATAGTACACGAGCTGTGCGTAAATTTCATCGCACTGTAGAAATAACACGGTGGGAATTGTGCTGCAGGTGCTCTGGCTCGTTTTTTCTTTGAGTATTTGCATGTTATATGTATGGGGACAGAGTGGGAAAATTGGGAATTTCAAATAAAATGTCTCTACTTTACTCTCGATGTTCACTTCATCCGAAAATCCTGGATTTCATGCCCTCGTTTTCTCCGTGAATACTTGCGCATCACAGTGACACGAATTGCACTACTCCATTTTCTTTTTCATTCAATCCCCCTATTCGATCCACGCTCTCTCTACACCAATTCCATTATTATAATTACTGGGTTAATATCGTCCCTTCGATGAATGATCTGCACTGAATATACTCGCTGATAACCGAGCACTCTTTTGACGCTTTTCAATCACTCAAAAACAGAATTTCGAAATGAGTATGCCCGAATTGATAATTTCAAGCGTAAAAAATATCGGTTCATTCAGCCACAAACGTATCGTTCGAATATCACGATCCCAGAATCCTTCAATTAAATTAATTAAAAGTTGATACAAGAGAAATGACTGATGAAAATTGATTTCTCTTCCATCACTTGTGTTTTCGTTTTATTTGTAAAAATAACGAGCACTGAAAAATAACATGGACAACACTTTGGTGCGATGTTTTTTTCCCATTATTTTCCCCTCTGAAAACCATATGTATACGTGGATTCATGCAAATATCGTGTTGGGATACAAACTGGAATGCTCGTAAAAATGATTTCGCCTCTTTTTACCGTTTCTCCTCTCAACTTGCAAGTAGACCAGCCGTCCATTGGATTTATGAGAATGTCCAAGCCCCTACCCCATCCACCATGGCATTTCTACTTCCTGCAATTTCTTTTTCCCTCTCTTCTCCTCCTCATTCTCCAGTGGCTGAAAAGGATTGAATAATTCAAAGCGCACTCACCGACCACGTTGAGCGTATAGTTGAGCGACATCTTCGGCTCAGTGCTGACCTGGCACTCGTAGGTACCAGAATCCCGTTGCTGCGGTGACTTTATCTGCAGTGTCCAATTCTCCGACTTGTCTGGATGAATTACTTGAAATCTAAGATCAGATGTATACGTCGATATGCCGGCGCTCAGTATATGCATATCCCGTTTTCTCATCCAGGAAACCTGAAACATAGGTTTACCATTGTGTCTTCTACATGACAAGTACTCAATCATGAGGCAACACTCAATACAGACACTTCCATTAACCATCCAATGTTCCTTCAAAATGAATAATCGACTATTTCGTGGTACTACAGCCAGATGATATCTGTATTTAGGTGATGATGGTAATCATTTGTGGTATTTGTGTTGCCTCCGATATTTACATAATTAATACCATCAATGTCAATTGGTAATGAACATTTTTCACCAAATATTGGGATTACAGGCAAATGAATGGGAGAGGTGAATTGCTGGATTTATGAAAAAAGGGGAAAAATTTATATTTCATTAGTTCCATTGAAACGGAGAATTACGTAATGGCGCCTATTTGAATTTTTTCAGGTGTAATAAATTATCCTCTGATGTAACATGAAATGGAATGGATGAGGTCATTAATGGAAACATTAAATCTATTCAGCCATTAATATTCCTGAGCCCTGCGGAGTGAAAAAACGGGGTAATTGAACTTTGATTTCAATCCTCAACAAATAAATCCCCTTTGGATTTTCTTTTGTATACTTGGAAATGGCGAATTTCACGCCATCAAATCAAGCCCATTCCTCTGTGTTTTCTGGTGTCAACAGTGAGATCCATTTGCACTGAAGCTCGTGGCACCTTTCGTGTTCCAATTTCCTCTGAGTGTATTCGTGTTACAATTTTTTTTCCCTCCTGAATCATATATTCTTCACCGAGGCTCTGCGATACGTGGAATATACAATAAATCACAAGCAGACAATGCCTAAGCACTCTGAACACGAGGAGTAGCACCGAGCCCCAGAATGAGACGAGAAAAAAAAGAAGGAAAACCTCAAGGCAGAGTGTGAGGTGTTCCCTTGGGAACCGCAACCTTCGCAAATTGGATCCGTTTCCATCTTAAAGTGGACAAAAAGCTGGAAAATTGGAAATTCACTCGAGAGATATTCCATGAAAATAAGTTGCCGCTATTCTCCCCCTCTTCTAACTTCTACGTCTTCACTTTTCTGCTTAACCGAGAAATTCTCGATAAACCCCAAGCGCCTTAACGACTCCAAGTGATTTTCACGAATAAGTATATAGCTCGAGAAAAGCTCAAGGAGTTAGAGAGCAGAGAAAGAAAATACAAGTTTGGATGTTTATGACCTAGAATGTATTGATCTCGGAAAGTTTTTTCGGTGGTAGTGCCAATGTATACCGCAATAATGAAAAAAAAGTACCAGTGAACTCGGATTATTATCATGATTATCTGAATATTTCTTCGTCTGAATAAGTAGAATGGAGAAAGAGTAACGTCTGATTGTCGGGAGCTTATTATAATATTCATAAAGTTATTTGGAGAATTAAAAATATTGAACTGTACAAGTGAAGCTGCTCGTGGAGCAATGAAAGAGATGGAGATATAGAAGACGGTGGAGGAGGAGTTTAAAGATATTCTCGACTTTGGATAGTGCGCTTATTTTCCGGTAGCTGCACAAACTCTCATTTTATATCCAAATTGGGAGGCACTTTTTCTACCCCATGATTATCCCTTTAAACTCGAGTTAATCTCATCGTGAAGCTCCACGTGAATTGCAGTGCTCTAATTTTCATTGGAAAAACTATCGATGACAGTATTGCATGTGTCGGGTTTAATTGGAGCTTCAGCTTGTTTTCCAGTTTAATTATAATAATTTAATTAAACTCCAACAAAAGTAAATGAAACGATATTTCGAATTTCAAATACAGCCATATACTGTTAAACTATCGATGTTTGTGTGAATAAACCACTGTATTTCGAATTATACATATAAAGTATTTTGGAGGTACAGTGTGAATTCATAAATCACACAACCAATTCATTGGTATCCAGGCCGAGAGCAGCAAATCTCCGTTCGCAACCCATGGACGTATATGCTATTACATTTTGGGGTAGGATGAGAATGACCCACAACTGGCACCAGTGTGTCGGTGATTCAAAGTCCCAGTCCAGTCCGCTCGGAATTAAGCGAATTGATTGGCTCCGTTCGCGTAATCATCGAGCAGTGCATACCGTTAACCGAATTCCAAGCATTGCATAGTTCAAATCGGCTAGTCGATAATAACCCACCGCTGTTCGTCTACGCATCCCCACTCAATCTATTCTTCCCCTTTTCCTTGGTCGTTTTACTCTCCTGCCTCGGATAAAATTGCGGATTCTCCCTCTTGCCGACACACGGCCCATAATCGTTCCTAAAAAAGGGGAAACGAGGAGAATTCAAATACTGAAACAAAATGGTGAAAAAAAAAGAACGAGATAATAATCTTTTTCAACGTAGCACTTTACGTAAATTGTTCGATTCAAAATATTGGCTAGAGTAAAAACCAATATTAGAATATATATAGAATATATTCACATGGAGAATGACCAGAGAAAATGTGGAGAATGAGGAATATTAAATGGAGGGAGAAAAGAAGAAATTCTCGTAGCACTCTGCATGTATACAAGTTTACGCAGCACTCTTGAAAAATCTCCTGGGGCTGATGCAAATCAGAATAAGAATGAAGATGAAATAAATAAGAAGTAACGAATGTATGTAGAAATAGAGTGAAAAAATTTAGATTCTCCATTGACTCACAATAAAGGAGAGAAGGCCCTCCGGTGGAAGTTACTTTACGGGGTGATCAAATTATCGAGGGCAAATTTAACACGATTATTCAGGACACGGGAAAGCCCGGTGTGAGATCCCTATGAACGAGGCGAGTACATCGTGCAGAGGCGTTTGGAGTTTCAAGCCAACTCGGCAAATTTTTCTCTTCCACTTCTTTTTCCTTTATTTTTCGGTTCCACTGACACGGCGACGATGCCTCCCCCTCCTTATTCCATGAAAGTCGCGCACAAACTGGCGTGTCGCTCGGGCAAACGAATATTGCCAATAAACTGCCAATCCAATTTAGTTACGTAGGAAATACAACCCGAGCCGCTTACTTTTATGGCACTAGTGTAAAGAAATGGGCGTTGAGAAGTCTCGGTGCTGTGACTAACGAAACATGGAGAGAAGGTACGGGCAAAGGACTTTGAAGTAAGTGCAGTGAAATGCAAAGGAGCAAAGGGACTCGTACAGCCACTAAAATGCAAATAAAGTGTCGATTCTCATGTACTTTTCTATTCTAGCCGAGTCCAGAGTGCCACACCCCGAGAGTTTTCTTCATTTCAATCGACGTCGGAGAATTCTCCGCACACTTCTCTCATCTCTCGCCAGTCAGCAAAAGTATGTGGAGAGGAAAATGGCATATAACTCTTGCCGATCAAAATTTTCCAGCGTCCGGTGGATTTAAACTTTTTAAATCTACGTACAGCTGGAGAATCTTACTGGGGATTGAGAGAATGCCTCTTTCCTTTTGCTCATTCACCTTTCCGACATTAGCATTAAGAGTTCTCTATCGTTCCTGCGGTTTCCTATAACCTCGGCTTATCCACGTTTCCGTGAGCCCCCAGATACTCCCAAAGTTCCACCAGTCAGCCCCGAGGATGTAAACGTAACGGTGATTGAAACTCGGCCGACGCAGTTGAATCGAAAAGTAATCTATAGCCCGGAGAAGAAGTAACCGCCACGTCGAATTGGCATTTCAATTCACTTCGTGCCCCATTGCCCAAGAGGCTGCTGTTGTAAAACCTAGTAACGAACAGAAGAATCCACAGTTGCGTCGACGTTTCGTAACTTTTACAATCTAGAGTTTAGCGACAAATAAAAGAGGAGAAAATAACCTGAATCTAACTGGAGCACATCGTAAAAGCATTGCCGTTAAATTTTCTCCGGGAATAATGACAGACTCTATCTTTTCCGTAATGTCACAACTTTTACATTCAAATGAAGATGAAATTCGTGAATGTCACGATGCAAATTTATTGTTATAACACGTTTCTATGTGCCTTGGGTTAAATGAGGTTTGGCTAAAACCGTTGGATTCACATTAAATAAATTAGTCGGTGAGAATGTCACGGATCGATGGAGATCTTGGAATTGCTACGAGGACATTTGGTTGGACGTGTTGATATATATGGTTGGCTTGGTGAGTCGACAGAATATAGCGAAGGTCGCGAACGGATGGAGAGACGAGGAGCTTCTGCAGCAGACAGATTGTCAGAGGCTCAGAGATACGACCACTGGATAATTAATATATTGTCCGTGCTTCAATATCCATATCGTTCCGACCTAGTAATAATATACATGGATATACTTGAAACTTGCTGTTCTCAGTGCAGTCTACCTCCTCCAGACTACAATAATATCTGAGTAATTATTGAACAGTCTCGACTACCTGCTGTTTTTCAAACTCCATTATATTCATGATTCTGATGGTTTATCTCTGGATCTCCAGTGGACATGGACACTTTTCCATGTAGAGATGAATAAATAACTTTCCATTTGATACTCTTATATCGAGTATCAGAGAATTGAATAAAATATCAAATCTCCATATTTATTCTGTAATATCTTGTGATATAAACAGTTGGCTTGAGAATATTGAACGATTCAACTTATAATAGAGAAGAGAGTAAGAGAAAATATGAATCTTAAATTCACGAAAGACTCCATATTTTCTAAAACCCAGCAATTCCATTAAGAAGATTAACTTCATGCTTCAGGGATCCAATGAAATCTTGAAAGACATATCTTATTGTAAATATTCTTCCTGCAGCATGGAAATGAACTATTGCATAATACATTACCGTTGCTGTTTAAATTCAAAAGTTAAAAAGTTAATCCAGAATAAAAAAAAGAGGGAATTTGATTCAGATATAGTATGAAGCTTGTAACGAATGTTTATACTCTGAAAATGCTCGAATACAGAGTATAAGGATAAGGATCTTCAAGTCGTAAGAGAAGAAGAAAAAAAAGAGCCAAAAATGGAGTAGTCGTTGAATCGAGCAACGGTTGCGCTGCGCTTGCAGCCATTTAGAGACCACACACACAAATACACATGTACATGAAAAACACGAGGGTTCCAAATGCTGCAGGAATCACCAAGACGTATGGAGCCTCCTACATATTTTTTTCTCTTTTTTCCAGAACCTCTCAACTCCTTTTTCTCGCTCTCAAGGCTCGAGCACGTCCGGCTCGCGTACTCCGAATACCTACGTGGAAGGGCACTAATGGCAACGACATTTTCTTGGATAAAATTTTCTACTTCTTCTCTTTTTTTTCAGCCTCTCCAGTCTGTATACACTCGTCACAAGAATCAACCTCCTCACGTCGACTCTGACCCTATCTCATTAGAAAGGAAACATAATATTTTATTCAACATTCACACTCCCATGTATCTTAACCTCGTAATATTGTCGAGTTTATATACTCGTTTAATTTAATAATCCGAGTGTAATATGACTGCTGCTGTTTCTTTTTCTCTGTCGTTTTTTATTATTTTGGATGATTTAGAAGCGTTAGAAATATGGTACATAAAATTCGACACGAGTTTTTACGACTGCCACAAACTTTATGTGTAAGCAATGACAGTGTGTCATAAATTTGGGACTCGAGTTTGATAAACATATCACGAGGCTTTCGAAGAAATTCATGAGAATGAATGAATTATCCTCTTTTCACCGAGATTAAATCATTGATTTTATTGATAAAAATATCTCTTTCTCTTTTCATCTCTTTCATTCAGTGCAAATGGGTTTGAAAATTATCACATGAGAATTATGATCTCATAAATAAATCTATTACATAATTCATTTCATTACAATATTACTGGCATCATTGGATTTAATGATGACCGAGAATCCATATTTCACCAGTCAAATAATTATTGAAATATTACTTTGATATGTAATGGACATTCGAATAATTTGTATTATCCAAATTGAATAATTGACGTTCACAATTCATATTAAGAATAATCATAATAATGTTTGATTCGTTGGTGAATCCAATTACGCAATTATTCCCTGAATTGGTCGTTCAAGTAGGACCTGTTCATAAAATGGAAGTAGTTATCGACTTAGTTTAAGGAAAAGACGAGAGGTCATACAAAGTAGCGGCTCGTTAACTTGTCCTGAATTTCGCTTCTGTGATTATCCCACTACCATCAAATTTCTCCGTTAGCAATCACACATGTCCATGTACCAGTTGCTTTGTACTTCAGTCTGGTCTGTAATTAGCTAGTTAACCATTGACCCCTTGACAATTCTATCTGGTAATATTCGCAAGTCTGAACACATGTGCAAAAGAGAGATTTCAGAGGAAAGAGGAGAAATAATTGATAATGAAGAGGAACTTGAACTGACCAGGAGAATTGTAGGGTTCTTGAGATTGTCTTTTTATTCTGTAGTTTTCTCAAGGGAAAAATGAGGGAGAATTATCGAGAAACTTGTGCACTTGGTATGCGAGAAATTGCAAAAAATGAGGATATTAGAGAAATGCAGGAGACGGAGGCATTGGTTAGGATGAATAGAGATAAATAATCTCGAGTATTCGAAGAATCTTCAAGAATTTGTTGGAGATCATGGAGATGCTTGATAATTATGAAGTTCGTTTCTCTCTGTGCCTTTGTTTTCACTGGGATTAATGCAGTTAATTAATTTTTTCAATTGATGAATGAACATTCCGACTGGAGAGTTTGACATTCTTTTAGTGCAATCAAGTGGCATTCGTTTATAGTTGAATTCATGAAATTCTTTCATGTTTCATTGGACGAGCACAATAAATGCTGATGGATCAAGTTTCCATCAGTTGCAATTCCACATGACGTGTAATTGAATTTGAAATACTTTGAAGTAGTGAAAAATATAATTTGAGTATGCAGAATATGAAGATGAAATCTCATTCTCACTTATAATTTTTTATTTCACATTGTCATGGAATACAATAACAGATTGTGCTAGTCATCAGGAAACTGTCATATTTCCAACATTTATCCTGACATTGTCGTGTCTGCTTTCCTATCCTCCTTTGCTGTTTCATTCTCATCCACCTCTTTTCATATTATAGAATAAACACAGAGGCACGCTTTTTCATATCGCATCCGGTGATTCACTTCTCATTGATCACAAAGTATCTCACTCACTGTTTCACATCACAGTTATTCTGTGTTAAATTTCACTTCATCATAGGGAAAGATAGAATAAAATATAAAATTCATGGAATTCCCCTCAATTCATTGAAATTCAACATGAAAATCCTCAATCATGTGTAATAATTCCTCCAATAATTACTCAAACATGCCAAGCTACACACTGAATAATAATGTCCACAGAAGAAGTTGCGACCGCAAATCGGAGGTCTGAGCATGACCCACTGATTCTACTTCCTTGAAGCACACTTTAGTCGCTGTTTGTTCTCACATGGCATCAGACTGCGAATTTCCTCAATATTCCATATTAGTTGTGCTTCAACTATTTTCCCTCCAAAAGTTCCACGTTAATGAGGTTCCAATTGTTTCCAGGAGCTTAGCTGAGATTGCATGCAGCCAAAGAGAGTAATTATCAGATTGATAGAACAATGAACGCCTGAACGCCCGTAATAAATAACAAAATAGAGGCAAAATTCGTAATTTTCAATGCCTCAGTATCATCAAATCATTTCCCGTAAGCATCGACCATTCTCCCCTTTTCTATGCAAATCCTCCGAACTTTTGATTGATCAAAACAGTGAATACAACGTCAATCTCAAAATCATGAAAACCAACATAAACTCTCCCATTGTGCACTCGAGATCTCATCCACTCAGCATTGTTAGTTAATCGCATTGAATTACGTACATCCACTGCCCTCAGGATGTTGATTTCCACGTCCATTGTTGATGTTGTTGTTGTAGATACGCACTGGCCATCTCCTTCATCTCCATCTCACTAACCTTAAACTACTCCAAGAAGTCCTTTCTATTTCAAGTTTCTACGCTCTAACCAAATTAAGTGACGCCATACGATTTTAATCTAGCTTCCGTCTGCAGGAAAGCCTGTTTGGAATTGGTAAGCGCACAAACTCTGCGTTCACTCTCTCTCTCTCTCTTCCAAGTCTTATTCCAAAGATTTTCTCTCGTTTCTTACCCATATATTCCATTTCCTACTTCTGTTCTGACATACACCCACCCACTGCACGTAATTGCAATTGCACGGTACACAGGTGCATGCTGGATGTCTCAAAGTAATTTATATTTTCAGTACCTATTCATACATGAATGTCTCCTCCACTTCACACATGTCTCGATTCAAAAATAAACAGTTTCCATTTATTTTAATGAAATTTCGAGAGACTTTACCACTTAATTCACTCATGTTTCATTGGAATTTCACGTTATCTCGCAACTTTGATTAACATTCCCTTATGCAATGTTATCATCGCCAGTATAACCATGGAATTGGGTGGATTCCTTCTATTTCAAACTGAAATAACTCACTGGGAATTCCTAGATCGTGAGTAACATTGTCCTGTGGATTGTAGACCTCTACCAATAGTTTGCCAAAACTGATTCCACATACAGACATTGAATCCTTTCCCCGGGTTTTGCTGAAAGGCGGTGATTGAGGGGCGGGAGGAGAGGACGCTCAACTTGGCAACAATTCGCTTTCGAAACAATGAATTGAATCAATTGACATGAAATAGAAACGGGGCTGTATAGATCTGTACTTATTTTTTTATCTCTTCTACAGATACAGATGGCTTCCTTGAAATGAATATATATTTGCATGGATATATGCGACAGTCAATTACACCTGTGCGATGGAATTTTCCATGGAAATAAGAATATTCCGCATTCTTTTGAATATAAAATCGTTATGCAAGCATGAAAAAACAATGGATCAGTGATTGAAGATGGATTGCGGGTGAGAGCTGTGAAATACTTTATCAATGAGAAAGTGAGGGGAGTTTAAAGGTTGTCGTAAAACCGAAAGCCAATTTGTCGAAGTGGCAGTACACAGGGAAGAAACGGCGTCTTCTAGCCTCCATGATAGCTATGTAGACATGAAAATTTTGAGGAAACCTCACTAGAATCTAGTCGAGCCATCTGACTTCGTTCGTGCTCCGTTAAGCGGTAAACGGTACGTATGGTGTAGTTCACATAGAAGATTGATCGAACTTCCGAATGAGTTTAACGCCTTCGGGAGTAGTAGAGAGAGTGAGAAAGATGGATGAAGCATTATTTAGGCTTTGGGAGAAGAGACAGGTGTTTGATTTGTTTACCTGTCGTTACTACTTGTTGGTGAAATTTTTCAGTAGCAGAAAAGGAGGTGTATCTTCTTAAAAAAAAAAAGGTGGAATTTGAAATTGCACGAAAATTGCCATTAGCGGTTGTGCTTGGCAAACACAATTATTCAACTCCAATTTCTATTGTTAAAGTGGAACAATTCGGGAGAGCGGTAATTTAAAAAAAGCAGGGTGAACAAAAAAAGAAGTATAAAATTGTGCTCAACTGCACCGGAAACATTTTTTTTTTGGCTAGCTTTTGTCTGCAACTGATTCTCCGAATTTTCCGCAAGGAGAGAGAGAGAGAGAGAAAAAAAAGATATTAACACCCATCACTGTTGTCCATTCAAAAACTGTACAAACGATGCCAGTTGTGCGTCTCCCTTTTTCCCCCTTTTTTTTCCTCTCCCTTGGTGAATACAAACATGGATATTACACGTATCTACCTATTACCGTTAGCGATACCATATGAAAAACGTGAACCTATATAAACGGCGGCGGAGAGATGAGAAATACAATGTGTACGTATATGAGAGATGGAAAATGTTTCAGGCATGAGGTATTTTATCATGGAGAGAAGAAAAATTGGAATATCTAAACTGCGGACAGGTTGTGTGCCATTACCCTCTTTCTTATCATTGTAATACTTGGATATTGCATCAACGTTTATCTTTGTGAGAATGCAAATCATTGATGTCAAGCATTAAACTCATGTGGAGTGGAAAAAAAAAGAAGATGACTTGTGTCTGAGTGCAGAGGATTTTGACCCAATAAAATGAATTTCATCAGCATTTCCCAGAGGCTCACACGAGAGGAGAAATAAAATTGGATACAGAGCCCATATATATATTTGCAGGAGGGTTGCACACATTTTTTTTATAGCTTGTTATCCATCCGCTAACTATCTCCGCCCTTCGCTCTCTAGTCCATGTCATTTGGCCCCTAAGGCTTCCCTATCCCTCCCATGAATCTCGGCATCGTAGTCTTGAGGGCTTATGGCTTGTGTACTCTGGCCCTCAGTCGTCCCTATCTCAATCTACATGTGGCAATGAAGAATGAAGATGTCTTCGTACAGTAGGTGACACAGTTCTTGCGTTTACAGTTTTGGAGGAGAGCTCTGCAGTGATTGAATAAACAAGACAAAACAGAGGGATAAATCCATGGGAAAGGGGAAAAGAATGAAAGACACAGTGGATGATTCAAGCCCCAGGAGAATGAGGGTGAGAAGCAGTAAATCTGTTCCATGGGACTAGAGATTGTGAAGGAAGTACGAGGGCGGATTTAATAGAGTCATGACAAGTTTCTCGTGTCCTAAACCTCCTCCTCTTCCACTCTATCGTTCGGTCTTCAAAAGTTTTGGTACTTTGCTATGACATCCCAACTGCACCATCATTCTGGTCATCCACTGAGTTCAGCAATCACTGTACAATTTCATTGCCCAGGAATTGCAGGTTCAATTGAACTCATTGGAGACTCGGAATGATAATTCAGTGGATTGGAATGAGTCTATTGGTTCACATGGCAAAGATAAAATGAGAGAAAAAAGACTTGGAGCATGAAAGGAAATTCTATTGATCGAAATAAAGTGTTTCTCTCAAAGGCAAAATGTTTCATGTAATTACACAACCCAGTACGATTAGTTCACTGGTATTTTCGATGTAGGAAGTAGCTTGAAAAGCAAGCCCCCAAACTCACTCAATACCCTTTATTTACCAATGGATCCACGTGATAGAATTCGCTGACGCAATTTCTTTTTTCAAATTGATTTTCCATTTGCCCCCCTTTCTACCATTTTCAGGAACAACTTGTACTGCGGTAAATGCGGCAGCTCAGTACAGTGAATGTAAGACTTGTGACAGGGGTTTGTGGGACAACAGTGCAGGAATCAATCACGAGAATAGTTCTCTGATCACCAACAAACTGAGGTAAAGACGATCGATATTGGATAGAGACTTCTCACAATGTTCACACAGAAACTGAATTGAGACAAGGACAGGAGCTTTTAATCAAGGAAAGCTGCAGTTACTGGGCTGTTGAAGCAACTGTGTAAATAAACAATTCTGTCCTTTGATATTTATCGTTTAATAGAAAGTGGTGAGTAGAAAATTCACGTCACAATCAGTCTTATCAAAGTGATCAATTACAGTTGATGTTTGCTGATCAATGAAGTATAGTGACAACTCCTGAAGTTCTGTCATGAAGTTGGACAGTGTCAGTAGTGGATAAACATTTGCGTCAAAGGGGAGTTGAGGAGAATGCTTCTACTATTACTTCCTGGTATTTCATGACTTTTGGTAAATCTTTTGACACACAGCAGGCTTTTGTCGCTAATGACTGGGCTCTCACGTGATCCTATTTCCCCCTGGAACATACAGCGTTTGTGTCGAATACTGAATAAACAAACGTAAATGCTACAGTGACATATAGAGAAGAATAAAGAAAGGGAGAAAAGGTCCTTTGCTCGGCTTATGGAGAAATCCGAGGCACCCTAGCTAACAATTTCCGGAATATACATTGGAATGGCCAACAAACTGGAGAATAATACGAGGGCACATATAAAAATGCTAATATTCTTTATTGTATTCGATGACGACAGGTTTATCTCTACTTTTTGCATATGTAAATTAATTTTCTGCTCTTCAGGGCTATTCCAGAGGTTTTAAAAAAATGAAATTTCGTTATTCAACGATATGAAACATTGAAATATTCTGGTAATCCTTTGAGTCTACTTTGTTCATATTAATAACGCATGAACATCAAACAATGCGGATTTGATGCTCTTACACCTGTAGAGTGTTACTCTGGTAGTAAATATGTGGAACAAAGCTGCTCAATACTAGCTCCTCTTTCACCACTTTAAACTCATTTAACCTGCACTCCTATCTCACCCAAAAATTCATTCCAGCCTCAATCCTGTACCGAGCGTGTATTAACATTCAATATTCACGTGCATTTACTCCGATTCAATCCACTAATTGTTCATTTCTATGTTCAGTTCAAAGGGGTAAAGCTTCACAATCAATTGGCTTTTTATTTGATTTTTTTCAATTTTTCTAAAATCCTCTGATGTTTCGAGTTTATCCGGCTCTCTGTGTGCCCTTTTGCCAAGGTATTTTTATAGCTGTCTAGCTGTCCTCCTGAACTTTGTTTATGTTGTCAGAATTTTTATTTCATTCAGTTGTCTTTATACATTTTTTTTATTTTCTAATTTCGATTTCTTTTATGGTACGACAGTTGTAGGAGTTATTGGTATACCATGCGAGATATCGCTGTTGTATTCCAATTTTCCAGATGGTCGGATCCATAGGATGAAATATTGCAGTGACGAAACGGGTTGAAATGATATACTGTTTATATTCTCAGAGAATACCAATCCTTTTTTGGTTAAGGGAATTTAGGGATTTGTTTTTTGTTTGAGTACTCTGGGTGAAATTTGAGCACAATTATTCGAGATCCATTAATGATGATAATATCGTATTATCAGAGTTATCATCTCAGGAATAACGGTCTATTAATCCTGCAAAATTGTTTCGAAAACATTCCAACAATTTCTCTTCTACTCGTAATTAATTTTAATAAACTGTTACAGTATCAGAGAAATTTGAATAGAATGGTGATGGATAAAATAGCACTCTACCGATAGAAATATTTGATTAACGCCGTTGTGGAAAAGTTTTTAAACAAAAATTTTTGGAGTTTATATTCATTAGTGTGAAGGAAAGATGAGTGGATGAGTTTTCATATTAGTGGAGAAGTGGATAATTACAAAGTTTTTGGTGAATGCAACTGGAATGAGAGGGTCAGTCGTCTATCGTTAAAAGTGATAATAAATTAAACTCTGAAACTATTTTTAGATAGTACACATTTCAAATGGCAGAAGCTGGAGGAACTATTGTGCTAAACTGACACAATGGTGAATATACAGTGGTTTTAGGAATGTGCAAATGATTCTCAACGCTGTGCATTAGATTTCTCTGCTGGTTTTTGGGGATTCATTGAAAAATTCAGTAGGTAGAAAACGAAGAGCAACCGTGGGTCCAGTTACAAAGTAAATTCCTGAATATCAGACAGAAGAGAATACATTTATAATCAAGCAAAACTAGTTGAGAAACTTTAAATTATATCTACCAGCATTCTCTCACACTTTGGCAAATTTGTCTCTGTCTTTCCTCTTTCGATATGTTCATAACTCTCGTGGTGGCTTCTGGGAAAACGAGCTGCGAATAATGAGAATTTCAATATTCATATCTGGCCTTAAGGTCCTCCGAAAATTGTCCTCTTCCCATGGTCATTATTGACCGACAAAAAAGAGAGATAGAGATCATTCCAAAACTTTGTTCGACCTACTTTATATTTTCAAGTGCAAGTTATAGGAAGATTTTCAATTTTAAAATCTAACAAAATGCCAGAAACTTCTGTGATTCACAGAAATCCTCCTGGGAATTAAAATTGAGAGACTCAATGAATAACGTATTTCAATGAGCCAAAGAGCACAAGTTTCTTCATGACAATGACATACTGTGATTACAAATATGTACTTCAATCAAACCAAGTATTTGCCCGTGTATTATTAAAGACACATCATAGACTGAAATGGCCATTGCCTCTTCCAACCGATTGGATAAACTCTCAGGGACACATAACAGCAGCCAGCCACAATATCAAAAATATATAGAAATACCTTTGGTGAACGTATTTGGCGCCGCATTACACTGTTTCACATATGTTACTAAGGAAATACGAAGGAGCAACTGAGATGGTGAGGCAAGTTGCAATTGTACGTTTGTCCAGCATAACATAGTATGCAGAGGGGAAATATTCAAACGGGGCCAGCTCTGGTCCCTCCAAATATGCTAGTGTACCCCAAGATGTGCAATTTACATGTGGAATCTCCAGAGGGTCGTCTCTGAAATACGAGGTTATGGCACTCTGTAACATCCTCTTCTCTACCCTTCTGCTTGTCCTCTTTTTTTTTGAGTCAACCTCCTTACAGCATCTCAGTTGGCTCGATGCTTCCCTCTTGGCCGTTTCAACGGGTATTTCCACTCTGGGTTTTCTGCATGAGGGAGCAGACTGGGAGAAAGTGAGGCAGTCCTCTTGAATTTCAGCTATTTAGCTTTGAAAACGTTTGGTCTTGATGCTCCGTTGATTTGACAAAAAGGATAGTTAATTAGGATGGAGCCAGCTGACTTGGCATGAGATATGCTCCGTTTTTCCCTGATAATCTCCCATTTTTTTCTTCACTCTCACAGGCTAAATCCAAAGTGGAATTATACCCATTTCATCGAGCGAATTAGTCCCTTTTGTCGACCAACAAAAAAAGGAGAGAGAATCTTTGATATCACAGGATTATGAGTAATATGTAATTATCAAGTTAGATAAGATAATACAGGATAATAATATTCACGAGAAGAACTCAAAGAATTTAATCCTCAAGGAAAAGTCAGATATTCACTTTGTAGCCATGTACCATTCACATGGTAAATTGAGACAAAGCGAGTGCAAAGAAGAGAGTTTCCCTGAATACCAAATGGTGAAATAGTATGAAAAGAGAGGAAAAGAAATGTAACCTGGAGTGAATCAGCTTGTCCGATAGACTCGAAACAAATGGTATTCGCCACGGGGCACCGCTTATCGCGTTAAAAGAAACGATCCAATTTTCCATTTGCTCCAGCTAGAATCGATGCCAATGAACAGTACTGCCTCGTTTCACCATTGACCAAGGACCATAGTGTGGTAGTAGATGGCCCGTTGGCGTACCCTATTCCAGCACACACAGATATACATGAACGCATAGAGCAGTATCCGTAGACGTTGCAACGCGAACCTATTACTTCCTCTTTTACAGAACTCCGTAACACCGGAAAGCAACTCGAGTTCTGAGTTTCCCCCCAGGCCGTCATAACTCACTTTCTGCGCACGCTAGGGAATGACGGGGAAAAAGGCGGGCGAGGGGGAGAGTTAAAGTTATCAACGTTCAAAGGATTTCACATTGTGCCTTTCCACCTCCTTCCTCTCATTCGCCTCCAGTGCTTCCTCTCCTCCTCATTCTCGACTCTACTTCATTGCAGATGAGTAATGAACAAGTTAGAAGAAAATAGAGGAATCGGCACAAGAGTCCTGTAAACACTGAAAATTCACTCCAATCTCCACAAATTGTCCAAGCGTTTCATATTATTTTTATTGTTGCCTTATTATTACGTCTTCTCTCACTATATCCATGCCCACAATGGCTTGTGATGAATGTGTCTTTCCAGTGAATTCCACATATAGCTTTTTCTCCATCCCTGACATGTCTCTTTCACGACATCCAGTCACCCGCCGTGTGGCGTTTTTCTCCCTCACGCTGGGGCTTGTACCGACGCAATAAATCGTAATTATGACTTTGGAAAAGTAATGCGACACACCCCTCTCTCAAAACCTGAGGAAATATCCTCACTTAGCTTGTGGCCTGGGATGGCATTATTCTGTGTACGCCCTGGGTACCAGTGACTTCAACCTGGTACGTGTCAACATCTCTAATTTATAACCCCTTCAAATGAAATGTTCAGCGTGCTTATCCCACTCTCCCCCTTCTGAGCATGTTATCATCCATTACTCCATTTAATATTGAATTACCCGATAACTTTCATTCAAATACATTTTATCGAGGGCCAATTCATTGAGAAATAACAGAGTGTTATATGAATTTAATCAAGTGTCTCTGAAGCACGTACGAGGTAAACTAACCGATGACCCAATTTGTCAGATTGAGGCCAATTCGTGTTGGATTATAATTGTGCAAGGAACCTTTTGCAGGATAATCAGTGATTTGAATGATGATACGAACGGGACGAAGAGACAGACGGCCAGCGTATGTGTGACGGAGCATGGCAAGGATTTACCGGCGTATACTCGTAATGTTCAATAGAACTCAGCCTCACTGCTAGATGTAATTGAAAGGGAGAAAGGGGACGAATGCTATATCGGTGATTGCTAGGTCAAGCAGTCGATCAGGAGAGAGAGAGGGAACCGTCGAAATTCCTGACTCTGCTTCGTAGAATTGTGGGGCCATGTGAGCATACTCCAAAACTATGTCTCGAGTGTGTGACATAGGTGAACGACGCACTGGGCCCGTCCGTCCTGTGTCTCTGCCAAAGTGATTAGTCTCATAGTATGCACGACAACGTATCCAACATCCAACGCAAGATGAATGATATAAGCTTCATACGTGATTGTCTCCGTTTGCCTTATGCTTCTCATCTCCCAGATGAAAATAACATTGCCCCTATAATCACTATTTTCAGTTGTATTAGATCATTTGCATGTACACATTTACATTCAAATGCTTCTGCAGCAGTCGAGCCATCATGTCATGCAGTTTCCAATAGTTTCGCATTGTTTGAAATTCCTTTTGAATCCCTCGGAAGTCATTTGGATATCAGATGACTATGAAACTCTCGCATTCTTTCCTTCTCCACAATTTACCCTTAATTTTATACATTCCCCTCATTATTTTCATTTAACAATTTTCTTCTCCTCCCTCTTCAAAGTTTTTTTTTTTTTTTGCCTCCCCGAGATTTTCACCTCGTTTAACAGACACTCGAGATATCCCCTTGTTCGCTACTGCGGCAGTTTCTACCCCCCCGTATACAGAAAGCGCTTGATCAACCAGCTCATCGGCTCTACTGCAACGATACCCGAGTATCGACGAGACTCCAAGTGCTGTTACCATCCTCGTCTGATCGTGCTGAAGCAGCAAACACCCTGTGTTGACGGCCTCAACTCCTTTATTTTTTCACTCTTCCCTTGTGTTACTCCTTTTCAACTCACTTCGTCTCTCTCATCATCCTCTTTTTTTCCTTATTTCTTTCTTTCCTCCCTTTGCTATTCTCTGCTTGTCCCCTTGAGTCTCGAGAGTGAAATGCCTCCCGACCATTTACATCATACCAGCAAGCCATACCCCCTTGTGGCCCGAGCATTTTTCCCGGTGGATTATAAATATAGGTCAGTGAATATATGAATAACGCTCATTGCACTGTATATGGAAGCCGCGTACAACAGTCGCATTGTGAAATATCGGCCGCAGATCTCATGTGTTTTCACTATAAATAAACGAAAGAAATGAAAATACGTCACATTGTCGAATTGTAAAATTCACGAATTTATTTGAAAATCCACATTTTCCCCTGTTTTTTATCTTCAAACCTATCATGGCTTCAGTACTCACTCAGCTCTGCAGGATGAAATAACAAATTCTAAATGTTCTCTGAAGGAGAATGAAGATGTTCTCGTTCCCACTGACTGTATCCACTACATTCACTCTACGAAAGAGGGAAAACCACTTGGAACGCGTTTCACCCTTTCTGGTAATTCCACGTTGCTCCACTGAGCGTACCATCCCATGTTGGGATTCAAACATTCACCATGGACGACCACTGAGACCCCCGGCACTCAAACCGTCTGTTTCAGAAATCTCACGACCACAATCTACCTTCTTCCATTATCATTTTGCCATCACCAAAACTTCCCCAAAATTCTTCACCTCCGTTATGACAATTTTCTTCAAAGAACAAGAGTAAATTTCACCGCGTCTGATCGAGTTAAAGGATAACTACTGCCGGCTTGATGCTCGCATTCCTCTCACTCTTTGAATTGGAACAAGAGCGGAATAACTCTTTTGACGTAAATTCACAGAGTGTGTTAGTGACTGGCGCTTGGTTGTTGAGGTCCAGTGCCATTTTGTCGTATATCAGAATACAATTCCGTAGAGCCACCGAACGATTTACGCTTCAGGGAACACCTTTGCAAACGGCAGCAGCTCCTCTCTCTCTCGGCCGTTGTATTCCATGAAATTCTAGTGTGTTGAACGGAGCAGATAGAAGCCCATGGTACCTCTTGCCGGTGGTAGTTGGAACATGTACAACTTCCGTCCGTTCTCCGAGTCTGTCTATCTACTTCTATTGCTGGGTAAATGTCTCATGTATACGTGTGTGTTACGGTAACATGAGGAACTAGAAACGCGTGTTCCGGATATGCCTCTGCGGTATGACATTGTCAACCTTGTTGCATGTTGGGCAAATTGAGAGAATATTTGAAATTTCAAGTGACGCTTTTTTTACCTCTCTCATTGTGTTCATTGCACTTTTTTTTTAAACTCTCCGGGCTTGATGAATTGAATTATTCAGATTATACTGATATATTTTTGAATTGCTGGGGAATTATTCATTCATAACTCGTATCTTGTTTTCGCAGTTTCAACAAATCGTGATAGGAATACAATTTCGAGTTGGGAGTGATAATTGACGGGAAAAAAAAACGTGACGGCTGCAATACTCGTCAAACGTCGATCGTTATTACTTCAATTACACTAGGCAATATCAATTGGTAACGAGTTTTAATATTTCACAGCAAACTCTTTGAATTTCATTTAGTGATCTCTTTTTTTTCGCAGTTTCCATTGTTTTATTCAGAGTTTTGGGGGATTCGGGACAAAGCTCCTATTGATTGTAAAAGTGGGAGGACTTTGATCTAATGAGTGTTGGGAATTTGGAGCATTAATTAATTCGTTTGTTGTTCGATTCGCAGGATAATTCTAGATTTTTCTCTAAGAATTTTTCATAGAATCTTTCCTCTTGAGAGATTTGCTAATATACATGCACGTTAGCACGATGAAAAATAAGACGTAAAAACGTGGAACAGATTCACGGAAATGTAAGGAGTCTATTTTGCCAGAGAGAATTTTTGGGACAGAGAATAATATGGGGGAGGCAGAGAATAAACCGAGGGAGTCAGAGAGTCTTGGGTGTCGCTGTGCTTATTACGCGAAGCGACGTTGCGTGAGAGAGACTCGAAAGTTTTTTCGGGTAATATGGTAGTACTGAGATTAATCTTTCGAGAAATTCACCGTTGGGATATATACTTGACGTTTTCTCTCAAGCATACGACATATCTCTCGTGCTCTTATTTATTCATTCTTTAATTTCTTTATAAAAAAAAGCGTATAAAATATATTCCTCCATATATCTCGCGTTTCGAAATAATTGTCGAGAGATATGATTAATAACGAGATGAAATTCACTGAACATGTGGAAAAAAAGTGTAATTTTAATTTTGAGCTTGTTCACATAATTTACGAGTGACAATTGAAATTTTCCAAATAAACGAAATTCTGTATTTAACCAACGGCTTTATATCTGAAATATCCAAACTTTTGTTACTGACAATACAACGTAGACAACGAAAGTTGTAATCAAATAAGCAATTCTGAAATACTACAAGTCACTTCATTACTGCAAGAGTAAACTCTCGAGTGCAATGATGAAGAGGGTTTGTATCAAATAATCCCTCACTCTCTCACGTCCAAATAATATTTTTACCCAATTTCAAATGCTGAGAAAACTTTAGATGGATAAATTGAATATTCGTACTGTTTTTTGAGTTTGAAAACTAATATTCAATAATCTCTCTGCCATCAATCACTCGTACTCTGAATGATATATATCATTTTTGCAAGTGGCGGCAGTGAAATAGAATATATCAACGTTAAGGAGAAAAAAAATTCCCCTCTGTTTTTCTCTTACGTTACTTTAAATTTCCATTAACCCATCGGTAACCATTTACCCTCCGTCCTATACAAATACACACACATAAAAATATATTAATCAATCAAAATCGTTGTAATGAAATTCTCCATGACGGATCATAAAATACCGCCCATGGAATTTACAGAAACTGTAAATCTTTATTTTGGCCACGAACTCATCTATGTTTTATGACTAAACTCATGGCTTGCATGTAAACATTAACAATTTTGTCACGTGTAATTTTAACCACCCATAAAGTCTTATACCTCCTCCCTCCTCTTACGGAGCCAGCTATACCCACCTAACACTCAAGACATAAAACTTTTTTCTTTTCGACGACATTACTTTGGAGGAGCTAAGTGCTCTGTCGGCGTTTGTTTCCATGTATACAAAACGTGAGCGCGCCCTGAGAATGCTTACCTCACCAAAATTATCTTCAAGCACGCGAGCATTTTAGTAAACACAGTAGTTGTCCTTTTTATTTTTATCTAGCATTATTATTCTTCCTTTTTTTCAACTTTAACTACAGCTATTTCTTTGTCAAGTTTGTTTATGGCGTGAAATATGTGCAACTCTTTCCCCCCCAAGGCTTCTCGCATTTCTTTTGAAGTATATGTTGCGATGAAAATGTTACGATGCATCTATCTAAAGGCAGCCTGACACTATCCGGATGACCTACAAATAAAGAACGACAGCAAAGTACCATTGGCCGTAGTAGGGCCAAAGGCTGATAGAAGTGACGATAAGTGACTGAGCAAAAGAGAGATAGGGTATATAATAGCCGAGAGGTTAAAAGGTGTGGGGTCGTACTAAAGATCATAATTTCTCAAGCCTTTAATGTCTGTCGTGTGCTCCTTTCAGTAGTGGAGATCGATGACTTTTCGAAAAGTCCCTGTCTTCAATAACCTAATCATTTCACTAAACTATTTTAGAATGGAGACCAAGCGGATAAAGTAATAGAGATTCTATTATTCTTTTAAATTCCAATTTTCCCCTCCAACACTCCCACATTTGCATGCAATTTAAGTCAGAAATTACGTACAATACGCAGTTTGAAATTTCCACGTTGACATGAGAACAACAGCCGATGCTAAATGATGACGAAAATCATGCAACTATTCAAAATACATGACGACCAATATGTGATTAGGTACACCATAGAAAATTACATATACAGGCAATAGGGAGAAACAACATTTAAATTGAGGTCGTTCGTAATCATTCGGACCAATATTTCATTTTATGCATAAACCGCTTATGTATACATCATCCGGATATCCCTTACAGGGACATCCAATCATTGTGATGTAAACGTGGGGAATAGTAACATTTTCAAACTGAACAAAAAAAAAAACAATTAATTAGAGAAAAGCTTTTTTCAACAAAGGGAATGAATTTTATGGCTATGCGCATAATGGAATGTATTTTAATCTTTGATAAATCATTATTTTTTCTAATTAAATTGAATGAGGAAAAATTTATGATTTTTTCAGAGCTAGCTTCTTGATGCTTTGACGCCGCTTCTTTGGACCAGTAACAAGAGAAAAAGTTCGGGCGACTAGTTTACTCAAGAGAGTACATATTCACAGTTCGCACAACCGGAAATTTACTTGCCCAGCCACTGCGATTATTGGAGCATGCTGAAAACAACAAAGGATCAACCGACACATACGTACTTTCTTGAGCCAGAAATGCCTACTTCATACTGGAATAGTGACAGCCATCTCCAACACATATGTGCAAAACTACTTGCATCAGCGGCTTTTTTTCTCACCGCACTTGTACAAAAGAAGCTTTACGCTTGGCAGAATCCGTTACCAGTGCATCACGTAATTCAGTGCTTTACAATTAAGAAATAAAAAACAGTGCCACGCAAGTAGCTGATGATTCTGCACACGTGTAATGAAGTACCAGCACGGAAAATCATCAGTTTTATTTTTACGAGATATTATTTTTGGTATAATCGTAAGTATTTCGGATAGCTGCAAGCAATTTCCATTTTCTGGAACATCAGATTCCACTAGCCCTTCTCTCAAGTGTTCCATTTTACTGGGGTCTTGGCAGACGACCGCTGCTGACCTGACCCAGCTCTACATATACGTTAAAGTGCCTCGTTGAGGACATTGAACGCCTATAATACTGCACATAAACACACTGCAGAATTATTTCAGGCAACAAGAGGCAGAGAAGCGGAAAAATCGGAAAAAAATAGAGAAGATGGTTTGAGATGTGTACATTGTTCAGGATTTTTTTTCTGATTTTTCCGTGATACCCTTCAAGCTAGAAAAAAAATCTCCATTATCCTTTCATAACTGAATTCATACCCAGAGGAATTATATCCTATCAGAAGAATCATTGAGTCCAGATGGACTACGCTCGGGGAATAACAATCCCAGCATAAATGGATACGGAATTAATTACGATACTCCAAGTTACCAGGCACATATTACTTTTTTATGGTTTTGCAGCATCAGTTTATGGAACAAACTCGTGACTAGAAACCACTAGGATTTCTGGCCTCAGAGTTTACGTTAATTTATGAGTGCTTGACGTGTATCAGATACAGTTCGTGTAAACGAACAAGAGAGAAGACCAATAGTTGTAGCCTGTACGCTTGTTGACCCGTACACAATCCAGTAGATTTTGTTAAACCAGGAGCATATCGTTTGTTATTTCACGCGCTTCCTCTCCATTCTATCCAGTACTTCTTGCTTGCTCAATATCATGATATCAAAACTAGAGTACTTTCGAGAGAATACTCCAGCATACCAGTGAAAATACAGTTGAAATGTTTTGCCAGAGATGACGCTTCTGGAAGTTTAATTGAAGCTAACAAATTTTAATAATTGAGAGAATTGATTATTGAAATAATGAATTGAATAATTGAGAAATTTTATTTCAATTTAAATCGTTAGATTGTTAATTTCACCATTTCTTTTTTCTATGGAAATTCGGGTAATCAAGATGATTGCCACTTTCAAAATACATTTCCACATGTTTTTGATGGTGAAAAAATAGAGATAAAAATATTCTCAATTTATTCGTCAAAAATTTGAGGTGGAAATGACGTTTTTCACAGTAAAACGTTGAATTCACTCACGTCAATCATTCGCCTTTTTCCTCCCCTGTTAAAAACATAGAAACTCGATGAATAAAAATAAATAATAAATCAAAATAACAGTGTCGAATTAATAAGACTTTATGAGAATAATTCAGCAACTCGTAAAGCTCAATTACCGAATAATTAATGCTGTTTAATCAACTCACTTGATCAAGAAATCCTAAATTCTTTAATTCCATTGAATACCCTTTTTTTTAATCAGTTAAATTTGTACCTTGGAGGAGAAAAGTTTTAAGATACTCCAGTAGCCTCAATTCCCACGACAGTGAGCTGAAAACTTTTTTAGAGTCAATGAAAATTCACCTATAGTAGAGAGTTGCATTGCTTCGTTAGCAAACAGGTCGATTCGTTGAATTGAAAAACTGAAAAGAGAGAAACTCCCACATATATATATTCATACATATATATATGTTCCCGGAAAATTGGGGAAAGCGCAGCAGAAAGACTGGAGAGGTAGATTTTCAGTTTTTTATTTATTTACTCTCTCTTCTTTTTTCATTCGCAACGTGCATGCGTGTTTATATGCTCAGTTCGTTGGCTGGCCCATCTCGCTTGAGTACTCAACGATCGCATTGCAGTATCCCAAGCTGCTTTTTGTAAAACCATAAATCTATTGGCCAGAGCTCTTCCCTTTCAAAAGTACAATTTCATTAACCATGAAAGCACGGGCAGGTGCCAGAGAGAGACAGAGAGACACGTGCAAGTGTCTTGATGGCAGAAGAAGCACAAAAAACTTGTAAAAAGGTTATAGTCATGAAAAAGACAGTGTTGGCTGATTCGCCTCGTTTCTCCTCCTGTAATCTCGAGTTTCATTCACATCCTCTCTTCCTCCTCTTCTTTCCTCCCCCTGAAAGCCGCGGGCAGTGATGTAATTCTTGAGATGGTACTTCGCGCTTCTCTCTCGCCACATTCACTATAAACTCTCGTTTCAGCCCCTGCGGGTCTCGAAATGAGGATAGTTTAGAGTGGTTAGATGGTGCGTCCTACGTGCTCGTCAATGTCGATCGTCCCTGCCTTTTTTTTCACTCCATGCGCACTGAATTTGTAATCGCATTTGGGGGGATTCGACATTGATGTGCTGAGTGGAGGAAGCGAATGGAAAAAAAAGGGAATGAAATGAAAAAGAGTAAATCGATGGGCAGGAGGGATTAACGACCCGTCCTTGAGGCTTACATGCCTTCTTCTCAACTGTCATTTTCATGGGGAAGAAAACTATGGGATTCTGATACACAGGCAAAGGCTGCCTCGTATTTGTTCCATCATGTGAATTGAGTTGACGCGACGGATTGAGAATACGCCAATGATTTGAAGATTTATCTATCACAGCTATATGCTTCCGGTTTACTTCTTCTTCACATATTTTTCCATATAAATCATGTGTTATTGGATTGATGTATTCATATTGAGGGGAGAAAAAGATTCAACGTATTTTACACGTGGAAAAACAACTCAATTATGTGAATCAATTGAATTTTCATTTAATATTGAATTGAAACGGATTAAGCTCCGGCGATAATTTCAATTTTGGTGAAGCGTTTCTATGGCATTTTGGATAATTAGATATGTGATCAGAATCAAGCCGAAATTTTCCGTATTCCAATTAAATCATTATTTCTGTTAAAATACGTGGAATAGAATTTATTTGCGAATGTATCAAATTCAGTCATTGATTTTGTATTCAAGTAATGCCGAATTTCGACAATTATGGATGGGAATGATAAATCATAAATTTTTTAATAATTAAAGTTGATATTTGAAGCTTTGTGCTTTCGATGAAAAGAATATTTAATGAATATTCTCGTGCTTCAGTTATTTTTCGATTTTATTCCTTTTTTCATTAATTGAATTTTTTATGGAATTTTTGGATAGAATCATAGAGGTCTCATTAAATTCACATTCTCCATTATTTATCCATGTTGGAATGTTTTTCATTTATGTAAACTCAAAGTTTTACAGATGATTTTTTGCTATTTTTTTGTCTCATCCTTGTTATTTCCCTCATGTTCTTTATTCACCCTTAATTTTTTCCTTCATTTCAATTTCAAGTTTTCCATGATACTTTTGGCGACCTCAACTGAATAAAGTATTACAGTTTTGATTTTCATTCTATTGTACTCTGGCAATTTCCACGTTTTCTTGAATATGAATACTACAAAAGTTAGTATAAAATATTTCTGTTGCGATAAAACCGGGTTAAAAGATAGTACAACTGTGAGAAAGAAGTTTGAAGTGAAAATAAGAGAAATATCAACGAATGAGAGAGAAAGGAGGAGATGAAAGAGAGGAAGATTGTGCCTTGAAGATAAAACTGACGTTCATCTTGAATATATATATTCCCAAGGGTCTATTTGAAACAAACTAACGAAACGGTCCAATTAAGAAATTTATAAAGTGAAAAACTTTCTGAAACACAGCGTTACTACTTCGTAATTCCGTATTTTCTCGTTTACATAACGAAATAGGAATAAGAAGATCATGAATAGAGGATAATAATTAATCCCCCATGAATGATTAATTAATTTTTTACCATTAATAATTACGAAATCCTGAATATCATTCATCTATCCAATTGGAAATTGTTATTATAATCATGATAATCCTGAATGAGGATTTGCCAATTCATTCCTTTCAACTCTCCTGACATATTCTCCTTCAGAACCAAAGCCATCTCATTGGTTATTCACGTGAATAAGCACCTATCTACATCTGCACAAACATACGTGGCTTGAATCACCAACCTACCGCAAACGTCGTGACGTGTTCCATAACATCTTCTTGAACTCGTTCACATGATATTTAATCGATATCCACCTCTTTAAATATGTAAATTGTACTTTGGATAGTTTTTAAGTACGACATTATTTCATATTCTATGGGCCCATGTAATATTTAGGCAGCTGATGTGTTTTCCCCGTATTGCAACAATTTCCCGAGGCAACGAGATACTACAGTGTAGCATAAAAATTTGGGGTCATTCACTTTAATTGATGTTGCTCGGGTTAATGGAATCGTTAAAATGTTTATTCATAAGCTACGACACCTTTTTTATGGACTCGGGTATTTTTTATTTTATTTCATGGACACTGGTTCTAAAACCAATGAAAATGAATAGAACAGATTTACGAGGGTTTACGGGGGTGCATCAATATTTTGGCGAATCATCAGAGTTTGGGAATAATTGGCAGTCTGGCGATAACTTCGTCATTGTGGTATAGTCCAGTGATATTCTACGTCAGCGATTGCATATTAAAGGGGTGCGAGGTCGCCAGTCCAAAATGGTTGAAGAGGAATTAAATGGGGGAGAGAAGGTTAAAAGGGTCCAGGAAGAGGCTGTTACTCACGAACGTTAACGTAGGCTCCAGGTACATAAATTTGAGCGTTCGGTGGACTTTACGAGGAGTACTTGAAATTGCAATGTTCATCCCTGAAATTGCAGTACATCGTGAGAGTGTTGCAAAGAATATTTGGAAATCAGTCTGGAGAACGTGATGAAATTTTGTTGGCTTTGAAAGCGTTAAGGGCTATTCGTTGCTTGCAATAGTCTTGTGGTAAAAAAACAGCGGGGATGAGGAAAAAATGAGACAGAGTAACTGGATGCACCGTGAGGCAATACGAGGAGATAAGAAGCAAGAAGAAATCCTAAACCCTGTTATTTATTGTGTTTCGGTTCCCGCTGTGTTTTGTAACATCAACTCAAGCCAGGAAATACCACCGTTTCTACCCCTCTCTGTCTACAATTTTTCTTACTCCATTTATCTGGTTTCTTTCTGTGTGGTAAAATTAATTGTACTGACATACAGAGTATTTTGTAGAGACTTGAAAGATTGATTTTCCAACAGTGTCAACAAATTCATTCAATTAACCGAAATAATCATTAATATTTAGCATAAAAAAATGTACAAACAAAGGCCAGAAATGATTAAAAGCATACACTGAATTTTCGAGCCTGAATATAGCCAAATTGCATCTATTTGAAATTAAAAAAACACAATAGAACAATAAATAACAATTCTCATTGAAAAAAAGAAAAAAAATAGCATAACACAAGTTCATTCAAAGCAACTCAATTATGAATGTGCAATGCATAATTAGTACGAAACTCTACACAGTAATTAATGTTTTGAATATCAATTTTACCATATTCGGTATTATCTCAAGTACAATGCGGCTGCCTCGAGAATAGCCTGCGCCCGTGGTCAATAGCGGAAATCGAGCGATTGAATGTACATTGGTATGGACAAGAGTTATCTCTACATAGGTAGAAGACAATAACCAAAGAATTGATCAGCACTCTCGTGTTTGGTGGAAACGAGAGGATCGATAATTTGCGGTTATTGTGCAATCGCATTGAACATTGTACCACCACGTGGTACTATGGTTATAGTGTAGAGTGTTTTGGTATAAGGTGAAAGCCCACCTTTAACTAATAGCGGAAATCAATCGTTTTGACGACATTAATCGGCCATTGGGTAAATCCCTCCACAAACACAATCGCAACGGATCGCCCAAGCCACGACATCCCATTTGTTGAATAATTGCGAACGCGTTGGCTAATGGCTATTTCATGATAATTGTCAGTGGATTTTGTATTGGTGCGTGTATTCACTCTGACGGCTACTTTCATTCCGTCACAATTGCCGGAGATTGCAGTAGTGGAAAATAATGAAAAAAAAAGAGCGGGAAATAGAGGAGAGAAATAAAAAAAAAATACTAAATGGAAGCTAATGTTGGCTGTGTGCTAAAAGATATCATCCCACAGGATAGACTTGTTCGGAGTAACCCCGGGGGAGTGGGAGAGAAAATATATGTATTATTGGCATTCCGGTCCCGTGCCGGATGATCCATTGGGATATATGGAGTTTGAATGCAACTGTAATCACAAAGATGTATAGAATATAATATTATTTCCGTAACAGTCCAAATTGTATGAGCCCTCGGGTGATTTATCAGTTTGCCGTAATAATTAACGTGGCCGAATGAAATTAATACATCGGCAGACACAATAATACCACAATTTAAAATGCAATTTCTCTCTGATAGACAACAAAATGAGCCGCACCCCGAAGATACTAAAAAGCCAAGAATCTTCAGAGCGGTTGGACGCGCGTGAGTAACGCCAGCCCTGGTTGGAATCCTTTAACGTCCCTTTGAGCCCTCTTTAATTCTCTTTAACCAAGCAGCATGCATATTCTATCAGCCACCTAACCCGTAACCGCAGGCTCAGCCTCACCTTCCAGCGTTAGCCTAGAAACTACGTTATATGCTTTCTACTGTACTCTCGTGGTCGTTGTACTCACGCTCCTCTGCGTTTTTACCTCTCTCTGCCTCCCTTCGGCTCTTAGTTTTCAACGCCCCAATCCTTTTCCAAATATATTCATTCTCTTCGCTCTTTCACTCATGCATCCTGGCACTTTAAAAGTGGGCTAACGAAATTTTAAAGGGAATTAAAAATGAAGGAAATAACCACTGATGCAGTTCACACTACCGCAACTACCACGTAAACAAATAGTTGAATTATGAGTTTCTGGAGTAATTGTGTCAATTCTTTTGGGAGAAATAAAAATGCCTCGGGCTGAAATTCAGCGCAAACTCTTTCCTCTTTTTTTTTTCCATCTCGATGCAATTGCTGAGGCTATGAATACGGAGTTATCAATGGAATTCCGGGGAAATCGGATAAATGCTCGAGTACAAGTGCATGATTGAGCTGTCGATTATACTCTAAATGCAAGCCGCTTAATTGATGCCCCGTGTACAGGTAGAAAACTTGACCCAGCCTTCGAGAGGAGCCTGATCGAGTTTCCAGTCGTGAGAATCCATGCATATTTCCACCGGGGGTATTCCTGATAATTAAGGCAGCCAATAATAATAATAATGAAAAAACAATAATTCATCGGATATTGTTTCGCATTTGGGAGAAAACACGACAGATTTTATTTCAATGATAAAAACATTCTGTCACGAGGGGCAAAAAAATGTGTAAAAAGTTTATCCTATCTCTCACAAGATGGAAAATACAATAGGAGTGTATATAGATTTTCTATATTTTCGAAACAAGAGTCTTGTCACTTTGCTATGCACTTTAGAATTCCCCAAGAGAATTTGTGTCACCCAGACTACTCCTTGATATACACGTCTATTCACAGAAAACGATAAAAAGGAGAAAGAAGAAAAAAAAAAGAAACTGATTCACACGATTTCGTGTGTCCATCAATACTATTTGAACTCTCTTGCACTGCTGTTGAAACCCAAAAGTTGCACGTAGGATGATATACTGAAAATCACGTGACCAGAATGTATAACAGTGAGAAATCGGAAACGATAAGTTGGCAGTCGGTTGAGCGAAATCGGGATCTCATCAAAGTGGAATCGTTACGGGTATGGAAGGAGAAATTGAAGGGGTTATAGGTGGCACCAATGCCCAGCTGGAGGGCGTGAAATAGAGTCGACATTCCGAGGAGATAGAAGCAAAGAGAAATTGAGAGAGGGGGGCAATGGGCAGAGGAATGCAATGAGATCGGAAGGGTGGTTGAATTCATCGCTCGCTCTGCTGTCATTGATCCTAAGGGAGGCGAGAAAGGCCGCATCCAACTATAGATAATGCAGAGGGCTGGTGGTTTAACGCAATATGAATCAATATGTTAAAAGCATGTGTACTCACCTCCTTGTCTCCTCTCCGATAGACTCGACAGTGTAAAAATGCTGTTTGTCCAATGGCCGTTGTTACATTTCTCGTTACGTTCGTCTCAAAGGAGGGCCAATCCGTGCTGTTGCTACTCTGTCCATATATTGTTCTCTGATCACGATACAGCAGACCTGTCAAAATAAAACGAATAGCATCATTACAAATAACTCATCTCCTTTATTCCATCTCTGATTGAAATTTCCGTGGCTCTTTTCAGTGTTCATCATTACTACTACTATTTTCTCCCCTTTTGGCAGTAACTGCAACACTCGAGCGGAATATTCTCATATATATTTTCCTGGTCAATCGATTGAATTTAACTCCCACTATTCAGGTGAACTCGAAGGGGATCATAAATAAAGGAATGTCGATAAAACTGACCGAAAAATGTTTCACGTTCGGTCCAGATCACACTTTTATATACCTCCCATGATTTACTGGACATGTATTAGCCTGTTTTTTTACTCGTGTTCTGGATTTTGTTTACTTTCGCCTCTGGTTTTCCGTTCCAACAGTTATCTATTCAATTAAACCCAAAATAATAAAAAAATTCCGTGCGCCACGAGAGAGATACATGGATGAGAAAATACTGGAGTTAAACACACCACTTTATAAAGGTATTCCCCTGTGATAAATTGAATAATGAGAGGAGTGAGATCCACTTGTTTCATTCATTTCTTTTACCTAAGGGAGAAGGATAAAAAAAATCCCTCCACTTGAGTCCACGTGGGTCAAATGAGGGTGTTATCATGAGGGTGGATTGAGAAAGAGGCCTTTAGGTTGAGCCCAGAGGACGTGAACTAGATACTTCTGGGTATTGGATAATGGACGTTTTTTTTAGCGTCCATGAGGGAAACATATTTATTGTTGGCCACTGGTCCAGTCTGTTATCTGTAATATATTTTCTAAAGGTAAAAAGCGACAGGGGGACGTTTTCCAAAGGCCTCCGGCGAGGCCGGTGGGGCGCGAAACGATGATTCGATGAAAGAAAATGAGAGATAAGTCAGCGTAGAGGTGAAAAGGCAGAGGGATAAAAGAAGCGATCGAATAGATGAGGCAGTATATTCCAATCTCGAGATTAGAAAGAATTCCTCGTTTTTCTGTGTATGTGGGTTTCGAGGTGACTGCTCACTTGTAGTGGAATCGAACCCATTTCAATATCCCTCCCCTTCTGCCCAGACACGACATGCTTAAACGAGTATATTCTCATTGTTTTCCCTCGGCCGCCAAATTGATTGAACAAAAGGAACACGTATTCACGAAATGGAAAACATCAAGCCCACAAATAGTTCGACCATGTCCAATGATGGGCATGATATAACACAGACAAATGACACTGAGGGCGTTTAATTCAACCAGTGAATAACCAGAGATTTTCATCATTTTCCACAGAGCACTTGTCTCAACACCGTTCAAATAACACCCAATCTCAGCGGCATTTCATTAATTTATTCATTGGGTTCATTCGCACTCTCTCGCTCTGCTTTCCGCACTTGTCGGTGGAGAAAAGAGTGATGAAAATTAAATCACACGAGAGTATATCGTTACTGGGTAAAAGTGAGGAAGGTTGAGGGTTACATAAAGCACAACTGGAGATGATAATATCATACAATTTAATTTATTCACGGAGCACAAACTTCTGTCTTTCTCCTCTTTTCACCAAGTATCAGGTACAAGATTAATGGATTTAGTACCTGTGATAGTGTGTGTGTGTAACTGGTAGACTCTCTTCTTCTCTTTCTCTTCGACTTTGTGTTACTCGGGATGAAAAGAAACGGAGGAAAGGATCTGGGCATATTAAATTTTTCGCATCAAGCCCATTCAACGTCAATTTTCCAACGCTTTTCAGAAACTTCCGGGAGTTTGTCCCTTTTGTTTTTGTAGTTGCATTCTGTTTTTCTTTCGTTTCGTCTCCTGCACTGTGTGTTATTTTTTTTCTCTTCTCCTTTTTCCTATTCATGCAACAATTGGATCCAGAGGAGAATCGAGGGGATGATATATATATTCTCATCTCACTTTGTGGTCCACTAGGAGAATTATGAAAGAATATATCCTGTGCATACAATTCTCAACGTAACTTTATCTTCCCAAGAGGCATTACTCTCGCAATGAAACTTTGATAATCCATGGACGGTGAACAAAAGATTTATAGAGGAAAATTTACGGTGTATTCAGCCGTCCTTATGAGGTTGGTTATATAACAGGGGTAAAAGTTTCTTAAGTCCAGGATACTCTTAATTGTACACCCAGTACACATACCAAAGATGATGCCTTTTGACTGAGGGGAAAAAGAGAGGAATCAAGTGAAACGTAATCCATAAATGATGGTGAAAAGAAAAGGGGGATAAAAGTTGATAAACTCTTTTTCAAAATACCCTTAATCCATGAAAAGTTACACGTTGAATCAAACCTTTATCCTCAGAGTAAATCTATATGGCAGTAGACACAGTGATTCTGCATTTTACAAAGGTACCTTAGTCAGCAGGAGTCGATGCCACAAAGAAACTGGTTACATGCTTGTGTGAAAATTTCCAAAGTATCGAATGTCCGAGTCTCAGGAGTTGAGGGGAATTTTTTGAGTGAGAACATTTTGCGAATCTGGCCAATTGCATTCTATCCTTTGACGACTTCAAAGCAGCATTAATTTGGTGTTGTTGGAGTTTATCTGAAGCTCACAAGAAAAACTCAAGGTTTTTGAAGGAAAAATTGGAGAAGCTTTTCTGGAAATTCTTCGGTCCATTATGCGAGACGAGTTTTCTCCTTTATTCTCTTCATTCCGGAATGAACCTCGGACGCCAAAATACGTCTCATCAAACCCACCTATTCGTGGTCATACGAGCAAGACGATGGGTGGTAAAAATTGGAACTTTATGTATCCCCTGTTGTCTGACAAAAGCTCCTTTCCCCGACTCAAGCCAGGATTTTAGAATTACTGGTTATATAGATATAGAGGATGTGGTCTAGTGATGTATACCCAGACCGTTTATGAACCATCTTAGAAGCACTGGCTGCATGAAGCGACCGAAAGAACAAGCCAATATGGTGCACCCACTCTTGGGTTCATGGAAAAAACGAGCTCTCTGTATTTTCTCTCTTGCTCATCACACAAAAGGCAATATCCCTCATGTCGTTTCAAGCACACTGGGCTGTGTTTTGGATTTATGCGTCATCTCACGATGTCGTGTCATTGGGACTGAGACTCCATATTCTCCTGCAGAATTACCAGCAAGGTCATGGGGATAGGGTTATGTTGAGATTTATACGTCTCTATCCATGATTTCCCTCGTCTTTTATGTCCTCAGACTTTATAGAGTCGCACACACGACGTCTTCTCTTGCAGAGCGATTGAAAAAAAACAAAAAAACGGAAAGTAATTCGGGGAAAAGACTCGCAGTGGGCTCCAATTTTCCGTTCGGCCGGTGGAAAGGATTAAAATTCAATTTTCGGAGAAATGAAACAAGAAACGAGGCAAAACATGCCATTCGCCTGTTACGCCCGGAAAACGTCCGATTCTGTTAAAAGCCAAGCTACAAATCCCATTCGATTTTTCTGGGTTTTTTTTTCCATCTCCACTGGCTGGGGTTTACTATCATTCCCAAATCACGGTGAAAAACTTTAACACAAAATTTCATGGCTGTAAAAAATAGAGGAGCGAGGATAAAACGAATAGAATGGCATGTGCAAAAGCGTGTGCACGAGCGGCCAACGGGCATTTATCCAATACAGTAGTCAAGTCACGCACGTTCCTCCAACGGGCATCTCTGAAGCTGTGGTCTTGGTACACAGTAATCCACAGAAATTGCACACCTTGGTACTTGGTCTACGTTAAATTGAAATGCTCTGAGCATAAAAAAGTGAGGGAAAAAAATTATTGCCCTCATATTTCAATTGTCTTTTTGCTTCTAAAATTCAAGCACTTTTTATTTCCGTCCGCAATGGAATTTTCCACCCCTTTTTTTATTATCATTATAATTTTTCTGTACATATAATTAGGACATTTTTGCTTAATTAGGACCAGGAGGGCTCGTTAGGAGCTCCTGTGTTTCTCCATGTTACGGGTCTTTGTACTCTGGTATTCCTCTGTCGCCTCTAATGTACTTTTAATCGATTGCTAATTGAGCTCTCAAGCCCTTTCACGTATCTCCTCGCAGAGTCATCCACGAGTAATTCGTGTATACCCCTATACCCCTTTCGATCGATACTACTCTGAACTTTATTACTTTGTAATGGCTCTCAGAATTTTCTGCGTGAGGAACAAGGGACTCTCGACTTATCTATATTTATCATTTCGATTTTTCAATTTGCAAACTATTTCCAAGGCCCAAGGGTCTACGAGGAACGTCATCCACAAGTGGTAAAAAACCAAGAGACCGAGACGTCCAAAGATTGCAAGCAGAAAAGAGCAAGAGAGAGATGGAAAAAAGGAGAAAAACATTATCTTGTGCTCTTTGCTCATTTCCCCCGGGGTTTATCGGAAATGAAAAATTCCAAAATAAAGGCAGACGTGGCAGGGCTACGAGAGAGGGAGGCGAATGGGATGAGGGACAGTAGGCCGCATTTGGACGAATAGACTGCGACTGGAATTTTCAATAACTTCCATGAATGCGTCTACTGTGTAGAAAAAAGGAGGTGAAAAAAAAGGGCGGCTCGACAGAAGAGAAAATAAATAGAGAAATTCATAGAGTGATTCGTTCATCGGTTCTCTCCAAAAATACCCACATAAAATGGATGGGAAATGGCATTATAGTAGCAGACGGTTTGGTCCTCTACATTTCAAAAGGTTGGACATAAACACAGAGAGGCACTTAGTAAAATTTTATGCGGTTTCGTTGTCGTGGAAAAATACTGGAAAAAAATGAAGAGAAAGCCAGAGAGTGTGTGACATATATTTTTCACTCTGGTTCATCGATCAAACCGCTATTTATTCCACTTCTTTTTATTCACCTTTCTTCACTTTACTTTGCTCCTTGTGTATTTTTCTTTTCCCTTGTTTTCTGCTTCATTTCTCTATCTCTGTTCAGCCTCTATCTTTTTTTCCTCCTGTTGTCTCCACTTATTTTTTCCTCCCCCTCTCAACTTTTTTCCTCCACCCATTCCACTCTATTCGTGCTTTTCAACGTGCACACACTCGCTACACTCTTAGTGAGTCGATATAAACGACGCGTCGTTACGGCTACTGCTCCTCCACTGTTTCTTCACCCAAGCACTTTTCGAATAAATGACAGATTCCTCTTTTTTCCTCTATTTCTTTCTCTCTCCTTATATTTCAGCATTATTTCATTCTATCCAATACAACGGCGAATAAAAAAAAAGCCAGAAAATCCCAAGCCAACGTAGTAGTCCCAGTGATTGATTTCCATGGGACTGTTCCTTTTTTTTTCACTCGTACATAGGGATTTTTCTTCTTTGTTTGTAATCGCATGATTGAACTCTTTTTCTCTCCCACCGTTATTTACGAGAGGCTGAAGGAGTATGAATCTTTTTTAAGGTTTTCCCGATAATATCTCGAAAATAGATTCATTACCTCACTGCCTCTGTCCGGGTATAAATACCAGGCTGAATAGCAGTATAAATTTATCGGAAAAGGTGGACGTCCTGCTGCGAGCATCAAAAAATGAGGGGAAAGGGGTAAATTCATCATTAAACTAATGGCTCAGGAAATCAAATGAAAGGTGCAATGAAAATAATGAGAGAAAAATAAACGCACGTAGTCGCAGACTTGTTACTCTCTGTACAGTATAAAGGGGGTGTAAAATTGTTTACGGGCTTCTAAGCTCATGTTGGAAACTTGGGAAAAGCTTTAAACTCCCGATTCCTGGACATGAAAAATATCAGCACAAGTGCAGGCTACCGTTCATGGGATCAAATGTGGAGAGAGACGTAGAGACGTCTCACGGGTATAAATTGTGAGGTGCACCTAAACTACTCTCATGGCGAATAGTTTTGCTGCGGTAGTAATGACTCATTCCACTTTTCCCTCATTTTTTTCATGCAGTTTCTGGGTTTTTATCAGTATCCGTATTTTGGAGATGAAAATTATTATTTATTAGACGTGCACTCATGTCAATAATACTCTCAAATGGAATTTCACGTACATTTCTTGCATGTACTTATGCTTAAAGGGAATCGTCTGCTCTTCGGAAGCTGAAGAAATTTATGTGTTTGCGCGTATTTGCTTGTACAAACAGACGCTAATTTACTTGAAACTGCACTCAGCGATAAGTAGGAGTTTTTAATGAGGGTACTTTATATTTTGTTATTTTAGAGATACTGCTTTTATCGTTTATGAGACTCTTGGATTTGTTGAGAGACAAGATTGTTATTTCATTAAAATTATTGAATGCTCAATTTGTGAAATACGCTTGAGGCAGAGATTTAATTTAGAGGGAGAGTAAAGGGGATTGGGATTTTTTTTTTTTAAGATTAAGATCTTTATTAAAAAATTACGTAATAATGCAGACATGAAATATTTTATTTTTCAAAATAATAATAAAATTGAAAAATGGATACAATTATACGTGACTCAAACACTTTAACCGACAGCTGTTACTGACATTCTTGAAAATAAATTCCGTGGTTCATTGCCGTGGACGTAATCACTAACTTTTCTTGATTGATCCAAGAAACAATAGGTGCCCATGGGCTACCATTGAGGCATGAGGAAATAATACGAAAACTTTTTGCTGGAATTTTCCCCGATGAAACGATAAACTATATATATATATAAAGTTGATACGGAGCATGAGGGAAAAATGAGAACCACATGTATAGAAGAAGAAGTTGAAGTTGTGGTAGAAGTTGCGCACAGTGCAATTCACTTGGACTGAAAATTGAGCAGGGTTTTCAACGAATAGAGCCTCACTCGAATAGACATTTAATCGATGATACAAGCTAATCCCAGAACTCAACTATCATGGAGCTTTGAATCTCAATTTCTATTTCATATGAGTTCACTATTGCAGAACGTTTATTTTCATATACTCGTAGCATGCATCTATTAGTTTCCGCTCATGTTACCACGATGCACTCACATGAGAATTATCAGTAACAGAAGTTGAGAAATATCTGATATCACGAAGTCACTCCATCTAAATTCAAATACAGATTAAAAGTGAGGATTTTAATGAAATCTCCAGTTGAATGATTTCAAGATTTTTTCATTTAATCAAGAAGTTGATTAAAAAATCGGAAAAAATTCCAGAAACTCCACCAACATGTCTACTTTATTCAGTAATTTTTAAAAAACCCCAATCCATTCTGCCCCTATCTATCATCCGTTTGCATTCACCCTCGAATGCAGCATGACTATATTTGTTTTAATACATGCACAAGACGATATTCCCAAGTACGTCTCGCGACGCGCTCTCCGTTAAATTGCGAAACTTTCAAATATGCTAATTCCTTGGCCAATCCTAATGTCTCGTTTCCCCACTACTACCACTCGAAACTTTAACCTCATTCCCCGTATATATACGCTATGACTAATTTAACTGGGTGTTCACCTCTCGTACTTAAACAAGTATTTTGGCTCCCACGTTGTCCTGCAACGTGTCCTCATTAATAACCGAGCATTAATGCAGTATCATTATTATATACGTCTTTATTATCTTCTGTCAAAGTGGAATTATCAAGTTTACCCGTGGCTCTGTTTCTGAAAGATTTTCCGCTGATACTGGACCCCATGAAATGTGCATGGACGGTGGAAAGCGCTGGCTCCCAAACCCCCTCGGGTTTGCCCAAAATTTCGATTGTTTGTAACATGTATTGTTCACTGATAAACATCAAAGAATGTCCGAAACAGTTCATAACGCTGTCGCTGTGGGCACTTTACTGTGTAACAATTCTGTGCAATGCTTGTTCTCTAAATTTTCCATTGAAAAAGAAACAAAACTCTTTTTGTAATCCTTCAAATTCTCTAAAAAGAAGAATTCCATCTCCCTTAATTTCCGAGATATTCTCAAATAAATGGAATATTCGTGTTTTTTCAACCACTTTTCCACTACTATAATTCACAAATTAATAATCTCAAGTGCGAAACGTGTTCCCCTCGAGAAGACTCGAGGATATTAATCCAAGAAAACGGCAAACGCTGAAAGTTCAGGATATAATTATGCAAATAAGTGAGACTCGCGAGGTGTTTATGTGGAAGGGAGTTCAGGATCTTTACGCGTGATCGGGAGCCTGGGAAATGCGACGCTCCACATTTCGTTCGTGTCAAAGAACGCCTCAGGTAATTCGAGAATGAAAGCCAGTTGTCTTGGGTTAATCCAGAATTTACGGAATTATAATGATATCCACAATGATTCGAGCTCGTGAATTTGTCTCTGGAGGAATGGAGATGTTCATGAAGCTTGGAAGGATAAACAAACGTCCACCACAAAAGATATTTCTCGTGTGCTCGAGCATAATCAATAACTCATTCATGTGTCACCATCTCTCACCCAGTTTTACGCTTGATTATCACCCGGTTATTCTAGTGAATACTGTAGTTTAACCGATAATTAATAGGCACTGCTATAATACTAATGGAGGTTATTTAAAATTAAATGGAGTAGCTTTAAAAATATTGCTTCATTCGCTGTAATCTCTATTAATATTTTTCAATATTATGCATCGGGCGTTTTTTTGAGCAATAAAAATTGCCCCCAGGTGAAGCAATGGCCGATTAAATAATTTGTTTAATTAAATTTTCACACTCTAATGTGAGAGGGTAATATATACCACCAGTATTTTACAGCTTTATTAATTGTTGAAAGCTATTCCAATCGACTGGGGGGAATATTCAATTCATTTTTGGACTTTGATATATGCCATTGTCAGTGCCCAAAGGAGTTTTTTCATTTTTTTTTCACCTCTCGGTAATTATGTTTCATTGATTAAAATCATGATGAACGCGTGAAATTAATGAAAATTCCTGGTATCTTTAATATTAGTTCATTTAAACTGTATTGAATTCAGTTAAATATTACTGTTGAGCCATTGATGGAGGTTATAAAAGCTTTAAGTTTAGCAAACGAGTGGAAATTTTAAATATTCAGATTTTAATAGTTAAAGTGCAGTTTCAAATGGTCTATTTTACTTCGTCGAATTGAAACACGTTAATCCTTACAAATCCCTTCACGAAATTTTACATTCAGGTTGAAAGTTTTGAAGGAAAGTCGTAGAAATGTTAGTGGAATTGAAATAACGTTCTTCGAAAATATACATAACAAGCTGATAAAGTTTTTTAATTAATTTTTAATATTTTTCTGCTTTTATTTATGGTAATATATTTGAAATACCTTTTTTTTTCATCAATCGAGAAGAAATTATCCAAAGATAATAAAATCCAATAATTGGATTATTATTTCGAAAAAATAATGACATTATCCAAATACTTTATACTAATTGGAGCGGCAAAAAAAAATGCGAGAATTCAAAAATAAATTCCAGTTATGGCACTAACGAGATATTTTAATTGGCAAGATGAGTAAAAATTTGACCAATCTGCCAATTAAAAAGACAAGAGCATTAGTCTCGACAAGGATTTATTATTCATCCCCTCATAAGCCATCCGGATCACGTGTTGAAGTGGACAAACATTCGCAAGATGATAGACAATGGACAGGGACACCCAGTCCACCAAAGATAATTACACGTCTATCTGTCATATTATTATTACGATGCAGGGCTATTGTTCCCAGTATCTACTGAGGACGATACAATGCTCTTCACGTATCTAGCCCACAACGACTATCCAGCATTCTATCTGCAGCCCGTCTATTGTTCAGTCTCATTCTCTTGAGGACTCGCATGTCCTTTTCGACGTTCATGAAGATGGAGAACATTCATTGCAATTTAACATAAGCCAGTAATGAAAATAGCAGAAAAATCTGCGAGATTTAATGCAAGAGCTTATTCCTGAATTTTCAGGTGAAAACACAATTGTGGCTCGTGGTACTGGCAAGTATTAATTAACTCCAGTGCACCACGCACACACACATAGAATCCGTGAATCATTAATCTCCCTTATCTTCGACTGCTGAGAGCCGAGGAAATAATTAACCATTAGAGAGAGATAGAGGCATTTGAATTAAAAGAAAAGGGGTTGAATTTCATTTGAAATAATATCAGCCTGATTATACCCAGAGAAATAATTCGGAAAAAATTCCAACGTTATTAAACCCGTGTAGGCAATATTGTGCACCATCTGCTGAGAATCTTTATGCGTACCAAAAACCACGATATTACCCTGAATACATCGTTAGCGAGTTTCTCCACTGTATACAACTTCTTCCTTTCAGAGATCTTGAGCTTAGAGCTTATTACCATCAATATTACGTACATGCGGCAACTTTGGAAAACATAATTGTTGCAATAGACATTGCTTATTCCATCAAACATTAGGCACGTTGAAGCCCATGTTTATGCACTTTTACCTCTTACTTGTACTTATAATAAATCTCAAGCGGATTATTTATTAATTATCCATGATTCTCATCAAACAGAATGCATCCACAAAGCAAGAGATTTATATGAAAATTTTAGCCGCACGTCAGATAAAGTACGATTCATGTTTTTCAACAAAAATGGTTCAGCTTATCGAACGTAACTTTTTGACCCACCTTTAGCTGTTTTCCATCTCTACGTGGCTCAATGGCTGCGATATATATCTGTACAGTGTTGGATCATGAGCGAGACTGGCTGTCTGATATATCCGTCCGTTGACTTTGGATATCGGATTAAACTGTCGCGTTCTGTTTCACCTTTTTTTACTTTTTTATTTCTATTCCATTCTTTTTTTTCCCACCAACTTTTATTTTTTTCTCTTTCGATTCTTTTTTCCCCCCTCGTATCAGAGAGGTAATCCGTTTTATCATCAGTGTGCTCTGTTTTACAGTGATTAACTTTGAAAAGTTCAGAGACTACAGATTTCAATATTTGTTATTCCCCTTTTTTTTTATATTTACAATACGTATGGAAAAACTGGATTCAGATGAATGTGTTTACTTGTCAGTGGGAAAAATCATGAATTGATGTTACTAGATTTGCCATTCCACATTGAAATGCCTTTTTTATTCTCCCAGGTAAGCTGACTGACGAGTAATGTTAAAAAATACGAAAAACAGGGGAAAAAAAAACATATACACACAGAGTGTTGTTGTTGGAAAAAAAAAACGAGTAGAATAAAATTGAAATGGCTCTTCCATGTTGCATTCCCTTTTGGCATGTGTAACACTAGACCCAACTGATTCTACTGGATCAATTCACCAATTGATATATAGAACCAACCGGAGGCTTTTCACATGAAATTGTACACACACAGATGAATTTGAACCTATGATTGTGGTAGGCGTCAAATGCAGATTCTACAAGTGTGTAGTACACGTCAGAGAGCTTTGCCTCAAAGTACTATCCAGTCTATCTGTCTCTGTACCATGGGTTTTGCTGGCATAATTGAATTAGTGAATGAGCGACAGTGGTCTACATGTGGAATAATGATGACAACATGACTCCCTGACAATCCAACGATCAATGCTGATTTTCGAGGAGGAATATTGGGATTGGCCAGTTTCAATGCTGTATATGAAGCCAATTATCACTGGAGTCTAGCCTCAAGCCACCAGCGGTTGCTTTCAATTGTCCCAGTAAGTACTATTGCCATCATCATCATCTCGAATATTGTGATGCACCCACTCGTTGAATCAAAACGCAATGATACTGCTATTCTGCACTGAATTCCTCAGCAGACACTGGGATACGTGTGCAGAGTCCCAGAGCCTCTGCAGGGACATTTTACATTCAGCATATCAAAAGCGTTTTAGCTTACTGATGATATACATTCACCTGGTAAAAGCTGATGGAGACGGAGGAACTCGCTCTCTTTATACCGGGGACTGAACTAGCGGGAGATGGAGAAACAGCTGACGTCTTGTACTCGGACTATTCGACTCACTTTATTATGCAAGCACTTGGCGTGTCCCACATCTTATATTTCATACGGAAAGGCAGGACAAGATTTACGCAAGATGACGGTGTATTCTTGTATTTTTCTTCGTACATCCTTTTTTCTGATTCTCTTTCGTATTTTTCTGACATTCAAATGCAAGAGAATGAGAAAAATCATTTTGGCTCCAACTTTGACTCAAAGTTATTATGATATTCTCTTTTCTTTTGGATGTTTTATATGTCTTCATTCAATTGTCACAGGCTGAATTGTGGAGAATAAAATGTGTATGGTTGTGAAAGTGTTTCCACGATGTTGAAGATGCAGAATGTCGAGATTTTGAAAGCATTCCCCATGGTGAAATTTGAGAGGGGAAAAAATCAACGTTCAACCGTGTGAGAGAAATATGCGGATAGTGTCAAGTGAAACAAGTTGGAAACAGACAGTAGGAAAGGAGAGAAAATTCAAGAGAATTGTGAAAAATGCGATGAAATGCAAGGATTATGTAGGCGATTTCAGAGATAAGATTGAGGGAGAATATTTTTTGAAATAGAGAAAATATAAATAAAAGGATAGACTGAATTTTTCACTGTACGAGAGGCGTTAAAGTTCAATAAATGACTGACCCAGAAAATAAAACTCTCACGCCTTCTTCACGAGCAGAGAAAATTCTTATATCTGTATACAGGGCTAAAGGGAAATAGAGATACATTTATAATCTCACGACATACCAGTGTCCGTGCCACGAATAAACTTTTCTGGTTTTCGGGATCTTTTATGAATATTTTGTGGGCCGATAAAAACAGCTAGAAACTTGGAATACTGCCCGATTGTCATCCCCTTCTTTCCAGTACTTGAGATTTTTCAACAATGCTACATTTCCCTGTTTATACGGGACTTATAAAAATTCCCAATATTTTTATCAATATAATGAGATTTCACTCAATTATTTTATTCTTTTTCATGAATTTAAAAGAGAGAAAATAAAATATCCAATACAATTTCACTCTGACAAAGTTATTTATGATTTATGCTACATTTTTTTTCTCATATTTTTACCAACAATATTTTTTCAAGTGTAAAAACACTTTTGTCCTACAATCAAACAAAGTACGAAACAAATTCATTTTACAGAAATGCGGTTGTAGGCAACTGTGTTTGTTGTTGAATGTGAGGATAAACACAATTTGTGAGAGAAATACTAACCCAAATAAATTTATAATTAATTCAATAAGAAGATGCTTTGTGTGTTTTGAGAACGATGTTTCTGTATTCGCATACTATTATTCTGGAAATACCGAGTTAGAGTTAAATGAGATATAAATTTACTAGTACTAATTAAATTATAACTTTTCTGAGGTAATCGGAATAATGAATTTAGTGAAATTGAAACAGAACAATGAAGACGGATAAAAATTGATAATTTTACTGAACCAACCTACGATCATCATTAAAGTGATTTCATCCCGAAAACTATGTAATAATTCAACGCGAGTTTTCCGAACTAAAATGAAAGTAAAAATACTGACCATCTCTTGGGGCACTATATCAACTTATCCAGACAGGCAAACAGCCGTCTGCGGTTCTTGGGCCCTGACCTCCACAGGGCCTCACACAGGCTCACATGTCCCCCCGGTCCTGCACTCTCTCTCTCTATCCTTGAAAATTTCTATTTCCGTCGACATCAAGGCCGTCGCGATCACGCCTCTGCATTATTTATCACCTCCCAACTGAGACCACTCCAATTTTCATGTAATTGAGCCAATGGTCCGAATCACAGCAAACATATTTTTCGAAAACAACGAAGAATAGTGAACAATTGAATGCTCATTGTAATGAGCGTCCTGGATAGAAAGCTCCATAGTTTCCACGAAAACTTTCACACTCAATCCTTTTTACTTCTTTTTCTCTGCCGGATTCCTTCTTTTTTTCCTTACTCTACATCAGATGTTCTTTCTCTCCTTTATCGAGAGCACGAAGGAGCTTTCTCCTCAATGGCCACAACGACCAATGTTCTGGAGAGGCAATGGTGGGCGAAACTTTAATGGTACTCCGAAAACTTTGTCAGGGGTCAGGATTCGCACTACCCCATTCTACCCTCATTCTCTTCCAAACCAGAACGATTTTACCTACCACCGGTAAGCCCCAGAGTAATCCGCCTGCGAGTTTCATTTCCACGTGTATTGTCAAACAGAAACGACTTAACAGCCAACCATTCGAGCATTACAATGTCATTGTGTGAAGTATTGATTAATTTTCATATGGATTGTGAATATTCATTCCATTATTGTTATTACTATTTTTTTTTTATTAACTTTAATTAAGTTGATATTCACTAATTAAATTATAAATCAACGGATCGAAATCATTACATCACGATGACTTGAATTCAAAAGCCATTCACTCCATTATTTACTCCTGATGGACAGATAAGTGATACAACCAATTGTCCTTCCATGCAGTAGTTCAAGTCCCCCATTTGTCAGACAGCCTGATGAGCGTCTGCGCAATTCTATGTGGATTAGTTTACAATTACGAGGGAGAATTGGGCCAATATCCCTAATGCCCCAATATATATTGTTCTAAAAATCATTGCCATTCTCGAGTAGTAAGATCAATGATTGATTATAATAGTAATAAGCGAATAAAAAAAGAAGTGAACAACAAGCATTCCAATTACTTTGCAGAACGGTAATCCCGAAGACGGTAATTCAACGAGAAAGTGGATTTTTATCCATTTTCCAGGCTCCACTACTGCTGATCTCATATTGGAACTGGATACTTCTTTTATTTCATTTTCCATTCCTTTCTCATCTTTATTTTTTTCCCATTTCTCTCTCTCTCTCTCTCTCTTTTTCCCTTAATCAACGAATTTATTCTACACAATTTGAAAATTTTATTCTGTGATACACCGAGTAAAACTGGGCTTTTGAATAATTTAATATTAACTCAAATGAAAATTGTATAAAAATGCATTTTCAGCTCACTCCATGTTTCATTAAAATAAAAAATCTATTTTTCAATCCAACTACTCCGAGTTGGGAATTAAGTTTTGTATGAAATTTCTATTTTTATCCTACGGCTGCACAATGTACCCACAGAAAAACTATCAAACTATGTCCACCAACTGGCTCTGCAGCCGCACAATCCGTTTAATCCCTTTGTGCATGTCGAACATACTCGCACGAGAAGAAAAAAAAAGAGCTGCAAAAAAAAAAGCTTGCAAATTGTAAAAAACAAGAATTTCCCTGCATAAACCATACTTACAAATGCCCGAGTGACTAAGTACCGGAAAAAACTAAGAATCGACGTAAAATACACCACATAACATTCTCGAGAACCTCTATTCCCCCAAGCGATGTAAAAAACGGGCATAAAAGAGGGCAAAAAAATAGTGCGATAAATAAATAGGGTCGCATAGAAAAAAGTGTAAAAAGTCTTCCCAAAACGTTGAAAAACGTATGAAATAAAGCGGAACGAGTGTCAATTCACGCTACAGCTGCATTTGCGGTGAAAGCAATAGGTCTCACAGCCATATAAACTACTTAACGGTGTATCTCAGTGGTATCGCTCATAGGCAGCCAACTCGAGTGAAGCCCCTGGCGACGAGAAGTAGTTATACACTGAGATAATAAAAGGAAGAGGCAAGAGAGAAAAAAAAAAGATAGAAAGAAGCATTTCGGTACTATTAGAGAACCCGTGCTTGTTACCAAGTGGTTTTCCCCTCGCCTGTGTTTGTACACTAGTAGACTCCTTATAACCCAGCCACCTACATGGCCATTTCCTTTGGCATCGTGCTCCTCTCTCATTGACCTTATCTATCCCCCTTATTCTTGACTTGTTTTTACCTCGTTTTCCGAATCACTAACAGTTAATTGCCTCACTGGGATAATCCAAGCTAGCGGTGCGAACGACGAAACCCCAAGTGGTAACCCACCATCACCATCAGACCCACTTTTCCACTGGATACGTGTCTGGCCCTCTCATGCAATTCTCTCTCACATTATTTTCGCGTATACAGCAGTGCATTGTACAAATGGCTGCGGCAGGTTAACCTGGCTGTGCACCAATGAAACACGCGGTTGCAGCGCTTTTCAACGCTAAAACTGTCTCCTGATGACCAGCAGTAGCCAACTCTTCCTCATTTGTTTAAACGTATCGAGTTTAAATGCATTTCTGGTATTTTCGATATGTGTCCAAAAGCCACTGGCCCCCGGTGCCCAACTTTGCCAGATGTTTCATACGCAGACTGGTGTCCCTGGATGTTATATCATCTCAATCCATTCTAATAAAACTCGACGTTCAACCGACTACGGATTTATTGCATTTATGCATCAGGCAGGCGGCAATGATTTTTTTTCCCCTCATGTTTTTTTTATCTTTGAATATGTTTCAGTTAAAATATTCCCAGGGTGGGGACGTGGCTTTTCTAACGGCCATTGAATGTCTTTAAAAGCCCGTGCATCAGGAGGATATATTAAAAGGACCCTTTTTTACTCCGGCGATTGACGATCGCGGTGACATGGAAGAATCGCCTTTTTTTTTCTATCCTATGTTTTCTCGTTTTATTTTCAACTTTTCCCTCGAATCCACTGATACCACGGACTAAAAGAACTGTCAGCCTCTGTGATTTATGAAATTTTACATAAAATATGATAAAAGCCCGCATAGAGGACACTCTAGCCAGCGAATTTTGAGATATTAATGTATTTAGTTTTTTCTTTTTCTTCTATCTTTCCGGTCTCTTTTTATCCGGCTTCTTTCTAGCTGAGAACACAGGGGCAAAAAATTGAAGTTAATTAAATTTTTTTAACCTACACCACAGAACATTTATCAACACCCGGTCGTAAGGGTATCGCCATGTGCAGGTAGAGTGAGAGCGTCTCTTCAAAACTTCATAGCATGGTGAAATAGTTTTTCGATTGTAGCCCTTTTTTTTCTCTCTCACAAGTATTGCGAAAAAAAAAGTTTTGCTATCAAACTAAATTCAATGGCTGGCAATTTATAGAATTTCATTACTTCGGGAATTTCCTGGGCTCTATTTAATTTAATTTTTCAAATATATTCCCAGCGGCAATATACCTTCTTTTTTTTATTATTTATTTTCAATGAAGTGAGATGATAAGATTACGATTGAAAAAATCTCAAAGTTTATTCAATTTCTCTTGTAATCCAAGAACTTTCCAATTCACTACTTCATCTCTCCTCCTTTTTTTCCCCATTGACTTTTATTTTATTTTTTTCCCCCCACCTACTTTCTTCAAATTCTCTTTCCTCCATCTTTATTTGCCTCTACAGTGACTAGATTTGTATATCCTCGAGTTCTCACGAAAAGTCACTGAGAGAAAAACGAGAATCTAGCAAGGGTAAACCAGAAACTCCAGCTATTCTACTTATACTCTCCTCCCCTTTTTTTCCCCCTTTTACCAATACTCACTCACTGATGAGATTCGACTACGACATGAGAATCTGCCCTTTACCTCTCAGCCCTGGAAGTGATTTTGCCTTCAAACATTTTCACATATTTCCGGGATTCGAAAATCTCAGATTTTCCAAGCAGAACGTCTATATTATTTGATATTCGTCATGCATATTTTGTCACGTATTTGCTGAATGTCACAGAACTGAAAGGAAAAATTCTCACCGCCATCCACTCAGGAGTTTATTTGTACACAAAAGTCATTTTTCATCCCTATTTTCCCTCATATTTCTCCATTGAAAACGTGACGCGAGCCAATAATATTAAAACTAATTATAGCATCTCTTCAATCAGCCTCAATCAAATTTTCCAATTATAAAGTAACAATTTTAATTGGTTACGTAATTCCAATAATTTCAACTCGTCACTGCGCATTATGCTAATTACATAATTTTTTTTTCATGCGCAATAAACATTTTATCTTTTTCTCAACTGAAATATTAAAAAATGGCTTAAGAGTGTTTAGAAGAGGATAAAAAAGAACGTATAAAGTAAACTTTCAGTATTTCCTTCCTTGAAAATTCGCTAGACGTCGTTGAGAGTGTCGTGACATTAAAAAAACATGGAATTCATAAAATCCAGTGTGGTTTACTACTCATGAATATGAAACGCCGTGAGGGACACAATTAGCAGGTTTATCCATGGAATGTCGCAGTAATTCCGTTTGCACTGTATTCCAAGAATTCTAATCACATTTCCTGTCATTACAAATCCTTTCTTTTCCTCTTTACAATCGTGTATTTCGTGTATTTATAGAAATAAATGATTTACCGTAAGCAGCTCGCATCTCAATCATCAGCAAGCCGAGGACAATGGGGATAATCATGTTTTTATCATTAATAAAATCAAGTCTCGCAGCAATATTTATAACCACAACCCGGGAGTAAACCATCGACACTAAAACGTCAGAACAGCGTCTCGTTACACCCGGGCACAAACACACAGTAAAAACACTTGTTTTATCACCGCAAGTTATCCAGCCAAAAACTCAACATTTGTCGGACCATCTGATCATCATGGGATCATTGCACAAACGTTGATCACAACACGCGACAGTGTCACGCGTTTCAATCACTAACATTGTCACAATATCATATTTAATTGTATCAAACATTCTTGAATTATTTTTAAATTAAAAGGGCATTTAAATTAAATGAATTTTAATTCTCAATTTTTTTTTACTATTTAAAAATGTTTGATTCAAATAAATAAAATTATATTTTTGGGATAATTATTTAAAAAAATACGATTTTATTGGGTTTTTTGGGGTTTAATTGGAGTATTTCTCGGACGTAAGGAAGCAATTGGAAACTTTGTTGCCACAGAGCGATCGGATGACGTGCCGCGCGCCAAATGACTCTGCGGAGGCTTGTTCTCGTGACCGACGCCTGCGTACAGATTCGACTGCGTGGGATAGGCGAGACACAGGACCGAGGAGGGATGAGAGCTTTTTATATCGTAGTTGTGGCGCAGGGCAAACTGTTCTGTCAGTATGTTAGAAGGATATGAAAAAAAATCAAACGAGCTACTACTACTTGGCAAGGTCACGCACCAATCCTGATCAAACAACTAAATTCTTGAGATCAAATAAACCGAGGCTTTTCAAGTCCATTGGGCTTTTGGTGGAGCATTGGATTGTTGCTGGAATTTGAGGTTCTGAGGAATTAAAATTGTCAGTGGAATTACATGGAATTGAATATTGTTGATTGTAATGGGGATTGTTGGAATATTTGACATTGTTAATTGAAAATATTCCAGAAACATAAGAATGCTAAAAATTTAGTTATTTGTGTGAATGTCTGCACTTCAAAGACTCAATTTTTGAGATTGTCGGTGCTAAAACTACCAAAATCACTGTGACCCACTCATTGAATTGCCCGAGGCACATTTTACCACAAAAAGCGCATCCCTCTACTCATCTTCTCACCCACGACTATGACCTCAATGAGGGAAAATTAAATAACAAGGTTAAATCAAATTTCATGGGCCGAGAGAGGGTTCAAAAGTGGTATTAGTCAAGGTCGTAAGTCAACAGTAAATGACCAACCACTAGGGGAAAAGAGGTAAAGTGCACTCTGCAGATAAATATTATACGTGGGAGGCCTTTTTTTCGTGTAATATACTGAGTGACGAGTAAATTTTATGGTTCGGGTGATAAAGATGATAGGCTGTGATTGGAATTACGTGATAGTGAATATCACATGACGAACTGGGAATTCATTTTATTCGGGGAAAAAATAGAGAGTACGTGGATGGAAATGGAACTGTTAATTAAAAATTTTGAGGCACGAATTTTTACAGTATTTGCATTGGGATATAAAAGGGAAGAGTTATTCCATTAATTACTCAGTATCTCGAGTTACAATCAGTCTAACGCATTTAATTAATCGTTAATTGAAAGCTGAAACCATTTTCTATTGATTCGCCTGAAAATGCGGAGAGATGGATTCTCAATGAATTAACGTCTTTCTCAATTGTCGTAGGAAATTCATTTGATTCAAGGAAATTTCATGAGAAATTCATGAAGATAATTATTTATAAAAATATTGAGCTTGCCCTCATTCTCGAAAATAATTTCACAATTTAATGAGATCGAATTTTCATAACTTTCAATAAACGATTTTGTCCCAAGATAATTGAATTTCTTCATTATTCCATTGAAACTTCACATATTCCCCATAATATGAATAAATTAACATAAAAAAGGAAAATGAATGCCGGACGTTGTTTGAAATGAGTTAAGCGGATATAAAAGACAATTTTCTACAGCAATCGAGTTTGCCCAATGCCCCACAGAGTTTTGATGTCTAAGAAAATTGGGTTACTTACGTTGTACCAAGTAAAACTTTTTCGTAGTATATTTTGAAATCATGAGTTAAAGTAAGTCATGTGATGGAAGAAAAATTTCCCACCAGTACTAACGAAATTTCTTCTCCTCTCCCTCAATTCCTCCAAGTTCTTTAGAAACACCCGTTAGTTATCAGGATAGCTCTTCATCGCAAATTGAATGGCCAATGAAAAACATACTAATGGAAATTATTTTTCCCTGACTGCAATAGTTTCCAGGAGACCCAATGAGAGCCCGAAATACATTTAATATCAAATTTCGTGGATTAATGGAATTGGAATGAGAAAATGCTGAGGAAAATGATCAAAGGGATAGAATTCATATGATTTTGAAATCTAATATCAATTAATATTTGAATTAATTGGAAATTTATGTGCTTAATGAAGGTGCACGTGAAAATACCGAATGAGTCATTTGATTGTCCTCTCATGAGGCTCCTGGACATTTTTTGCAGTAGAGGCGCCGAAATGGGCAGACAGAACAGAATAAAGAATGATAGAAAAAAATAGGTGGAGAAGAGGTAGATAGGGACTGAGGGACAGAGAAATAGTACAGGAATAAAGAGAGGAGAGCTGGAGGATTGGCGAGCGCTAACGAGTTGGCGCTGTCTGAAAAATGGGTCACTTGCCGACATGCTATTACCAGATTACTCGTCGTAAGGCCAACGTAATGGAGTGCTCCAACACTGCCAGGGATATACTCGAGATACTGGGAAAGAAGAGAGAGTAAGAAACTTAAGCATTTACGAATCACTGGGAAAAAAGCCCCAAGTACACTAGTTGTTTTATTTTTCCCTATTTAATTCAACACCGAACGTGTATGGCTAGTCTAATAAGACTACTTTATATCCTGTTTGGACAATAATTCTGCAGCTCTAGGATTTCGTTTAATTATTTAAAATGTTTGTTTGAGGCGATTCAGCTCAAATGATTAAATGGGAATAACGAAAAGAGGAGATTTAATATTTTTCTTTCATTATTTTGGAGAGATTCAGAATGAAAATTTCATTAGTTTTAGGACAGGTGTCAAGCAGCTCTTCAGTAATAATCCAATGTTATTAATTTCAATTATGTAAAGCTTTCTCACATTTTTCATTTTTTATTTTTCCTCTTTTTATTTTAGTGAATTGTCAAGTTTTATTAATGCGAAAGAAAACAATTAAATCAACGATTCATTTACATAAGCACAGGTAATTAAGAAGCAACCATGAATAAATAATGAGATAATTAAAAAGAAGGTGATAAAAAAATATGTCTCTTTATAACAAAAAAAAAAAACGACTCTATGCTTATCATCTCAAATTTATTCGATTTCCTTTCCTACAAAATTCAATTTTCTTCTTTGTGATGTCGTTACTCAACGAATTATTACTTATCACCTCATTCTACTTGGCTGAAGAATTTACCGATATATTTTTATGTTCATTGGTAGAATAAAAAGGCAAAATGTATACAATTTTTTCTCTTCACACTCTCTCGCTCTTGTTTCTTTTTTATTTCTTTGTTTCTCTTCCTGGGATTCTCAAACAGCTTTCCCCTCTGAGACACTGACGCACCAAGACTATTCTATGTAGTCATGAAAAAACTTTTTTTTCCATGCTCAGGATGAAGAGTTTTATATACATAAATAGAGTGACTGTAGGTCTTTATGATATGCTCTGTGTGTGAAGTAGATTCCCAACTGAGAGAAACAAGAGGCGACTGAGAGGCAGAAAAAGGGGGGAATAGAAGAGGTGGGCTGGATAAAAGGAAGAATAGAAGGAGGAAAAAAAATAGAAAATAAAAACGTATCTCAACAACTAACTATCTTGGTGAGCTCGTGAAGCCTCAATCCAACGAAGTAAAAGACTGAAGTTTCACTGACTGGAACTTTAGCATCGATAGACTCTTTCTTCACAGCTTCATCCGAAACTCTTTCTATTCCCCTCACTCTGTCTTATCCATCCATTTACTCAGGTTCTTGGATGCATATGGAATGAACTCACTTACCATAGTTTCACGAGTGTGAGGTATCTCATACTCTGCAGTGCAACCGTAGAATCCGTAATCTCAAGAGAATATTTCTAATTTATTCAACTGGAGCAGGGGAGAAAAATTAATTTCGTCCCTTTAACAGAGTTATTAAAAGTCTAATTGAATTATTCTAATCCATTCGGAGATGTAAAAAGATTACCATTCATTTTTTATTCTTTTCCTCGCTTTTGTTGAAAGAAATCCAACAGACGTTAATTCCCTTTTGGGAAGCAGTGAAACGTCCGTTGATTGGGCAGACGCCTGATTTTTGCAGATCAAACGCACCAGCTCTTGATAATTCAGTGGTGCACGTGGTAAATAGTCAGGCGCCTCTGTTTTATCGGCAGTGGCGAGAGTAAGAGTTATCGTCAGAAGTGAAGCAGTCACCCATCGATAGATTTACTTATCAGCCCTCAAAATGAAAGATTCCTCTCAAAATTCTACAATTCAAAAGACGATTGAATGTACAACTGTAATCCGATGATAATTACGTTGAATATATTGAATTTCATGAGAATCGTGTAACACAAAGTTTAACACTCTACATTATTATAAAGTTTCACAATTCAAATTACTTTGTACAGAATGACGCATCTCTAATTGGTCAACTTAACAAATCAGTTATGAGTTAAATGCTCGAGTAGAGATGAGTGAGTTGCATGTTGCACTTGGAATTAATAACAAGCGGTGAATAAAGTGAACGAAGAAATAATTTGCATGTACAAATTATATTTGGGAACTCTTGAAATGAAGTTTAACAAGTGTGCAAGTATTTAAAATGGGTGTGAAAAAGAAAGGGCAGACTGAATTTTCTATGAAAAGGTAGATTACAGAATGTGTCATTGAATTTAATCGTTTCCTATGCACTCGGTTATGCCCATTGTGAGTGGTGTATGAGGCAAAATGGGTGGAGTGAGAGTGGGGGAATGGGCTCGGCTCTATAATAATTTAATGCCAGATATAATAAGTTACTTGCTGTCTGGATGCTTGCCAAAAGCACCCAGGCAAGCCCTCTCTCTATTCATTCCTACGGGGAAAGCTGAAAAGCACCCAGCGACACACACTCATCTACTATAGTGAATCGACATTGAGCTTTGCTAACGTATGGGCTATCTTTCTCTCACGATGGAACTCATCCAGAATTTTGAATTCTGGATAACGCGCAGTACGTCTTAATTGGCTGGGCTGATTCAAAAACTTTTCATTGTTTTAATGCAAAGAAAATTTCAAGATTCACGAGAGAAAACTTTTCGTTCAATGGAGAATTGATATTAAAATAATTTCACAATCCCCCATCACTTTTCCTTTTTTTTCCCTTTTTCATAATTGCTAAAGATTGAAAAATAATGAGAGCTATTCTTTCGCCAATGATGAGGTAAAAATGTGTCCATTTGAATTTATGAAGAAACGTTTGATTTTTCCAATGAATGTATTCATCAACGACGGAAATATCGCTTAAAAATAAATGCATCATCAACGTTATATTATTTTCAATCTTTGATGAGGCCTGAAGAACGATAATACGTTTTCATTAGAGCAATTTAAATTCAATAATTTCAACGGTAAAACAGAAAGAGAGTCGGGAGGAAGAGGAAGAGGGATAGAGAGGATATTGCTACCCGCAGTTACGTGAATAGGTGTACTAGCGTTGGGCGAGGAAGTCGCGCAGCTGTTCTACGAATTAGCATACTAAACTTTATCACCAACAGCTCGACAAAGACGTGCCAAGACGGCTGAACTAATTCCGAAGATAGAATAAAGTTGGCTCTTGAGGGTAGTACAAGTATGAAGAGTGAAGGGAAATGAAGAGAGACAGGTAAGAAGGGTGAGATTGTGGAATTGACTATTTTCCCACCGTTTATTCACCACATGAGTGTCACTGCAATGGGATATGTACAAGCGATAAATTATTCAATGAATTAATCCTGTCATTATTAGTGATACGACTCGTTCACCTGTCATCGTAAAACGTGTCACATCACTTTCATGAATTTCATCGGCACATTTGATTTAACGATATTTTTATTCTCAATTCTCTCGCATTTAATTTGATTTATTTATCTGGAATTTTTTGGTGAAAATATTTCAAAGTGTTACTCTAATTTCAATGAATATTGAGAAGTTAACAGTGAAGTTGTAAGTAAACTTGAACGCCCAAGGCATTCCTGGATGCTTGAGAGCAGAGACGTGTTACAGACAACTCACCCTTCCGCATTATTCTCACACGCCCCTCTCCCTTTTTCCCTCGCAATCCTCATCTTTCTCTCTCATCTCGATTCACCTATATACACTTTATATATATTTGAAACACCTTGCCATTTTCCCCAGAGAGATAATGGGAAACTTTGCCAATAGTCTCTCAATAAACTCGAGAAAGCAGAGAATATCTCTGATAAATAAAAAAACGAACAAAATTTGTCTCCTCTCTCGAATTATTTTAGGAATTTTATTACTCTTGGTTATTCCCTCGAAAAATTCAGGAACATTGAAATTGCAGTGGTACCTGTTGTACCAATGCGGTTCTTATAAAGGGAGAAGACACTGTATTTACATGATAAATTGAGGTATTAACAAAGGGTTTACCTATAAATGCACTCGGTAATGGCTCTTTATCTAGTCCACGTTGCATTTACTTGTTGCTCCTTTTTTCCTCGCAAATTGTTTTCCAAAAATCCATAGAATTTAACTCAATTAGTGTAAATTTACCCCGAACAATCCAAAAGTTTGGGGAGATTGGCCATAACTAATACAACGAACGTGACACCCCACGTATTCTCTCCATACTGTGGAAAGCCACTGGATGAACGAGTAATTACTAACTGGAGTGGAGATTTCTGTATAATTTTCGGTGGGGAGGAGAAGGAAATTACCCGAAAGTCACCTCCAACTCAACAGGATGGTCCAGATGTACACCATATGTAAAGTCTGTGTTACAATATCAAAACAAGTGGAGACAAATAAATTCTGAATTTCCAGAAGAATTTACACTTCCCACATTGTGAATAAACTGTTATCCCTTTTATTTTTTTTATTTTTTTTGGCCGTGAATAGAAGCTTAATGAAGAAATTCAAATTTCAGGTGGAAAATAAATTGGATGAATATGAATAAACATTTATTTAAATTCAATGTTTACTTCAATTCTTTTTTTATCACTTGGAATTGAGAAAAGGAGAGAATGATCAAAAATATTCTATTTTTGGATGTAAAAATAAAAAATAAACTCTCTTCTCTGCATGACACAATAAAACCCCGGGAAAAATACGAATGATCGATAACGCTTAACTTTTTGATAACGTAGGAATAATCCCAAACAAATTGTCATAGTATATCTGAAAGAGCATGAAATAAAAAAAGAAATAGCCATTTGAAAAACGTCCAGTTTTCCAAGCTGACATAGCAATCGTCCAGGTCTTGTTCCCCCCATGTTTCCTAAGTCATACCTCACATACTTTCTCCTCCAAAAGCTGGAAGACAGCGGTGATTCTAAAAGTTTTGATACAACTCTTATTCAAAAACTTGGAGGCACGATTCATGCATAAAAAATTTGTGCATTAAAATTCAACGAAGAAATTTGTATTTATATTTTTCAAAAAATTCATCAACATAATAATATCAATAATAAAAACCACATAAAACCCTCGATAATTATGAATTATTAATATAAAAGTGGGGAAAAAAGGGGGAAAGAATTTGTAGAAAACAAATTGCATGGATGTAGTTTCACATATCGCATAAATTCCAATAAATATCAGGATTTTCAGTTGGAAAGAGAAATGTCATTGGGCGATAACAAACCGCATGTATTTAACACGCGTTTCCGCTCTATGATCCTCTTTAGCCAGTGGCACACACAGTCCGATAGGGCCCGTGGTAAAGGGATGCAGTGGTGGAGTGAGGAAATAGCTGAGAGAGGGAGGGAGGAAGAACCGGAGAGAGGGGGATTACTGCACATACAAACGGCTGATAATAAGTCACTTACTGCACGGATCCTGGGCCCAGGGGTTGGCCGCACGCCAGTTCTATTCGCGCTTCGGTTGTTCCGATCTATTCTATACTGTGCATGTCACACGCATGACGCTCTTAACTAAATTATGGACAAAGTAGTACGATTTCCAGGCGTTTCAAAGGTATTAAACGGTGCAGGGTATTCCCGGAGTTCTGGAAAATTTTTACTGTCATCGTCACTAACGTATTATTCACATTTTTCCAACAATGCGTATTATTTATTCAATGTTAATGGCTCATGAATATTCGGGTTCTTCAAAATATTTCATCAATTGAAGAGCAATTAATTATGAATTTTTTAAAGCCCCTCCTTCACATAAAACTCATTGATTTTATCCTCAATGCATGGGGAAATTCTGCATGGGATGTTAATTATGACCGACAAGCTCGTGATCCGAACATGAGAATCGGATTACTGTCAACGCTCACAGGTCAGTGATTAACGGCCGATAAATCCGCGATAGACTTTATAGATATATATCATTGCTCTCTCTCCCCTCTCTTCATATGGCCAGACTGCAGGATTGCACGTGGTCAACTGCCCTGCGTGTCACTCATGGACGTACAAGCACTGAGATTATCCACTAAAACTTCATTACTACACTTTCAGCTACACTCATCAAGTGAAAAAATACGGGCTATGGCCAGACCACTGACAAACAAGTTGAAAATAACGCCTTTTTTTTCAGTTACTTCTCTTTTATTTTATTTTGTTGCTTTTTACATTGGTCGTTTTTTTTCTGCGTTCATTTGCACTGCACGGAATTCTATTTTCCTTGAATGAATAAACGAGCGCCCCTATCCACTCGTCACACTTTTAAATTGAGTACGAAGTCACTGGTTAATGTAATTAACTAAACTAGGTATTCTCTCGCTCTCTCTCTCTTCCTCTTTTATACCCAACACTCGTAAACTACATGTTATTCAAAGTAAGTAGAGAATGCTTGATTTTCTACTTTTTTTCCTCTCTCTCTCTCTCTCCCAATTTTTTTTATTCAAGTAACCTTTCACTAGTCGAAATGAATCCTTCTCATTCAGTTCTCAGTTTCTTTCGTTCACTTTTCTCTCAATGCCTTTATTCTCTAGAACAATGGAAAATCGCCTGAGAGAGAGAATTACTTCAATTTCCGTTGAAACTTGAATAGGAAAGGAGAGAAAAAAAAATTACAAGAGAATGCCACATACAGAAAAACAATTGAAGTGTTATGTGTTGAAAAATGAAAAAAAAAAATCATGATTTTCAAAATGAAAATACTGAAATTTCAATTAATGACTCGTATTTTCTGGACTTTGTGTACAGGTGAAAAGATAGCTGAATAACCATAAAATTAGTGAGACACATGAGCGGTGACATACACGTTGTCCTACCGGACTCACAGAATGAAGAGAATAGAAGTTCTATGGATATAAACTAGTGAACTAGACGACAAACGAGCTGAATGTATTCCCCCTTATCCACCCACACCAACGCGAGCCATAAAGAGAGATTGGATAGAGAAATGCCTGAACAGCGTATGAACACGAAAACTGTCTCCTGTAATTATCCATCTCTCGTACTACGTAATTTTCTTTAATCACAGAACAGCCTGGACGCTTTACTTTGACCATACTCAACGAAAGATTCACTTTTATCCCAATTCTCCCTCCTTTTTCAATTCTTCAGTGTCAAAACACGCGAGCTCTCTCATTCCCTCTTGTTCCATCGCACACACACACACACACAGACACAAAGCCCTCCACAGAAACCCAAGGTACAACGCCAATGTCCGAGAACTTTGGAATTCATCCACCGCCACTACCTCCTCGGGGCTACGGAATATCCCACCAACTTTCTCAATGGAATGAGCTTGTTTCGGTGTGAGTGAAGGCTGGCATTAATCCACTTAACGCATTAACCCTACATGATGGCGGGCAAACTCGAGGGCAAAAAAACCGGAGAAATCCTGATAAAGACAACAATTTAAATTATTTATTTCACATCAATATATTCATAAACATGCACAACTTCTTTCTTTATTTCCGAAATAAATGAGAATTCAAATAAAATCGTCGACTCGAGTACTCGAGTTTTTAATTAAACAAGTGCATTTCTCGTTTATTTATAAAATAAAAATAAAAGTGGATCAAGTGATTCTCCTAGAGTGTATTCATGTAAAAATTGGGTTATGATAGAGAGACCAGCGTAAAATTGGCTATCCCAGAAACTCCAGAATAAACTCCCTCTCCCCGAAAGACTTTGGCCAGATTATCAAAACCCAACTTCTGATAGATAATCATCTTATCGATGAATATGCAAATAATTGAGGGTAAAAAAAAAGGGGAAGGGGTTAATGCGATAATTGAATTCAACAGTACGGAAAGCGTGGAGTTGAATTATTTAATTAAAACAAATGAATAGCGTCCCAGATTTTTCACTCACTGATAATAAATACAGAGATGGTAATAATAAAAGAGCGTTAATTAACAGACTCGGCGATTCCCTGATAAGGCTCAAGCATGAAGATAAGAGGAAAGAGAGAGAATTGAGAATAAGAGGCTAAATAGGAGTGAAAGGCCTGCCTCAGTCTGTGCCCAGGGCCCTTTTGCCCCTGTTGGATTGGAATTGCCGTATGAAAGGCAGAGGAGAAGGGCCCCTGGTGTTGTTCAAGTACCATATCCGGCCGAGTCCACGAGTCGAGCGCTTGCGAAATGCCGCTTGTTGTTGTTGTTGTTATCTCATGGCTGTTTCCTGGTAATTGTCTAACCTCTTAACGTACCCAGTCTCTCTACAGATGCCTCTTATCTACTGAATAATTCAATAAACAGGCGCCACACAAGCCAAACCTATACTTTTTTCCCCCACTATTCTTCATTATAACCACGAAAAATTGAGGAACAATTGCAGCTTGAGATAACTTATTTTCATGGTTTAATTAATGGCAAATAAAGTAGGTCGCTTGGTATTTTTAACGACTTTTGCTCGGTTGTATTGCTTTGTATGATGAATATACAAATGCGAGGATTCTGTAGAGTTTTGTGGAGTGACAGTTATCAATTATTGCAGAGTTTTTAATGAATGGGGGATTTGAATTTTATATAAATTCGAAATTAGTAATTTAAACTGAATGGTATTCAGGGAGTGGGATGATGGAGAAAAACAAAAAATGAGTGACGCAGCATCTATGGGTCTGCTTGTGCTGACTGTGCATATAATGCTTCTTTTCTTTACTCGAAAAAAAAACGATGGGAATAAAAGAATGGAAATATTGGAGTTTCTTTTTACAGGCATCCTCTCTTATCATTTATTATTCATAATTTTAATATGAAAAATTCGGATGAATTGATTTTTTGGAGATGGGAGTTAATAAGTTCTTCAACACTATTCAAGATATTCATGGGAAATGGGAAAGGAATCTTTCAATCGTGTAATTTGCAGAGGAAAAATCGTACATGTCACATGAGGATGAAAATGAGGAATGGATCAAGAAGGTCAGAGTGATGCTATGTACTTGGAGATTCCACCAATTGCACACGTGTACCTACCATGTTACAACATATCCAGAACTAGTGCACTACTGATGAACGATCGACGTTCAAATAGTTACGCCCCTAGCACCATCCTGAATCCAAACGTGTTCTTCTCAATCATATATCTTTTATGACAGAGAGAAGAAGAAGGTAAAAAAATAAGCGTAGAGAACTCAAATTTTACAGACAATTTGAGATAAAGTAAATGTAACACATGTTAAATTTTATGAGTTTAAAATTTTTTACCCAAACGTATTTCCTGATTTGTCACGACTTCATGAATAAAATTTACGAATATTTGAAATTTATAAATCAGTCACTGTGAATTTCTCGAAGATTCACATCTCCTGACATTGGAAAATATGAAATAAATTCAGTGATAAAATGATGGAGGATTTGAAATTATTTCTGAAAATATTTTCTAGAAATTAATTGTTGGGTGAAATCGAATTATCTCCTTCAACAGCATTCTCTGGTATTCGCCATCATAAACTCCATCTCCCAGAGACATAAACTCGAAAAGATATGGAGTTATGAAGGTATATATGCGTTTATAGTTGTAAATAAAACGAGTACTGCACGAATTCAGAGAGTGTAGAATGAGAGTGAAACAAATATTTGTATCCTCTGCTTCACCAACATACTAATTCTTTCATAGTATTTGCCCTTCGAGACATCGAAAGCACTTCTCCAGCATCTAAATTATTCGTGAATTTGTTAAATCGTTGAGAAACGCATTCGCCTGTACGTACTATTGGTACAAGCAGCAAAAATACCGTCACCATTTATTGTAATACATCTTTTCCTCACTTTTTTTCACCATTCGCCGTTAAAAGCAACAATTTTGTCGATTCGTCAATCGATCTCTCAATGCTTTTAGACTTGTTCGTGCCTGAAATAAAAATTTAACGTTATTCACCATAATACGAGAATATTCCCACGATGAGGAAACAAACGTACAACACCAGAGATATCGTATTCCATGAATTCTACTTTGAAATCTCGTCCATTTGCCATAAACACACAAAACACACTGTTCACAATGGATTAGAGTTTCACTGGTCGAATAGAAAATTTAACGCTCGTGAAATGGAATCGCCCCTATACTTCCTCCGATGAAATTAGGAATTCCAGGAGAAACAAGAGAGCAAAGTTAATGGAATGAGGATATCACGAGACAACAAAAAAATGAGTACTAAATAAAGAACAAAACAAATTCAGTAGTTGAGAGATAAAACAGGACAAATCGGCTTATCTCAGTCATTCCCAATGGACATCCGCCTTTTCTCCCTTGATTTGCTTTTATTGGAAATTTTAAGGGCTATAAAAAAGGATCAGGACTTTATTCACCACTTTGCCAACGAAAAATTCAAAATTATAGGAAAGTATCTTCACTATCTCCATCTTCAATTATTCCTCAAAGTCAACTCCCTGGGAATCATTCTCTCCGTAAACGTGCTCCATTACTCCATTTTTACCCCTGAAAATGAAGCATATGTGCTCTGGCCGTACACACACATGCGGCACGACAAGTTAGCTCCCCAAGAGGCTAAAATCGCAGGTAATTCACTCAAGAAAGTCACCCACGTTTCATAGCCTTGGGACGTGAGCTGGAGAATGGGACGAAAATAGAGGGCACCACTGTGAGCTGTATTGTACTGGTTGAACTCCAGAGGTTACACAATCTTTCTTCTTTCTTATTTATTCTTTCCCGGGGCTGCGCCAACATCCCTCCGGTAATTCGATGGATATTCCGTTCACATATTCAAACTGACCGGTGAGATATTACCAAAAAAAAACGCTTCATTATGTTTCTTTTTCCTTGAATCTGGAATACACAATGCCGTTGAGTGATTATCAAATCCTGCCAATAACTCGTGAAGGCTCAGTAATACTCGTGCAACGTTATACGACCGAGTACATGAGCCGCAAGTGTGTTCGCATTGTGGCGTTATAGACAAGTCCATAGGACCGCCGATACACGATCGAAACTGCAAACGTCTGGATTACGGTATATTCCAAATACGTGATAGAACTTCATGGATAAGATGGACGTAGAGACGTTTCAGCCATTGTATGCGTAATGCCCATGGGAATGGACGGGAAAGGTAGAGGAAGATGGATCGTTGGAGGGGAGTCAGTGGAATGGGGCTCGAATTGCAATTTACTGGAGGAGCTTCTGGATCATATGCTGATGCTGTACCTCCATTACTGTCCTCCGTAAACACGCTGGATAAATGCCTACGCTGTGGACAATAGGGGAAACTAGTGCGAGAGAGGCTTCGGATATTTTCCGTCATGAGGAAACATACGAATTTCGGTAATACATCGATAATAGACAAACAAAGTCAGACTCGTGTATTACGTTACGAGCAATGAAGAACGTGATCCATTCTATAGTTAATGAGAGTTGGCCAGCAGGTCTATAAAGAAAAAAAAGAGAAACATTCTGGAGAATGACTGCTGGCTATTCAGGGTATCATCTCTAGTGATGTGGAAAAAAGAGAAATAAGAGAGAAAAGAGATGACTCGAGCTTTTCCCACCTGAGTACGTGATAACAAGTTACTCATTTTTTATAGCTTGTCACATTTGTTTTGCTTCGTTTTGTTTTTTATCTTCTGGCCTCTCTCTTTTTCTTATCAATATTTTTGTGTTTGTCTTCGCAATTCGAGATGCTGTCTTTCACTGTTTATTCTTGTTTTTATCAATTCCAGGAATTTAGTATTATTGATTCAGGGAATATGTTTATGGGAAGAATTTCTATTTTTCTCTGTGATGGAAAGAATTTTATCAATGATTAATTGAAGAATCCCGAGGTTATTCATCACGAATTTTTCTACTCTATTTCAGAACTGATTCTCCATCTAAAAATCCAGTGATTTCTCTCCACCATCATATTCATCTTTTTGAATATTTTTCTAATACGTTTTTTTTACCCTCTTTCATATAACCCAGTTCGTCTTTATCGTTTCTTGTCCAGATTGATGAAGCTCCTTGAAAAAGAAGCCACATATCCTCAGTGTCCATTCCCATGTCCGATTTATCGATTCTCCTTTAAAAAGAAAAAACTGAAAAAACGATGGAAGCCACTTTATTTATCTTTTATGTTTTCTTGAATCTACGCTGCGGTTTGAAGAATAGCTTTGTAATGTCGTTCAATTTTCTCACGATACTGCACTAAAGTTTCACGTGAACTATCGTTTTCTAATAAAATTTATAATATCCACGTAGAATTATTACATTTACTGTTTCTATAATAAATCTCCAATTTTTCCAATGAAATGAATCAAACGGATTCACCTGCTTCTCACCAAAATAAAATGAACATCTTTTCCATTGCATAATTATACTTTATTTCACAGGCCATAGGAAGACAAAAAAAGGAAACTGCAAAATTGACAAGCGAAAACATCATTTATAAATGTCAGACATGTTGCAACTACAGTTATCTCTCCTTTGACCAAGAAATATTCAACTTTTCACGTCGTTTCACTGTCAAATATTCTCCGAGAATACTTTCCCCCAACTTGTCACCCAGAAAAATCTAGAAATTCTTCACTAGTCGTCAATGAATAATAAAAAATCCTCATTAATTATGCAAACACCAGACTTGCAAAAATTCCCAAAGAATCTACATCTCATTAGCATTAATATTCCTTAAAAAATTGGAAAGACAATCAATTACCAAAGTGAATAAATAAATTTGCGAAAATAAAAGAAGCTTGTTTATGAAAGTACACTCGCTGATTCTACAATGCTTCACCTCAACTTCTCACACCCATTTTCAATCTACAATGGTAACCCCGTTACAAAGTGTTCTTCTGCCTCTTGTTACGACCAATGCATTATTCAGTACGAAGCGTTATGCTATTCATTAGCGGAGTGATATCTCACTCTAACTTTGGGATTTGAAAATCACATTGTTACATTTCGTGTGAAACTGGCGTACTCAATCACACGTACACGATTAAATGATAAATGCAGTCGCTTTGTGATACACAATTCCCTTTGATTCTAAACTATCACCGTAATATCGTATAACTCTGAATTTTATTAAGCCACTACTCGCAATTAAAATCATTAAACTCTGCAAATATAATAGTTAATAGGTGAATTCAGTCACGTTCATTTGAATTCTATCCTCTGGAAAATTAGATAAATATAATTTTCAATGTGCCGTGAGTTTGAGAATAGTATCGTCAACCTAGCCAACACACAAGACCCGATGAAATATCTTATTAGAAACAAATATTCATGTCACATACCTGGCGCCGGCTGGTGCCAAGTGTTTTCGATGTTACACCAAGAGGCACGTGCGTCAGTGGAGAACCTACCTGACACAGAAGTGACTCCCTATAATATTCCTCAGGAAAAATATAATGCTGCAGTAAAAAAAAAAAAGAAAGGCAATGAGAGAAGAATGAAAATTCGTTATAAACTTATTTTACACACCAGTGGCTAATTGCAAAGTTATTGCCTGCGATGTTCACTGAATGAGTTCACAAAGTTCAAGAGGCTGAAAGTGCCTGGAGGTAGAAAGATGGGGATGAGAAGAGGCCCTTTCACGTTTTATATATGATAAATTGAGAGAGTGGAGATGCGCGTCCAGTTCGAAGAGCCATAATTCATGTGGCCATTATATCAGCAAGAGTAATAAAATATAATACCGCACAATTACTCGAGATCTTATCCAACGGGGGTAGTTTGTGAAAGAAGTGAAATAAAATCAGCATAAAGGCAAGCCACCAAATGGCGCTGGCAGACCTTAATGAAAGCGCCAGTAGGTGTGCCACGATTTTAAGGAGAAGTAGAGGATAGTTGTGAACGTCGAGAAAAGTCCTGGAGAACAGAGTGAGTGAGTGGAAGAAAAGAAGAAGAAGAATGTACGAAAATGTAGAGGGAGTAGGAAAAGGCCCTTAAATTAATTCACGATGAATTACGTCTGCACCAGATGTTCAGGGTAGTTGTGTTTATTTATGAAGGAAGTAAGATCTTCTCTTACATGGGATTTATACACAACTCGTGCGGAAATATTGGTTATGTCTTTATTTATTTTTATTTTTTCATGTTCCTTATTTATTTTCCGAGTTTTCCTTGGACTCGGAAAGGTTATTAAAAGTCTTTTCATTCAGTGCTTAAGAAGTGATATGAATTCTCCAGAATAATTAAACGAAGGTTCAGTGAGATTCAGTTTATTTCAGTTTTACTGCAATTTACATTACTCTGATGTACATTATGGAAAGTTTTCGAGTTTATATAAACAGTTAAATGAAAGACTACTATTCTATAAGAAGAAACAATATAAATTTATAAGTAGCCCACGAAAATAAAGGAAAATAATTCACCGAGCTCTGAGGCTCAGTGAAAATCACTGAAACATTCCAACACAGTCTTATAATAACTTAGTTTCATAACAATAATTTCACACTTCAATTTCTCTCTTGATTTTCTTCTTTCTCAATATATATACCATGGTTTAAATTCAACAAAAAATAGAATTTTTATACAAACGTTGAATTTTTCCATTTATTATCTATAATTTTATATCTCTCGACATTATTTACATTTACTTAGGGGAAGGTGGGGTAAAAAGGCTACAGGGTTACACTTTAAAATTGTATATTATGAGAAATTAAGAGAAATATTGGAGATGGATTTTTTTTGGAAACATGTGTCGAAATTAATTTTTTCAATTTCGAAAAATTAATGTCGACACATGTTTTCCGCCTAAAATTTCCTCAGCTTTCCAATGGAATCATCAGAATGTCCATTTTACCCCAATCTCCCCTATAGACAAACCATGTTACACGTTCATTATTTTTATCCATAATTATAATTAAATTAATCGAGTTTATTTAGTATCTCGACTTAATTAATTTCTTCAGCATATTTTTCATTAGTTTGAATAAATCATTATTTGAGAAAGATTGCGCAACAATTTTTAATCTCTCTTAATTGGATGAAATTTGAGTTACACGAAACTGCGTTTAAATATTTTTCATTATCTCGAGTACAAAGCTTCATTTTTTTTCCCCTTTTCACTCGGTAAAATAATAACGTAGTTTAGGCAATGTGGAATTACATTAACATTTTGAAAGGGAGGCAACTGGATTACACTGACAAATGAATCAGCAGATGGAGCGCGGAAGAGATACTTCCAAAAACGATATGTTTTTCATTCTCCACACAGTCTTCCTCAAAATACATACCTAACTACAGACTTCATTACCCAAACAATCTCCCCCAACTGTACTTCTCCACATTTGTTTCATTCACCTTATTTTCCTTTCCCTTTTACCTCTTTTTATTTTCAAGTTTTTATCTAAATTACCATTCACAGCACTTCGTACGAAGGTAATTCCTTTACAGTGAGCTTAAAGTACTTTGATCATGATGAATGATATGACGGTGACCATTAAACTAATGCGACAATGAAATGCATGATATTCCGTTGCTGAAGAACGATTATTATGAGATGATCCTGTCATGGGAGTTGGACGTTTACGTGTTATTTTAACAGTAGGCGTTGGACTTGATGCACTCAATGGATAACCTACATGACCCTGCACCGTATTATCTGATGAGTACCCCTTATTCTCCATTTTATCGTTCTCCGGACTGTATATCATTTGTTTCGTATCGTCTGTATTTCCATCGTAGTACGATTTTTGTTCGGATGCTCCATTTATTTCTAGAGTCAAAATAACTCCTCACTCACCATCTTACTCGAATACATTCAATTTTCACTCACCTGAAAGCCTTATACTGAAGTCAACCTCTCCCAATGAATTTTTAGCTGAACAAGTGTAAGATCCAAAATCCTGTTGCTGCAAATTCCTAATATTAAGGATCATCTGTGTTTTAAATGCAGATTTTGGTATTGTCTTCACCTCATGACGTGGACCAGATAGAATCATTTCTGCTGGAACAAATTAGTGGACTAAATATGAAGAGAGTAAATATTCATAGCACGAGTTTCTACGAATGACATTCAATAACTGCCTGAAATGAACTCAGTAGTTAAAATAAACAAGACGCCTGTCACGCCTTCATCACCCCCATTCTCTCAGCCTCTTGGGCCGAAATCTCAGCCTCTAGTTTCCAGTGGTTAACTGTAACTGGAACCACGGCAGAATGTGTATGTCGGGGGGAATCCCAAGTTTGCAGAAAGTTTTCACGAGAAAACAAGAAGAATGGGAGAATGGGAGGATGAGGGTATAAGCAAGCTCTGCGCTCGCTCCAATGGTCTTTCATGTTCACATGACCCCGGAAACTACTGGCAAATGATCTGGTCTGACAATTAAAGAAAATGAAAAAAACTCCCATTTATTACCGTGCGGCGGATCCTTGACCCAGTAGTTGATGGACTTTGGTGATGCCTCTACATGGCATTCCAATGCAACATCAGTGCCTCTGGGTGCTCCAACCAGTTGATTAGGCACGAGAATTACCGGAGGAACTGTAAACCAGAAGCAGCCTCTTGTAGTATCAGACAGAGTTGGAAGCGGCAAGTGTTACTGGGCTCGAGACATGCACACACACGTATATTCATGGAGATAGCCGAAAGTTGGCAGAAAGCTTGAGAACAGAATGGATATCTTGTGCCCCTAGGATTGAGAGCCAAGTTGAGAGAACGCCTCCCCTTCTCCTGCACTACCGCAGTATACCACCCCTTCTTGCATACTCACTTCCATACTTAACAGCAGCCACCCACAACAACCCCCCCCCGAGGCTATCTCACGGACTAACCCACGAGTTGCGTTCTAATTACTAATTATACTCACAATGAACGTTGATCGTGATGCGCTTGCTGATACTTGGTGGTACTCCGTTGCTAGCTATGCACAGATATGCGCCCATGTCTTGTCTCGATATTTTCGTTAAACGCAACTCCTCACCATAATACTTGCTCACTGTTTTCACTTAAACATGAAGAAAAATCAAGTTTCAATACATCTGCACTCAATCAGCTTCTTTTCATAAGGATTCTTTTATTGATTAATTCGCTATAGAAAATTCTCCTGAATTGGGAGAATTTATGCGGATTCACTTGGCACTTGACTCTCACATAACCCAGGCTAATTCAACAAATATTACCTTTTGATATTTGATCATTTGCAACGAATGTCGGATCACGTATTACAATGTCCTTGCCTCCCTCACGCTGCCAGCTAACTTGTGGTGGTGGGATTCCAGTAGCTCGGCACGTAAGTTTCACCTGTAGTATTCATTGATGCGTTATACATGAGGATGGAAACATGTGTGTTACTACGAGTGGAAAGGTGTGATGCGAAGAGATGGAGATGGAGATGGAGAAAGGTATATTGAAACTCGCAGACTCCTTGACTGTGCCAGAGTGGGGTGAATATTTGCAGAGAACCAGAGGTATATACGTATAGTGAAAATGTTGAGGAGCAGTGGAATGGAAGTGTTCGAGCTAACGGTGAAATGATGTTAACCTATTGCTATGGCACAGTGATGCACCTCAATTTCGTCCATTTGGAATTAATTGACTTCACAGTTGATAAAATTCACTTTTCATCTCTATTTATTGTCTGACATTTGGAGGGATTTTTATCGATATTTTTCAGTCAAGTAGAGGCATTTGTCTGGATTATTTGATATTAATGATTCTTTATTACATACTTGTCCACCTTCTCCAGTGGAAACGTCCCCCGATGTCTCCTCTGGCACAAAGTCAGGTGGTACTTCAATGGAGAGCATTCCGGTCTGTAACAAGTGGTATCATATACAGTTCCCGTCAGACATGACTTCTTGAAACTTTAATAAAGTATGGTTTAAATGAAATAGGAGAAAGAAATGGCCATTATATCGTAGTGTGACCCAAATTGCATCATTAAACTGGTATATTTATTGCTGAATTGAGTTCACTTCTCAATAATCAAAACGAATGACTTTTAAAAAGGTCAGAAGCGGGAAAAACATTCGATGCTCAATTGAAAATTCACGATGTCACTTCGTCTGAAATAATCATGATTTCAACTTCACCAAAATTCGATTAGGATTGGTGGTATTTAATTATTAAATATTCGCTCAGCGACAGTATCGGGAATTTAATTTTACGTGAAATATCCACATCGAACTATGATTCTTGGAAATTTGAATAAAATAAGTGAAAGAGGGTTTCTCACTCTCTGATTCCTTTCACAAGCAACACAATAAGAAAACTCCGGCAATGGGCTCCTTCACGAAAAATTCTTTACAGCCGTTACCATTCTCCTACGTCACCTAATAGAAAATTCAGTCCCCGATTGAATGAATATTTGTTCTCATCTCTCTAAGAAGCGAATTCTGAGGATTCGAGAGAGGAAAAAATTCTTTTTGACACCTATTCCCCAGCGGTCCTTTGAATTCTTATCAATGATTTTTTTCTTCCATTCTCCCATATTCATTTTTATTCCAAGAACTCTTGAAGCTTGAGATGCACGAAAAACCAGATATTCTCGTTATAACAAGAGTATCAGATATTTGGAAATTAAACTGGAAAATTCCATACAATAATTATGTTTCCATAAAATTTACGAAGAAAATGGCAATATTATTTATTTTGTAGAAAATAATTCTGGGGAAAAACTTGAGAGTCTAGTGTACAACAAACATAATTTTCCTCGAGTAAACCATGCAAAGTCTTGAACCAAACGAGATACATAGACTGTAAACTTCAATCATTATAACCAAGTTGTGCATCTCCTTTTCTTCCCTCATTATAATATATTCACCTGTTTATTTTCCATCTTAACCATTTGTGAGAGTCTATGGCATCTTTTGAAGTACTCTTCTAATTACTAAAAGCAACCATCTCCGAACTGTTGAATAGCTGTGAAATATTCTGAGTGCATTTATGAATTTTTCATAAAACTGATGACGCATGCCTATTAAACATGAAACATCGCACTCCCTTCGAAATGTACTATTCCATGTAAAATTCTTTAATTATCAATGAAGAGCCATCATATATAAAAGTTTATAGTTTTAACTATCCAGCAATAAGATCCATCAATTGAAGCACAAAAATATTGAATTTTCATGTACACGTGAATACATCATAACGACTAATGGCTCCAAACTCCCCAATAATATCCTCTTTCATGAAATAATTCATGAAAAGCAAAAGTAGATCGCTGGAAGTCATTTAGAATTCCTGCACATGAATAATTATGGTTTTGTGCTTATTCCCGGTATACTGAAGTGCTATTACCATCAAATGTACCCGCACACAAGTACAATCTGATTTGAAAAGCCAAACTACAGTACAAGACTCTGGGAAATTAAGCATTGACCCTGGAATATCTGAATTAAGCTGAGACTGTCTTGGAATTAGATTTCTTCTACTTTCATCAGAGTAATCTCAAGTGATTTACTTGTTTTCGATAATAACACGTACCAATGAGAATTAAATCCTCTCAATTCGGTAGTAAAGCAAGATAGCACGATTTTGATTAGACAGATTACGAACATTGATGCAACACTATCAAAAGGTTTTCCTAATCCCTAAATAATTAGTATAGAATTATTTTGAAAAAGACAAGTGAGGAACAAAGCTCCCCTATTGTTGTCATTAGTTGGAAACTGGAGAGATGCTACATTAAATAATGAGCTCCATGGAATGACGTGCTCTTCCGGTTCAAGATCTTCATTCTATTTGTACTCTCCAGTTTCCTTTGAAATAATCAGAAATCATAATGCCAAACAAGTGCCAGTGTTCCAACAAAAGAAAAATGGTATCTCTGCAGATTGTTTGGGCCATCAGACACATCAGAATATCCATTAAAGAACTATCAAAGCCAAAAGAATATGATAAACTAATAAATCTGTCAGAAATGTCCCAGGGCATTTAGATAGATTCTATTGATCCAAACTCAAACAGTAGCATTGCCAATTAGCGATTTCGCTCGACCTACTGTCTCTCCCCCTTATTTCCTCGAATTCTGTCGGCTTACCAGCCGTGGTATTCCACTCAAACCCAACCGCATTTACCTCCGGGTCTTCCTATACAATTCCATGTATAACGTAGAAACACTAAGACGAGATTTTAAACCGAAGCTTTCACTTGAATGCGGATAAAGGTAAAAGAGGAAATACAAGCGTAGCCAAGGCGCTTAGTTAGTGAATGTCCAAAGTAGTAAACGGCTAACGTATCATCCAACCACCTGCGTTGCTTACACATAGTGCCAAAGTTTCACCATACCTTGGATGATTGTTCCTGACTGTTTTATAGCATCTACGCCCCAGGAATGACAAACTTTTCCATGGCAATGTCAATAATTTCCATGCTTTTTTCATCCTTCCGGCTTAGCATTATTGAACTCAATCACTTTGGCATTATTAAATTCAAGGGAAATCATGTGATAGAATTGTTTTCTGCAGAGATGCAAAGAGCCCTTCTTTCAGTTAATTTCATTCAAGCACACTCATGGAATTGTAAGCGCTTGACTGAATGCTAGGTGTGAGCAGTGATGACATTTCTTCATTCATCTTGTTTTTACTCATTTTTTTGCACCACTCTAACCGCATGTGTAACTGTGAAATTGACGAAGAATGAGAGAGGGAAAAAAAGGGGGAGAAATAAAAAAAATTCCGCAGCACTGCTACACCATTCTGTGAGTAGTAAAAAGTGTCATATGTCAGCCAACATGGTTCTGCTACTTTACCATGGGTAATAATATTTTTAACGATTTTATCATCTTCAAAAAATGATAAATATTGTGGCTCTATGAAATACGCGATATTTATTCATTCATAAAGAATATTTGATTATACCTCTGAGTTTATTTTTCATCGATTTCTCCAAAGAGATAATTGGCTTAGTTTTTAATTGAAAAATGTACGCGTTCGTTGTAATAATTTTATTTAACCCTGTTTCATATTGATTGTAAAATGGATTATGTAACAGAATTTGATTTTTTTTCTCATTTTTAACAGTATTTAATATTGTTTCTATGGATTGACTGTTTGGACTAGTTTCAACGAATTTCGAAATTGAATTTTTACTCATTTACCTCGTAATTTCAATTTGTGTTAATGCTACATAAAGTCAAAATCATTTCAGCAGAATTACACTACTAACTTTAGATTTACCGACAGAATCCTAATTTGTTCAGTGAAAATTGTCGTCAATGTAACATGGAGATCGTCTCATTGATCACAGCATGAGAAGTTTCGTCATACAGAACGAACGGATTTCATGGAATGAGTCGTTCATTGCTGACACAGTGAGCTTTCGGATGAGACTATCATAAATAATTCAGTAACACTGACTTTGTAGACTAGTGATGGACGCTTTCATTGAGAGTAAAATCATCGGATACCAAGCCCACAAAGTTCTTGGATTGATAAATATTGTAGAGGATTATGAATACCTGAATGACAGCTTTTCCAATTGATTCAAACTTTTGCAAAAATGAATCCAATTAACGTTGGAGAAAATAACTTTACAATGAGTGACACAAATTCGAGAATATTCAAGGAGAGGTCAATTAAAAATTCCAGTTTGCTTGAATTTAATAAACATATCATGCATTGGGACAATACCTGGCTCTTCATTGGATCAGTATTAATTTGGCACATGTAGAGTCCAGCGTCCTCCAATTGCACACCTTTTATGTGAAGATTCCAGGTTGAGTGGTCACTGTGGGACACGGTGACACGTGAATTATGCGTTATTACGTGCTCGTGAATAGCTTGAATTGCTTTTGTATCAGCTTTTACCCAACCAACCTGCAAGCACAAAATTTCGGGAGAACTTTATGGAACGATTTAATTGCTCGAATTCCATTGAGAGGTGAGACAAAAAGGCGTGTCTGTCAATTTCGAAACAATTTAGTAGTCAAGAGATATAACTTTTTTTATTTTTTTTTCTTATAATGGATGTAATTAAAAGTTACTCACTCTATATCCACCCAAATGCCCAATCAAACACGTGAAAGTAGCGTCACGACCAAGAGGAACTGTCAAATTTGTTATCGGTTCCATAAATTCAGGCTGATGAGCACCACCTAGCCAAATTAAATAATTATCAAAATTTATTTCGTAATAATTCTGAGATTCACGAGGGCATGAGAACGAAGGGAATCCGGAAATAATGAGGATGGTAATTGGCAGTGATGAGATCAAGTGGTCTCCACATTATTATTTTATTTATTATTTTTCCAGGATTTTTATTCAGAAATTTCCTAATTAATCCCTCTGATTATTAGTATCATCATTAGTCTACATTGAATGAAGGATTTTTCGAAATTCCATGTGAAACATGAAGTTTACACTCAATGACTATTTTCCCATTGAATTTTGAGGATTACAGGATAACCAACAGTTTTAACATATTCGTGGGCAGAATTACGGAATAATGAGTGTGGTTTCACCATTTTAACCTGTTAAATTTATGTCTCTTTCACCCTTTTATCATTCAACTATAATAATAAACAAGCACTCTATCTGTATAAACTCTGAGTACTATTAAACCACAAAATTATTTCTCTATCCAATGAAATTGCCAAAAAAAATCCAAATATTTTTCCACTATCTCCATTTTCATTGTACATGAAGGCATTAGTTTAATTCCTCAAAAGAATGGCCTGCAAAAAATTGAAGTGAATCGTTGGAGAAATCCCTGGTGCAACCAATTTCAACGTTACATGTACAAACTAAACATAACAGTTTATGCAGAAAGTACCAAATGTGTTTGGCCATTTTCAGTATATCGCTCCCACGTGACTATTCCATTGCCCCCTTCTTTTCACCTTTTATATGGTAACTTTGTTCTCGTCTGAAACCCCAAAATGGCCCTCATTTATTACCCTGCAATTCATTGTAACGAAGATGGAATATTTTGTAAAAATGAACCGATTACTTCCAAATGATTTCACCTGAAGTTTCCATTGCTCCAGAACTGTCAATCATGATGAATTAAAAACTTTGAATATTCCAATGATAAAATTCAATTACCATGATACCAATGCTTAATTATTTGTAAATCAAATTTTTAACTCACCAAAGTTATCATTTGGATAGATCAATAGGGCAATCAACAGTCCCCAAAGAACACGATCACGATCCACCATATTGGCACGATCATCGACGCGCCACTGGGAAATAAATGAGATTTTCCATCAAAATTACATGACAGTTGACTCATAGCTTCATGTTTTTTCATCCAGTCAATAATTCCATGACAATGATAAATTAAAAAATAAATTAACACAAATTATTGAACAAAATTCATTGGATTCATGATTAAATATTCTCCATGATCAACTGCACTCTCACAAATTCCATTTTTTACATTACATCATCGCTATTATTATCATTATTTAATGCAATGTAAACAATGAGGAATTGTGAGGTGGTAACATTGAAAATATAATTTGAGAAATGTATAATATTTTTCTTTGTATATCGGATGCTCTGAATATACATAGACTAGGAAGAGTAGTTGGGTAACCAACGGCATATGAACCTGTTAACGTTCGCTCATATTCCTCTGTACACAAGCCAGTGCAAACCCCGTGAAAACCAACTCTCTGTAACTTTCATATACCTCCTCTCCTTTTTAGACTCACATTCAAGCCAAACAATAATACATTTTTATGGTAACTGAATGCGTAAACTCTCGTGACAATAAAACTGAGGTGGAGAAAAAAAGGCATCCTTTCATCAAAAATGTAATTCAATTGTTCTTGGATATGAAGAGACGAGTTGTATCTCTTTATATTTGTATTTAATTAGAGTAGAGTGGACGGATTGAGTTTTAACTGAGATTAATCCAAAATTCTCTGGAAAAACGAGTTTCCCCGCAGAAATTGCGGCAGTTCTGTATTTGCCAAGAGACAAATCCGTCATTTGAGAAACACGGGGGCTTACTCAAACGATTAGGAATGTCTTCGAGCGAATACGATATTCATGATGGTTTACAACCGCACACATCCATACGTATTGTGACTGCCACGACGAGCCTGTTATTGATAGTTTCCAAATGAGGACGAGGTATCGTATTTACACAGCTAACCCTCGTACTCTTGATCCTTGCTTGCCATCTTACCTCGATTAAACACGACGATATGAATTCCAGAGCGTAGTAGTATGAGTAATAATGAAGAATTCCAGGAGAACAATCATTGATTCTCGGAGACATTAAAATACTCATGGAATGGGAATATTAAGGAGGGATTAATGATTTTAAAAAATGGGGAAATAATGAAAACGTGAATGTCCTTCTGTCCTTGACATTTAAACTAACGAGCAGTTAATCATTTTTACATAACAATAACCATAAATTATGCCGTATGCTAATTTCTTCATTTTTTTTTCCTCTCTCCTCACTTATTCCTTTTTTCAGTCATTTATCATCGACTTTTGTTTAATGATTTAAGGGGGAACCTCTGTTCACGACGTTTTCCATAATTAATGGAAGAGAAGGAATGAGGGAGAAGGACAAACATCGAGGATTGAATGATTTTTCTCACTCAGGAATTTACGATGCAGCAAAGTGCACGGGGAAATTACAGAAAGAAAGAGAGAAATGAGAGGCAGGAGGAAAGTGTTGGAGAAGATAAAGTTAAGAGATGTGAGGGAGATGCGCGAAGAAAATTAGCGACATTTGCTGCACTGAAGAATTACGACTAACGTCCTTTTGCACCATTCTGCCTCATTCTATTCTCTTCTGTTCTCTCCATTTTACGTATTCCGTGTAACACCAAGACTTTACCTCTTTTCCACAAGAGGCCAAAAACTACTTGAGAACATTAAGGGTCATTACAATGCACCATAAATTGTCAACTACAGTCTTATTATATTTGCCTTATCAATTCTGTGAATTTCAAGGATTCTCTCATTCCTCCCCATGGAAAAAATCACTGACAATTCAATTAAGTCCAGAATTAACTCTGCCAACAGATTGCTGCACATCACCGAGAGCTTATCAACTTTTTAATCAATTTAAAAATTCATAAACTATTTCAAGTCCTACTTTTTTTCACAAATTAAAAATTCTTCGTTATGAGAAGAGATAGTAATTGTGTTAGAAGATGAAAATGGGAGAAAAACCGGGAATTTATTGGGAATTCAATTGAAGTATTCATGCACCTATTATTACCTATGTTTTCTATAAAAGGAAAAAAGTATTAAACCCATATTTCAAAATCTAATTGACCAAAAAGGATTGTCCTGTAACAATTTGAATCACAAATTCCCAGTGCTTTCAAATTCACATTTCACATTCCCCCATTCTGTCGGTATTACCCAAGCCATTGGAAAAATTAAATTATTCTATTTAACTGTGAAATTGTCACCCAGAAAAAAAAGTTAAATGTGTGAATAGAGAAGTGAGTGGTGGAAAAAAGGGAATAATAGAGTTTGAGTAAAAAATAATGTTTAATTAACCGGAACTAGAAGAATTCATTTCTCATTCGTGTCTGAACGTTCACGTGCCCTCACTACTTACGTTGACCTACTCAGGGGGAAAATGATTAAGCCCACCCTTTATATCTCGAGCTGTCATTAAACGAAGCAATAACGTCCGACTTAAACTGTAATACCATTCGATATTAATATTAATCCCCAGCAATATAATCCCCAATATCTCCGTTGATTCCAAAGCTCTAATTTACAATAGCCCAATAAAAACTCAAACTAATGCCTCTACTTATTCCAAATAATCTGAAATTTCGTAAAATCTCATGAAATATTTATTGAAAAAACTCACGTGTAATTTTGTCTGAAAATTCCAATACTATATTCACTTAAAAACAAAATGAATAAATAATCTCGAAATCATAACAATTTGAATGGGCACGTGTACACACGCGCTTGACAGTTATGACTTTCTGTCTCTCGTAGCATATGACTTTCGACAGACAACCGGCTGCTCGAATAGACGCCGGTAAACTGTTGGGATCACAACGGTTTCGTTCGCCTCATGGCAAAAAGAAGGATAGAAAGAGATAGTTACACTACGTGAATTTCCCCCTCTCCTCTGCAGTCCCCTTCTCTGCCTTTCTGTAGCCAACACGGTGGAACGAGTGAGACACGGGGCGAAAATAGGCGGAGAGTTTAATACAAATGCGCAAACTCCTCGCAAGCCCGCGTGTTAAGAACAGAATGAAGTAGAGAGTGAAGTAGAGAAAGCGGGGCTGATTTAATCCAGCAGAGTGGATGGATGCGACAGGACATCGGCCGCCGGCGTGTACCGCCTCAAAGAGAACCTCTGGAGTGAATTAAAAGTCGAGGAAAAATGCTAAAGAAAAAATTAATTGAGGGAAAAAAACAATAGACCGTTAATTTAGACTGGTGGACGGGCCTTGAAAAATTAACTCTGGACAATCCTGAGACACTGACTAAATTGTTACTCTTTTCTTTTTTTCATGTCTTCCTCGAGCTTTCGTGCATTTTTCCTGTTTTGTTGCGGACGCTTGACTCCAACTTGTTGATATTGGAATACTCCCTTTTTCCAGGCACTTTTGCACTCTTCCCTCAATGATTTTTCACTCGCAACCATTAGGTTTGCGCTTTAGTCCTGATTCGGGGGATTTAATGGCTTTTTTTGCCTACTGGGATTTTTTCATTTACACGCGTCAAGAGCTTGGTAAACAGAGTACTGCGGCAGGGTGTTTCAATGAAAAATTCGCATATTGCCCGAGCGACCCACTTTGCTCACTTTTTCGGACGATCTATGTACTCGAAAAGGATGAAGGAAATATGGTTTTTTTTTTCTCTGAGTTCAGAGGGGAAAAAGGAGAAATATGAGATACGCATGAAAATTAAAGTGTAAGGATTCTCTTTTGAGGGCTCGTTACAAAGGCATACTGTCAGAGAGTAGCTTTTGAGAAAAAACTCATTAAACTTTTCGTTATTTATATAATGTATAATTTTGTTTAAGAATACGGAATGTATTAATGATAAAGGGGGAAATCAATGCGAATATTGGAAGGGAAAGGAATCATAAAATTGGAGGAAAATGATTATTTTCTCCATAGAGGTTCTTGGGTAAAATGCTTCCAGTAAAGTGTCCCATATACATTCGTTTATATTTTCTCGTAGATTCTTTTTTCCCCTCGTGCAGAGAAAAGAATGGTTACGCTTGGGAGGGAAAGAAGGTATTTGAAAAATACGAAGGAAAACCCTGCAAGAGGTCGGTAAATATCGACAATTATACGACAGCCGTATCGTTCCAGTTGAATAGGACAACTACCATCGTTACTGCTCGATTGGCCGAGAAACTTGCTTGAGAATCATCGATACAACACGCTGGATAATAGCCATAAAGATTGTGCCGTCTGTTGAAAATTCTTCAGAATACAGTATACCAATTTTCTCCTATTGAATTTCCTCTAATATTATGCACAACCTTTCACATCTCCATCAACTAATTCTTCCCATTACCGAATAACGAGAATCCAGAATAAAAGCATTAAATTGAAAATATATTTCAAGCACAAATCTCCGGTATAAAAATGGAAATCAAATGACCTCTACTCCCCTCAAAGAGGAAAAAATACGACGAAATAGAGAAAGATGTGGAAAAAATTGAGTTTAAAAATAAAATGAAAAGAAAAAAAAAATCCACCAAAGTGACCCTCAGCAGCTGGTCCAGGCAAAGTCAAGCTATCCACCAACGATGAAGTCCTCACGAGTCACTGAAAACTTTTGCCCTCTTCCCCCATTCCAAAGCTCTCCCTGTCTCGGTGAAATTGTTTTTTTTTCACTCGATCGTTTCGCAAACTTGGGGGAGAGATGAAAAATTGGCAGCTCCACCTTAAAAAGGAAAGCCCTCCTGATTTTATTTAGAATGCCCCAAACATAACCGCCGTTTTTTTTCCAATCGAAAACATCAATGGAGTTTGTATCCCAGACTGGTGCGGAAGAGAAAGGAGGAAGGATGACATGCGGAGCGTGTGTGTATCACGAGAGTTGAGTTAGTGAGAAGCGGGCTGTTGCCACTGTGTGCCAGCTGTTTCACTACTAGCCAACGACTACTTCAACTGCCCCTTCCATTTTCCTCGCGCATTTTCTCCGATCAGCTCACTGCCACTCTTCTCTCCTAACCGCCGCCCCAAGCACAGTGCTTTAACAATCTTGTACAGAGAGCCAAACTCACTCGGAAATAATTCTCCCACTCTTCTATCGTTGCACCACAGCAGAAGCAGCAGCTGTGTCACAGGTTCGGCATATCATCGAAATATTATTCCTTCGGCTCTTTTAAGTTCCACAAGATACCGCAAACTTTTTTACATCATACCGTCCCTCCACCCTCTTTCTCCTCTATCTGCGAGAAAATTTACTTGCCTACACTAGACGCTAGTGTGTGGAGAAAGACTATTTCATTTCACCTAAAAATATTCTGTACTCGCTCCTTTTTATGCCCCCAATGGAATCTTCAAACTTCTTAAAAAGCACGAAGAGACATTTTTTATATATTTCAATTCACATTTTCGTGGCTAAATTTCGTGCGCCTTCAAAATCATACCAGAGAGATTAAACTCCCATAATTCTTTCCGCCTTTATTTCCTTCTTTTCCGCAGACTATATCTATATATATATATCATTCTTTCATATTTCAGAAAGTCAGGAGCGATAGTACCTGTTTTATTCCTTAAAAATGTCAGAATTAAACAAACATCATAGTGGAAAAAAGGCAAAATAAAATATAGAATGAAATCCAATGTATGAGAGAATGTCTTGTGCACGTGTACTCATAGTTTACTGTATTTTACGACGTAACGCACAACTAAAATTGTGCCTCTGAGATATCCAGTGCATTGCAAACATCACACATGCCTCTGTGAACTGGCTTTCTTATGCAGAACAGTGAAGTAGAGTGTAAGCCTCCATGTATGTATTACACTTGTATATAGCCTGGCTGAACTGTACACGATTGGCCCACTCACTGTGACGTTTATGTATTCCCAGAAGGGTAAAAGGTAAGCCCAAAATACAACCCACGAAATTACGATTTCAATCTCAGGGCCTGTGCATTTTATGGCCACACAGTCTTGAAGAAACACATCCAAATATTGAACGTCTCGTCTCACATCGGGGCAAGAGGTCCTATTCTTAAAATGCCGTAGAGGTGCACTAAAAAAATCTAATGAAACTCATTTTTTCTCTCAAGTTCATTGTAATTTTTATATCCTAATATGTACATGTATTTTTCACCATTCTTTTTACTTTGGTCACTCAAATCACGTAGACATGAACAATGGCCTCGAGTAGTGCAGGAGACCTGCGAAAAAAAAAAGAAGAAAAACAGCCAGATGTATTATATCCTCGAGGAAAAAAATACATATAAATATTTACAAGAATGAAGGTGAAAAAAAAACACACAATGTATGGTATATCCACATTTTTTGTAACGTATAAAAAACGCCTAGGGTGCTGTAATCGTTCTTCCAGTGTCTCTGCAATTTTAACCCACAAATTTTTAAGGAAAAAGGAATTCTTACTATTCGCCCGAAAAAAAGCTCACCAAATGTCATCTCATTGTGTCAATAAAAGAGTCTTTATCTCCAGAGTGGAAAAAAAATCGCATCTCCAATGGAAAACAAAAACTTTTCAATAAAATAACGTATAATTTAGAGTAAAAAAGAATTGTCCTCCATCAAAATTGCTGAGGGATTAAAAATAAACCTCGGAGAGCAACTGCGAAAGGATTCTGTCGATGGAAATAATTCTTTTTTTTTTCTCTTTATTCTATCTTCATGACACACACACACACATACAAATAGGCGCACATTTACACACATACACTAGGCACTAGTCGCCCATTACAGAGGATATTTTTTAATACCCAGCCATTGTGATCTGTTTGCCAATGAGAATGCGGAGTGTGCAGCGTTGTGGAGTCCAATGGGTACAATGGGTGGAAAATTAATCGCTGAAATCTGGGTACAATGTAAAAGAATCGAGGTTGAGTAAAAGGGCAAAATGAGGGGCGAGAGGGGTGAATGCATCGGCGGTGGTGGTGGTGGAAGGTGACGGCTAGGGTGAGGTTATGAAGGAAAAAGAGTTGGGAAGGAAAAAAAATGATATGACTTCACCACGAAGCCATAAGTCAGCGATTTTCTCCTAGTACATTGAGTCGACGCGACCGCACGTTGGTTGGAAAAGCGTCAAAGGGGGAATCCCACATGCACGTTCTTCCCAACACTACTTCATAAATGGTGGAAAACGATTGCAGGCACCAACTACCACCGGAAGTCCGTCTTACGGCTTCTTATACACTTTTCTTTCTCTTATTTTCAACAGAAATTCTTTCTTTTCCCTTCGTTTCTTTCTCGCTTGTTTTTTTTTTTTTTTTTTCATTTGTTCCAGTTTGTCCGGGACAGTGTCTATAGACCAAGGCTGGACACTGTACGTCATTCTGACTAGCGTTATCTTGAGACCTCCCCCCGCCTGCTACTCGCTCTCTGCCAACTTGTGTAAAACGGAAGGGGGCACCGAAAATGGGGAAATAAAAATAAAAAGAACTTTGTAAAAATAGAATCTGTGGGGAAAGAAACATTGCTCTTATCGAGGCGAAAAAAATTGTGAAGGATTCACCGGTGTCCTAAAAGTTAGTCTTCTGTAATCTACGATTACCACTGAAGTCTTGGTTATGAAAATTTTATCGTTGTGAGGATTTTTTTGAGCTTCCTGTAGTCTCTTAAATATTCCAGGGATTTCGTTGGATCATATTGAATTTATTGGCAATTGACGGCGAGCTCATAAAAAAATTGTGAAGATGCTCTGTAATTTAATAAAAAAGATTTTATTGAAAATTCTGTGTCAAATGCTTTCAATAAATCCAATGGATTTCAATCGTTCAAAATTGTCATTATAAATTTAATTATGAAATTCTGGAAATTAACAATTTAATTCCAAAAGTTTTCATCAATGAGTACAATTCCCTGTCTCTTGATAACTCACGCAAATTGCTTCGTGCTTCATAATTATTCATTGCATATTGATATGAGCGATTGATGAGTTTTGGAAATTGCCAGCGAATAATCTCTGATTGTTCAACAACTTTTTTATGATCGATGTGGAATTTAATAAATTAATTTAAATAATTATGGGGTAATTGGGTTCTATTAAATCTGTCATATTCTCTCATTTTTGTTTGAATGAAAAAGTAAGTGCAATGCGATACTCTGTGCCTCAAGCAACTGTCAAAGATTAATCTCCCTTTATTTCTTCCTCTGGGGGCAATCAGCAGGACAGTATTGGTTCTCACCCCTAAACTTTCAATTTTAACCGACGTTAAAATTCGTAAAGTAAGAATGGAATAAAAGGGAAAGATTTTCCCCGTGGATGCACCATAATGAGAAAAGTAATTCCAATTTAAATAATACCCTCTCGTCCACCCCTCTCTCGAAGTAACGGGAAGAAGAAAAATAATATTCTTCATCTCCATCAATTTTTTTTCCACCTCTTCCAATTCCTCTACTTCATTTTAACTTCGAAAAATAAGAGGAAAAAATATTCAAAAGTCTCTGATTAGGTGATAGATCTTTCAACCTTTAATGCACACTCGCAAATCTATTTTATCGAGATGCGAAATTATCATAAATTCACTTGCACAACTTTCCTTATAAAGCTGAAAATATTTAAAAAATTCCATCATATAAATCATTGGAATTACAATTAATCCAGATTGAGGAAAGACTGGCAATGACTCGTGAAGGCATCTTCTCTAGCGTAAATGATGCGTAATCCAATTTTCCTTATATACAAGTGGAAAGGGGGGAATTTTCAAGCTTTTCACCGAGTGTACTTTGAGACTCACGTACATTTGTCAAGGCTGACTGCCATTGAGTGATGTGAAATTTTCACGGGCACACAACCACTCAGTCCAGCTAGAAGCTATCATCAATAAAAAAAAGTTTAAAACTCGTCAAATTTAATTGCAGCATGTTTTTTTTATTCCCATTTGCCAGTAAAAAATAAAACTCGAGTTTTTTTCCCCTCTTCGAATTGATATTATTGATGAAAGAGAATATCTTCATTTTTATCATCCGCCAATTTATCTCGAGCTGTATCATGTTCCATATAAATTTCAGTAGAATGAAGAAATAAAGAATTTCCTTTTATCCCGAGAAAGAGCATCATTGTTTTACATTTTTTCCCCATTCACTTTTGAGCAAACAAAAAAAACGTATTAAAAAATAATAACTCGAGCACAATATTATTTTATTTAACAGGATTCCTCTCCTCTTTTCCTCGATAAATAAAAAAAACCCATCTTTTTTTGTCTCTCTCCCTTTTTTCCACTGAAACAGAGGAAAAAAAAAGGCAAATAAACAAGTATTATGAAAAAACATTGCGGGTTAAAGTAAATTTGTCTTATCAACAACTCTCAACTCCGGAAATTAAATAGATAAAGCTTTAGCATCCTTAATCGTGAAATTCCGTCCTCGAGCGTTTAACATCTCTCTCCCTGTATATTTTCCACTTTATCCCAGTGACACGGGCCCACGAGAGAAGCTGCAGAAGCCTTCTGCCCCTTAAAAGCACCAGAAGAAAGAAGAAAACAAGTAAACCACTGGGATCCTCCATCATTCATCATATCTATATACATCTATACATACCCAGTGTTATTTTATGTTTCTTCAACTTATCCCTGAATATATCCTTGAAAACCCCCCGACGACATGGAATAATACAAAAGTAAATACAGAAGAAAAACACGCGATTTTCATTGAAGTATTTGTAGAAATTCTCCATAAAATCGAGGAAACACTTTAATTTTTATTTTCCTCAAATGTTTGTTCTCACAAATATGATAAAACCGATCGGTTATTTCGATTTCTCGGGGAAAATTGTGACTCAGACATGCAAGAGTGGACAGCGAGACTGGAGGACACGAGGTAAAGGGAAATGGGGAAATAAAATCAAATGAAATCGAGAAAAACAAGTTTCGTTTGAAATGGCAAGGGAGAGAGAGAGGGCCGTCTGTTGAAAGTGACGACATCTCCTCTTTTTTTTACGGCAACAGGGTGGGTGGCGAGGGGGTTAAAGTGGGAAAGGTGGTAACTACAGACTGTATGCCTCCACTGGGTTTTCCGAGGAGTTCTCTGAGGGAGAACGGGCGGCAAGATCCTAACGGTTCTCAACAGCCAAAGCTAGCGTGTACTTTGTATATAGGTAACACAGTAAGGCTGACTCTTACGGCTTATCTTTACGAGCTCTCTGAGGAGGCGTAAGTGCAGTCGGACCCACTCTCTCCCTTTGCCTCTCTATCTCAAAGAATACTCGGACGTTTCCACTGTTTATGCAATCTCAGCGTTTCTTTAATTTTATTTACCGTGGGAGATCCCTCAGAAGATGCTTTTCCAGAGGATTCATAGTCATTTGACTAATCTTGTGGAATTAGGACATTGAATAAAACTATTTCATCAAAATTGTGTATTCCACCGAAATTACTAGTCGAGATGAACCAATTTCCTTCCTTCAAACTCCCAACTTGACTCATAATTACATTCTGATAATATCCCCGAGGTTAGTTTAATTATTGTATATATGCAAAGAACAAGATGGGGTAGAATGGACATTCCCAATGGAAGCATTTGATTTTAATTGCAATCTGCGTAATGAAAATTACTTGCCATATAAAACACCAAAACTAAGATGTGCCCATGAATTAATTGATGCACTGATGAAAAGACATGAATGTATCAGATTTTGTTCACCCTCAAATTTCCATCAGACGAGGGAAATTCGAGTGGAGCGAAATCGAAGTATTGAAAATGGTTAAAGTTACATTACAGAATTTCAAGCATTTTCATCAACTCCAGCTTCTTGGTTAACCACAAAGGCAAAAGGCATCTAATCACTAGTGAATTGACGTTCGCCTTCTCCAGTGACCCGAGTCTTCTCCTCTGCCATTACTTATTCTCATTCATGCAAAAGAAGCGAAGCGACCGCCAATACTTCTTCTCTCATCTTCACTTAATTTCATGCACTTTACATCAATTGAATTTCCAATTTGTCCGCAAATTTACGTCTAAAAAAACCACCTCTCCAATATTTATTCTCAAAAGCCTTTAGGCGTGGTACTAGAACGGAATATCATCCACAGTTATCGTCAGTATTATCAGCCCTACCCCCTCCATTGATTGATTATTCCAGGGCTTTTATAATAATTGCCTGATTATCCGTTTACGATATTAGCCCTAATTGTCTACCAGCCAATTTAATCCCCAGTGTCTAACGAATCCTTTTATCCAAAATTAAAACTAAAAAGAGTCTTGAGCCAAAAATATCAGCTAATATTCTCTCTCGAAGTCGCTTGGAATGAAGTTGCAAAAGTCTCCATGAAAAATGCCTCTTCCTATTTTTACCCAAATCGAAGTTTTTTCGATAAAAATAAAAGTTTCGATCCACTGCAATGCTCTCAGAGCATAGTCACGCGCGATATCGCATCTGAATGCCCTAATAACTTTCTTTTTTCAACCTTTTACTCCGAAAATCATTCACTCTTAACATTACTTTTAATAACCAAAAGAAGAAAAAATTGAATGTCCCAAAGATACTCATGTAAATTCTTACAATTTCCATTTTCACGAGAGGAATAGCCTGATAAATTTTCCACCGGTGGAAAGTCTAGTCAAGTTACACGCACGTGGAACGAGAGACTGCAATAAAACTAGACAGTTATATGTATATATATATATACTTTCACATAAAATAGTAAAAGAAAAAAGTTTAACAAAAAAAGTCTATTATTTTTCAAATCACGTAGAAGCACGACTGTCGTCGTTGTGCTTATCAAGTCGACGAGCCAGGAGAGCGTATTCCGGGTCGCTTTATCTACCCATTCTATGAAGAAAGAGAACACTGGCGAAAGAATACTACGTCATTCTATTTTTTCTCCTGTATCCATGATTCACGTGCGTCAATCGCTAACTTTATACTGTCATCTGCAGAAAAAGGGAATGAATAAAAAAGAGAGATTGAAAATTAAATATACACACCCACACACGTGTGGATAATTTCAATCAAACGTCACCCACAAAATCCTTCAATGGTAAATTGTTAAATGCACCTCTCATTTAATTCCATCTAAAAAAAAATCTGATAAATTCTCGCTTGAAAAATGTGAAAAATCCCTCATGTAAAAAATTCAATCACATTCGATGAGAATATTTTTTACGACTTCCCTCCGTGAATATCAAAAATCATTCAACTAAATTACTTTCTCCCGAATAAGGAAAAGCCAGATGAAGTAAAAAAAAATCCTGATATATAAGATGCAGAAATTGCGATGAAAGAAGTAAGGAGAAAAATAAAAATATTGAAATGCGCATGTGTGCCTAATTCAAGTCTATATAATATCGATTTAAAACTTTATTTTTCCAGTCATCCTCTCTTGACACACGGGGCGCAAAAGATTCAGAGGACTTGTAAAAATATTAGGTGAAGGTAGCAAGGAAACCCCATCAGCCAGACGGCTATAAATTCAGGAGGATTGCCGAAACTCTCGGCTCTGCCTCAACCACCTCTGTTATTCTCTCCTCTTCTTCTTCTTCTCTACCCCCTTAGCCTCATCGGCATCCAGCCTACACAAGAAAATATTGCATGGCACGTGTCTTCAATCCGCGGCTACTCTCTTCCCATTTATCTCCCCTTTTCTCTTCCTTCCCAGTGCATTCCTCCGCATTCCCATTGTCTCTCTTTGCCCCTCCATTATACGAGGCCATGGAGAGGGGAAAAAAGGCATCGCCCTCGAGAACACTCGGATTTATTCCAAGAAAGTAGAATATTCGGCTGACATGAAATACATCTAAACTACTGAAGACAAATTATTATCCAATTGTCCTCAGTTCGGCTTGTCAATAATTTTCATAATTTATAATCTGAATGCAAAGCCACCGGAAACCTATCAATCATTCTGTCACTGCAGCATCTAAACTCGCAGTAAAATTTAATCCGATCCAATCTCCCTTACTGAGCATTAAAATTAACCGATTCAAAGTTTCATATAAATCCAGTGAAATGAAATTTGTCACAACACAATGTAAGCTCTCCAAAGTGAATTACCTTAATCCCATGGAATTCTCTTTATTTTTATCTATTCTCTTCCTGTGTCAATAACAGTTTTCCTTCTCTCTACGTGAAAACATGCATTAGACCTAGCCAGTGTCTATGGACAGGAGAACGATAAGAGGAAACGACGGGAGAAAAGAAAATGGGAGTGACGGACAAGCGAATAGAAGGAATACATTGAAAGAGAAGAGAATGGGAAAAATAGGATGAAGAAACTGCCCCGGATTACCATATTATTTACGTCCTCTTTCCATTTTCGTCACTCAGACTAGTGAGAAAAGAAATACGAATGGAGGAAATAAAATAAAATAGAAAAGCACCGTGTCAAACTTTCAATCTTCTTTACGCTGGAGTAGTGCTTCACTCTCAACATCTTCTAACCTCATTAAAACGCCACGTCTGGAAAATTCCTCAGAGTTTACTATTCCCTCTGTGCTTTTGGTTTTTCACTCCCCTCCTCTTTTTTCTCCACTCACTTTTATACTAACTATGTACGTGAATCGCTTGGGATTTCTTTCACACTTATACCGCCTGTCCATACGGGACTCACGTACTACTGGCTACCACACAATTTTCCCTGGCTTCTCCGTCACGATGAAATCCACCGTAGTTATTTCAACTCTAATTCACATTGGAGCATCCGGCACTGCGTCAATTTGTCGATTTATAATGTGCCAAAGGAAATTAAGATTTTCCGCGTCATCTTCAGAAGTCTCTACTCATTCCTACATGCATTAATGATCAGAAAGATCTCTTTTTTTCTCTCCTACTTCTTCTTCTTTTTTAAGTTGAATATCCACCACAATTTAATTTGGTCGATAGGATTTTTCTCTCAACTTTTCATAGAAGAGTTTTGCATCCAGGTAACTACAATTTTTGTATAAAAAAGTATTTCAGCATAAGAAATTTTTTTAAATTAACAGTTATAAAAAAGTTTCTCCATTTTCATAGAAATGGTTGCATTTCAAGAGCACTGGATGTAAAGTTTTTTAAGTGAAAATACGTGCATGTCAATGAGAGAAAAAAATAATCTAGAGGTGAATGAAGATGAAATTAATTCAATCACAGAGCGAAAAGAGTTGAATAACATCTCTTATCTCAATTACTTGTAATCGATAATAAGTATGACATACAATACCATTGGAAATTCTGCAAATGACTTTGTTTGAGGTCAGTTCTATTATTATTCTTTTTTTCCTAATGAAAAAAGAACTATTCTCCCATATCGAACTCTCTTTCTCTCTCCTTCTCTCGTGCCTGTCAATGGCAGCGTATCAATTGACTTTGGTAACGTACAAAGAGGAATGGGGAATAATAGAAGAAACGAAAAAAAGAATCAACGTTGTTACGTTGTTAGGGAAAAAAAAGAGAGAAGAGATACAATTAAAGATGAACAAAGGCCACTGGTGAATGTGTCCTCTCTCACTGAGCAGCAGTGGATAATTCGAGGAAGAACAGAAAACGAGATGTTGAATGGAATAAAAAGTTTCCATTAAAAAAAAACAAAGAGAAGAGAGAGAGAGAGAGAGAGAGGGGGGAGTTGATGGAAAAAAAGGAGCATGTGTTACCAAATCGGTATCCTTTTATCGGCTTCTTGTTTGACAACAAGAAAACTCCCTCATGATTCATTATCCAGCATGAGGTACTTATGAAGTGGCTATTAATATTACTTCTATGGAGTCAACATGGTTCAGCACTTTTCTGCAAAAAAGAATTACGGAAAATTGAAGGAAGAAATGGATATAAAAAGCATGCTGTCATTAGAGTCCAACATCCCCAAAATAACATTTGAGAAATCTCGTTTTAACTACTTTAAATTAAACTCTTAATTGAATTTCTCTAATATAATGATAAATCCTCTGAATGTACAATGAGTGAAATTCACATTTTAATAATAATTATTTCTCAAGATAGTTCAAAATTCTAATTAAGACACAGGAAACTGGCATACGAGGAGTGACGAAAATTCTCGTACTTGTGAAGATTCGTAATATATTAGTAGTGCGAAAGGAATTAGGAAGTGCAAGTGTAGGGTAGAGTTTCGTGTATCCAACCTGGATGAGGGGCAGGGGTTGCTGGCTACCAAAACAACGCAATTCAATTAGTACGTCGTGTTAAATGATTAATGTGGGAAAGCTGAAGAGGTATTAACTCAGAGCCCAGGCCCACTTTCTTCTTTATCAGTGAGTCTCGTTTTGTCACCTACCTCTTTATCTTTGAATCGTACCATTGAAGCGACGAGAGGGTTTTTTTTCGATTGAGTTACCAGTTTCTCAAGCCCGTAATGAGATGCATTATTGATTCGTATTGAATGGAGTCTGTTGGGAATCTTTGAACGTTTGGAGTACCTATTGATTCCTCATTGAAATTCTTGAATGATTCTTTCTCATAGAAATTTGAACTGCCAGTTTCAATATTCCTCACGGTCAATTTAGCTCGTAAAGGTGAAGTGGTTTTGGGATTCTTTGTGGTTGAGACTGGTCATAATTCTCTGGCGATTTCTCTAATTATAAAGCGATTTCTATAAGTGGAGTGAGAATTATGAGCTATTGGATTATGCAAATTGAGGTAGAAGAGATGAAATTAATTCTTTGTCGACTGATTGGAGAAGGAATGAGAGAATAAAACTTGAACCACTTTGTAAAATTAAGTGAAAAATATATTGTTTTCTATTTGAATGAGAACAAAAAAGAAATGCAATTGCATTTTCATATTTGGATGAACAAATGCACCCAATTCCAAATGATTAATGATATACATAAATTCATATTACAATTTCGTCGTGGCCATTCGTTCGAGTACTTGAGAATTATTGCTTCTATTCTAATTGAAAGAAGAGGAGAAAAATTTAATGCTGCAATACTCTGCATTAACCGCTGGACCTTTCGCTCACTTTGTGTGACTAGAAATTAATCGCTGCTGAGTATCAATGAAGCAATAATAAAGAAATTGAAAATTACTATTATAAATTTGAAATTAAAGTTTTATCTAGTTAATATTCCAAATAATAATTCTCTTCTTCTTATGAACTTATTCAACAACTTATAGTGTACAGAATATCTCAAGAATTTGAACAAAAGGCCCGAAGAAAATAGTCATTAAATTAATTATATATATATCTTTCTCATAAAATAAAAAATCAATGTAAAAAGACATAAAAACTCTCCCAGATTAATTTTTAATCAATACTCGTTTCTCAATTCATCATATTTTTCATTCCATTTTTTTTTTTTCTTTCATTCGAATCTTCAATCCTGCAATTTTTTCAAATAATTATAAAATATTAAATTTTCCCTCTAATTTCACATGGAATCACTGTACATATATAACTAGACTCCACATTATCATTAAATGTCTCGAATAATACGTTTAAATATCAAAAGGAAAATTAGTCTGCTTAGAAAGTGAAATAATAAGATACTCTGTAATTTTGATTTCATGCTGAATAAATTGAATTATCTTGAAAGCAACACATGTTCATTAATTGGAAGGAACTTCATTGAATAGCCAGAAGTTGTGATTTAAGACGATGCTGAAGCAACTTTGAAGTGCCGCTCTGATAGCAGATAAAATTTACTTGCCCCAACGTTATTCTTCACATTTGTTCTAATTTATGAAAGATTTTCTTACATCTAAAGCATAAGTATCTCATTATTCCACATCAATACAGTTATATTCATTAAAATATTATCTTTCGTAGTTATTATGTAGCTGCTCCTAATGGCAATCATGAAATAGATATATTTATACATAATTCTTTAATATTTGTTTGGTAACAACCACGAAAAATTCTTTGTTTCTTATATAATTGCATTACAAACTTCGGAAGAACTAAAGGAAAAAGAAAATAAAGAATTAACTTCCTTAATCTTCTCTCTCTCTCTCTCTCATTTTATTCTCAAATCTCTTGATTCTCTTCATTCGTATCATTATCGACAAATTCAACGTGAGTAAATGGAAAGTGTCCAACTCTACCATGTAACTCACCCTCCCATTGACCATTCATATTCATTTTAGTAACCTTAATCATGTCACCAACCTCGAGTTTCAATGCTGTTTTATCATATGCATTTGGTACACGTGCCTGTTTAACTTTTGCAAATGCTGGCAATGTTCGTTGAATATTCGAACGACGTGTCACTGTTCCAGTTGTTGTTGTTGCTGTTGCCGTTGTTACAGGCGTTACTGTTGTTGTTGTTAGTTGCTGAGTTGTATCAGAATTAACAGATGGTGCTGTTGATGATGGCAGTGAATTTGATGCTGTACTGCCTCCACTGCTCGTACTGTCTGGCCGTACGTTATTCTCAATTCCATGATTATCCTCCTCGTACTTTTGCACATATGGTACTGGCACAAGACCAGTTTGTCCAACGCTGTTGCGCGCTGTCCACCACTGCTCCTCGTCTTTAGTAACTACTGTTAAAATTTCACCTGCAACAAGTCAATCATTCAATCCAAACTCTTTTCCTGTGAATTAATGAATCAAAATAATTTTAAATTTTCATTAATTTACCTTTCCTAAAGGGTAAATCATCAGGATCATTGCCCTCAAAATCATATTTAGCAATGACCCTCTGTATTTTCTTAGGTGCTGGCCTTATGAGTGGCGTTGTATCGAGATAATGTAATTTATAAAATGCCAATAAATTTGGTATGTCTGGGAATATCTGATCACCAATTCTATAACGTATCTGATCACCCTGCTGCACTTTATTGATGATATAATGACTGACTTTACTGTCTTCTCTTACGCAGAGTACAAAATCACCATGGATTGATGTACTATCACGTACCAAAAAAACACCACCCTCTTTCTCACCCATCAGTAAGTCAGAGGCATCTTGCCTCGACATTGCACCAAAGTACCAGCTAAAATTAAAATTATATTATTAATTATTACCCAAAGAATATGAAGTGAGCTCTGATGAAATATACTTCAATTCACTCTCTTTCCCATCAATGTTAAATAATTCTTCAATTACCTGGACTTGTCATACTGATCAAATGTAGCTGCCATTGTTCACGTAATTAATGAGGAATCGGTTGTCAAAAAAAACCGATCCAGCACTCAACGAAGTACTCAAAAATCATCACAATTCATTCACTAATAAAATACACCTTTTTCTTGGTTAATCACACGGCTATACAGCGGTACATTGCGTCCGTGTAATTGACAAAAACAATTCTCTCCTCCAGTTGCACAAAAAGTGATAATCTCAATTAATCCTACTCAAAAATCACGAATTATTTTAAGCTGTCTCAAAATTATTAAATTAACAGATAAAATTATTCTTCTGAGCCACACAAAAAAAAAGTCACAAGACTATTCTCGATCAATGACTTTTACGATGTGTTCTCGCACATTGTGAAAAAATTTCTCTCATTTATTATTTAATCAACTCCATTTAAAGATTTCAATGTTCTCTCATATTTCACATTTATTTACTCACATTTAATTAATTTCCTGTGCTTCAAACAATTGTTTATGAATGAGTATTGACTTTTTTTTAACGCTAAATTCCGATAATGAGAGGAGAAAGACGCACAGATGTAGCGTAGTAAAACCAGATAGAGCTAGTGTAGAGGACGGAGTGGAGGGGGTAAATTTCATGTGAATTCAGTAAAGAATTGAAGGCAGTGCTGTAAACGTGAGGGGCATGAAGCTTCCATTGTTGCCAGTGATCTGAAGCCAACAGCAGAAACGTTATCAGATTATTGCAAGTGTTCTCCTGGAGAACTGTCCATTGTATTCAGGACCATCAGAAGAGGACAAGGTCAAGTTCTGCCCTTTGTAAATAAATGATTCTTCAATATGGATCAGGCAACAGGTGAGGAGCAAAAGACAACGGGACGTAGGAGACGGGGAAGACGAGGCTCAGGAAAAGGAAAGTCACAGACTATCTCACTTGAGGGAAAATTCACAGAATTTTTGAACAAAGAGGTACGAAAGTGCGAAGAACGGCTGCGAGAATTGTCAAACATTCGCAATGGGACGGAACGGAATTATGATACAAGTTTTGAGAATGATTTATTCCATAAGGTTCAGAATCAGAAATCTGATAAAAGGACGAGAATGAAGAGAAACTTGAAGAATAAGGATTCAATGGTGAAGCAGATTGATCATGTAAATAATAAGCCTAATGGTGATGAGAAGGTAGGTCTCTCTTAATTAATTCTCGTTTTTAATTGAACGTTTCTCTCATTAATTGTTTAATATTTTTTTTCAGGCGGTGGGTGAACAGTCGCAGAATTCAAGAAGAAATTCCAGATCTCATTATTTCAAGAGCATTCTGCGAAATATGTCACGAATTAAAGTAACTGAACACAGGCCTAAAGATTCAGCAGAAGATGGGCAGAATTTTTCTTTTCCAAAGTCAATTAAACGCGATAAAATGGAGGAATTATTAGCGAAGCAAACCAAAGCGAACCAGTACTTAATTGGAACTATAAGAATCAATAACAGGCAGCCTCAATATTCTTATGTAACGTGCCAACAACACGATGAGGATATTCTGATTCAGAGTCACTCTGACCGTAATAGAGCAATGGAGAGAGACTTTGTTGCCCTTAAAATTTATCCAAAGGACAAATGGGTAGTTAAAGCCAGTGGTAATATCCAGAAAACTGGATTCGTCGTCTCAATTCTCGAGAAAGTTCACAGTAGGACAGCAGTGGGTGTCCTCATGCATTACAAAACGACTCTGAAGTTCCAACCGAGGGATCCGAAGTTTCCAATATTAACAATTGACCCCGAAACACTTCCAGAAGAGTACAAACAGAAGAATAACATGAAAAAAATTCTATTCAACGCTAGAATCATAAACTGGCCAGCCCCTTCGTACTGTACAGGTAAAATTTTGGGAGTTATTGGAGATGTTGGAGATCTGGAGGCAGAAACTGAGGCCATACTCGTCGAAAATAGTCTAGATGTGACTCCCTACGATGATCAACTCCTCCAAAGCCTTCCGCCTTTGGATTATCAGTTGAAAGAGGACGATTTTCTTGGAAGAGAAGACTGGAGATCAAAGTGCATCTTCACGATTGATCCAGCTACAGCAGTGGACCTGGATGATGCAGTCTCATGCAATAAACTACCGAATGGAAACTTTGAAGTGGGAGTTCACATCGCAGATGTCACACATTTCCTCGAAGCCTCAACTCCTCTCGATAAAAAAATATCCAATCGTGCTACAACGATTTATCTCGCTAACACGGTTCACCACATGCTGCCAAAAGCCCTCACGCAACTTTGTTCTCTCCTACCTGGGAAAGATCGATTAGCCTTCTCCGTCATCTGGGAAATGACTCCAACCGGAGAAATAAAGAGCCATCGCTTCACGAGAACCATCATGAACTCTTGTTTCCAAATGTCTTATCAACAGGCCCAAAAAATTATTGAAAACCAAGATCTCAACTCCTCGAACGTAGAATCAGCCTCAATCGAAAACGGCTTCACATCATCTGACATTGCTGAGGTAGTGAAGAATCTCTTTAATCTCTCGAGATCGTTGAGATCAAAGAGATTCGACGGTGGAGCCCTCAAAATTGATCAACCAAAGCTACGAATGATTGTGGATGGAGCGACAAAACTTCCAGTCTCTTTTTACCTCGAGGAAAGACTAGGCAGCAATGAATTGATAGAAGAATTCATGCTACTGGCTAATACGACAGTGGCCAATCACTTGTACAAGAGATTTCCGAAAACAGCACTTCTCCGTCATCACAATCCCCCAAAACCTCATAGCTTGGAGAAGGCTTTCGATACATTGAAGAATTTTGGAGTTCACTTGAATACAGAATCGGCTGGTGCTCTACAAGCTAGTATGGCTAAATACGAGGAGATTATTGAGAGAGGATCGGATATGAATGAAGAGAAATTCGTTGCTCATTGCAGAATGATGGTGATCAACTCCTTATGTGCTCAGGCAATGGTCAGGGCTAATTACATCTGCTCTGGCAATGTCAAGAAGAAAATGCAGTTGAAACATTATGCATTGAATATCCCTCTCTACACTCATTTCACATCGCCAATCAGAAGATACGCGGATTGCATTGTTCATCGGTTATTGTCATCGAGTTTGGAGAATACGCCGATGCATGATGATTGGAGTCGTGATCTATGCACGAATTCAGCGAAAAATTGCAACAGGATGAAGGACTCTGCGAGAAATGCACAAGAGAAGAGCAATGAAATTTATTTTGCTCATCTTTTGGCACAAAAGGGTCCAACTGAGAATTTAGCAATTGTCATGAACGCCAGGCATCACAGTCTTGATGTTATATTGTGTCATGTTGGATTGACAGTGAGAATTGAATTATCGGAATTGCAGGAAAAAGCCACTATCGAGAGCGCGAACAACGATTCGGTTGAAACCATTAAAATTCAGTGGAAAGAACCGGATGTATGTCAGATAATCAATGTTTTTACTATTTTAAATGTGAGGATTAGGAAACATCCGAAATCATACAAGATTCATACAACATTGATTCCTCCAAAAATAAATGAATGAGTCAATTATTAATAAGGATTTTTCTTGACTGTAGAGATTGAGAATAAATATATTTCTTATTACATTTTTTCTGCATCTCTTATAAATGGTGAGGGATTAATGTAAATTAAGTAGATTACCTCAGTAATGTTAGTAAAATTTATTTTACAAGTTGTCCAGTCATACGTATGAATATATTATTCCTGTCTTCCAGTACAAGAGAGACTAAGTCGAATAATTAATTCAAAAAACTAAAATTAAAGATAAAAATACTCATTCCATTCAATTTTGAAAAATTCGCATATGAGTCTTATGTTAAACACTCATTTTTGAATTAATTCTTTTATTTTCATGAGGAAAGATAAATTACTACATAAATTTGACATCTACTTATTCAATTTAATCATAGAAATTATTTTTTCAGCTTATACACAAAAGATAATGTTATTTCTCCGAAATTCTTCCTAAAATCACTTAAAAAATTTCGTTTTATTCCAATTTTTCATTTTTCACTTCTTTAACTAACAAATCTATCGATAAAATTTAATTATCTATCCTTGAGTTTTATTTTCTTCTTTTTATAATTAATAACCGTAATTTTTCTTCACTAGATCACATATTGAATTTTTTGTATTAATATATTTTTTCTTATTCTCTGATGAAAATAAATCCCATGGAGTCTCTACGATAATTGGGTTAACTAGAATTTAATCGCATAATAAATAACTCGTGAATTAAATCTATTCTGCTTCTATGGCAATAATTTACTTACCCAGTTTATCTAATTGAGGGGAGAGAATGCGAATTGAGTAATTGATTTGTTAATTCATTTGAAGACGATAGCATAGGTGGAAGTTATTCCCGAGTGATATTTGAAATTATTGAGGGACAAAAATCGAGTATGATAAACTCAATTGTAGAAGAAATAGCGAGTAATTTATTATAAAAGACTGCAATTGTGCGATCAAAATTAAAGTATTATGAGAGCTTGATTGATTCATTGCCTTTTCCTTATCTTCCTTTGAATTAAAAAAGAATCCAAGATTAAATGATGCCATTACAATTGGAAAACAAACACAGTCTTTCTGATTTATTCATCAAATCACCTACATAAATATATTAGAATTATTAAAAATTGAATTATTAACATAAGTTATGAAAATTGATTCTTATTATTTTTTTCATTATTTCTCATTTTCAAATTTATAGATAATTAAACATGATAGAATAAGAATGTACACGAAGCTAATTCTAAGTCTTCTGGTATTTTTGTCACATATTTATGTTTTTCCATCACTTTTTTACTCAGTTCGAAGGGAAGAATAACTCAAATTCTCAAAATTAATTTTTCTTTCCATTATTTTATCTTCGAATTAGTCATTTATAAAAATAATGTTTTTTTTTCATAATCTAACTCATCGAAATAAGCAAAACCATATAACAAACTATTTTCTCTTTTGAGTCATTCAATTACCTCAAGAACTCAGTAATTTTTCATTTACTTTTCAATATTTTTAATAACTCTGATTATTTCATCCATTTAATTTGTTAACTCGATCTCTGTGACTGTTGTCTGTTATTCCGATGTTCATAATTAACAAGCCTCTGTCCAACAAGGTACTTGTCATTCTTAATGTGCTCATATAATTTTTTGAATTGTCGTATATGAAATGTTATTAATACACAAACCAATATAATTAGTAATAAAAATGGATAAAGACGTCGTGCAATTAATATTTGTGTTTGCAAATTGGTGACGAATATTGGTACAATACCATACGCAATTGCATATGGTACAGCAAGTGCAAGGCCAAATACACAAATAACTGGTGCTGCTAATTCAGTTATAACAAATTTAAGATCCATTTCTCTAACACCATCATTATAAGCTCGCTCAATAGCCATACGTAATCTCCATTCAGGTCCCATCATTGTTATGGCTGTTGCTATTTTCGTGTATAATACGCCGAGTGCCCAATCCTGCCATATGAATAATATTGGATTTTGCTCTAGTGGTACACGTAATGGTACAACGACGACTAATTCAAGAAGAAGGCCAAATAATAGTGGAATAACGCCGACTAGAAGAACAAATGCTATTGACGCACGTACGCTGACAATCGCCCAGTGCTTTATTTTTTCAATGATTGCACGACGTCCACGTGGTAGCCACGAAAATGCAAGAGCCAAGCCACGTGCAGCCGCCCAGCATACATATGTACCACAGGCGACTGTATAAATTTCATGGACACGTCCAGAGAATACCACCATCGCATCTCCAACACCTGTAAAAGCAAATAATTAACATTATCATCGGTATTAGGGCAAGGATTTTGTCAAATTCTCTTCGCTACTCACTGTTCACTGGTAACACTGGTGGCAGAACCGGTGGAGATGGTGCAGGTGCTCCAACCATCCACAAAGCCATGACTCTTCTTCCCAACCATACTGGCAGAGTCATTGCGACCAAACTCGCTATCACCAGTGACACACAGACACAAAGCAAGAGTCCAACGAGCCTAGCTGGGAACCATTTCGATCTCGTGTAAGGTTGATAGCCCGATGGTCCACCTCTCTGTCTCATCTGCGCTGCAGCCTGATGGGCTGCACCCAAATCATGCTGTGGCTCCTCGATCACCGCGTTCTCTTGATCATCTTGCTGATCACGCAGAAGATAGGACTGTAAATCCAACAGCCATGCTACTGCTTGGCACCAGCCACGTATCAATGCCTTCAGCCACGTTCTCGTGTGCGATTGCTCAAGTAATGCTGGCAGTATGACTTGAAGCAGAAGAAGCTCCAGCGAGAGTTCACTAACCTGTGCCTCAGTTTGTACAGTCACAGTATATGGCAAGAATCCAGGCCATGCCCATCTCAGAATTCTCACGGGTAGCCACAGCATCAATAAAATAGCAGTTCCAAATATAACAGCTGAAGCAACAAGTCTCCTCGCATGCCGCAGTATAGGAAGATGAATCATCTCTTGTATCGGTGAGAAATCAGGATCATTCAGATTTCTCAGGAACCACAAGACTCCGGGTCTAAGTACTTCTCTCAACAGCAGAATAAACGAGGCGAAATAATAAATATAAACCATCCCAACTAGCCAATGAATGAACATACAAGTACCAGGTGCGACTCTGAATGATGACTCTCTGTCCTTCAAAGTGGCATCGAACATTGCCAATGAGCAGATATCCAACCACCATCCACAAACAAGTGGAAGTACTCCAATTTCAACTACAGAGAGTAGCGATACTTTCACAACCACATAGCAGAGCCCAAGGATTCTTTGAGACCGTTGGAAGCCAAAGAGCGCAGCTAGTGTATGAAGAACCACAAGAGTCCCACCAATCACTCCATAGCCGCACAGAGTCGTAACGAGTCCCTCAAAGTGTGACGCAGCTGCATGTTCCTGTAGTCCTAATCCCACAATAGTGAAATGCCCGATATTATAGGGACAAAAGGCGAAGACCAGAATGAATATCGTGTTCAACGAAATAACCCAGAAGACGTGCTCAAGGAATAGCAGAGATCCATCAAGCCCCAAGAGTCTCTCCCAAGTGAGTTCTTCAGCTGGTCTATCCCACTCCATTGGATTCCAATTAGCCTCTTCAGCTTCTCCACCACCCTGAACTTGATCCTGAGCCTGTCCTCTCCAGTCGCCACCAGCTGCATCATCTTGAGCGGCTTCTGGCTCTTCCCTGGGCCGTTGATCTTCATTATTATCGATTCCCCCTGGATTTTCTGGATTATCCCCAATTTCACGATAAAGAGGATGCTGATCATCAGCATCTTGCCTTGGAGGCGGTGGATCATCGACAAACGGTGGAATATTGTTATTCTCACGAACATTAACATCTACTCGTGGCTCTTGTCTCGGTTCTTCTGGAAGCTGAGGCTCTTCCAGCTGCGGCACTTCTGCATGAGCATTTGCATCAATTGCTGGCGGTTGAACGTCTCTCTCCAGCCAATCTGGACCACCAGCGTGAAGTATCTGCTCTCTCAACCAAACTAAGCCAATGAAGGCAAACAATGTGCAGGTCACTACGAAGCAGCCATGGAAAACGTCTGAGGAGACGTTTTCTGTTGACAGCATATCCATGGGGAGGGACATTATGCGGACGAGATCGAGGGAACCACTGAAGAGGGCTCGGTAAGTACGACAGGCTGTTAGAGGCACCAGCCCCAACCAGGCTAGAGCCACCAGAGTGTAGTGTAGCCAGTATTTAACAGCTGTCACTATGCTGGAGAAAAGACCACCAACAACGTCTCTCAAGGGTAGGCGACGTGGCATGTCTGGACTGTAGATCGGAGTGAAGGAAAACCTGTGGCCACATAATTCGCAGTACTCTTTTCTTGAGTATCGCATCCATTGGACCAAACACTCTTGGTGGATCCATTTTATGCTGCCTGTGCATATGCAGGGATGGAACAGGGGTCTGTCTGCTAGTCCCTCTGATCTACAGACCCTGCAGATATCTGCTAACATGTCCTCCGTCATGTTGAATCAGGTGATTCTAATGTTTCTACGTAGTTTAATGGTAGGATGATTCTTGTCGTTTAGAGATTAAGTGCAACTTGCAATCTGGAAAGAATTATTTGTTTTATTTCATGGGGAAAAGGTGATTGAGAAGTTTGGGTAATTGGAAGCTTGCATGACCTTTCAACGTCTCTCTCTGAATTATAAATTGAAAAAAAAGGAGTAAGGTTATACTTACAACGAAAACACAGCTCTCTTCATCGATAAAATTTCACGATTTTATTTTTCAGAAACTCGCATATTTGTGGTTGTAATTAAGGATTCAAGATAATTCGTTAATTTTCTCTTTTTTCACACTGTCCAAATTGTTAATTGATTAAAAATACGTAGAATCAAAAAGATGAAAAATTCGTCGAAAAAAAAACTCGAGTGTACTTGTACTTCCAGCTGATTCTGTCGTGTTCAGAATAAATTCCCCAAAGATCGAAGTTTTTGAGAAATTGAAAGGTAACTATGATAAAGTTATTTTTTGGATGCCAATATTGGCACCACTGTTACAGTCTCTCAGTTCATTCGAAAAACGTGTTCTCAAAAATGGATTATTAAAAATTCACATTGTAAACTTTTTGAAAAATAAAATGAAGTGTATTATGAAGAAATAATTGAGAATTTTTTTGGAAAAATTATAATTAAATAATTTTTACTCTGTTGATTATGTTCTAGAAAAAAATATAATCATATATTAAATCTATTTAAATTCATTTAAAGGTTAGTAACAAAGTACTGTAAACATTATCATCAAAAAACAAATGAAGAAAATGCATAATTTTTCAGTGAAATAATATCATTAAAACATTTATCCTGTTTTTTTAAGGAAATAAGAGGAAAATTGATTTAATTCATGAAATTTTATAGTGATTGAGGCTAAAAAATGGCGAAGAATTCAAGTAATGATGACAGTATGACTAGCGAATTGAAGAATAAGAAAAAAAGTAAAAAAGACAGAAGCAAATCAGTTAGTAATGAGAATGAGGATGAAATTATCAAATCAGATGTTAAATCAAAGAAACATAAGAGGAAAAAGTCGAAAGCTACTGAGGAACCGGCAGAGGAACTTTCACCAAAGAAGGCTAAAAAAATAAACAGGTATGGGCAGTATTTAATTATTTATCAACTATGAATTGATTTATCCTAATGTGATGTTTCCAGTAAAAAAACCGAGGAAGAAGTAGACGAAACTCAGGAAAAAGAGGGAGAAACAACGAGTAAAGAGAAGCCACCCTCAAAGAGGCAATTGAAGAGGGATAAAAAAGCTGTTAAAGAATCAGAGAAAAGAGATGCAAGTAAACAGGAATCGATGAATAAAGCTCTGAATTATATTTCAACGGTAAGAAGAAGTTCAAGTGGAAGAATTTCATCAGAATCCCTTTCTAAAATCATTTAAAATTTCATTTCCAGTGGAAACATGCCAGGAATCAGTGGAAATTTGAGAAACTCAAACAAATCTGGTTGATGGATCATCTGCTGGACGACACTTTGGTCCCTGACGAATTCTTCCCGACTGTTTTAGAGTATTTCGAAGGCTGCAAAGGAATGGCGAGAGAGACACTCCTGAAAAAGGGCATGGACGTAATTAAAAAATACGAGCAACAGCAAGAGACGTCCGAGGAATTAGAAGAGCCTGTAGATTACAAAAGGGCTAGACAATTACTTCAAGCATTACCAACTGAAACTTGATTGATCTTCAATTAGAAATATTTTATTTAATTAAACATCGCCAATGCCTCAAATTCCAAAACTCGCATATGTCCACAACTCCATAATTCTCACAATTTCATTGAGAACAGAATAAGAAAAATGTTCTTGCATAGAGAGAAAAACTGAAAAATTTAGTCTGTACAACGAAATAAATTGTCTCGAGAATAATCTCTTGCATTCTAAATTCATATTAAAAATTCACTAAATTATTCAATAGCTTATTTATGAATCGGCGTATTTATCAACGAATTTTCGGAGTTTATCGGTGTCCTGGAGGCCAACCATACGCTCCAATACCTTGCCATCTTTCATTGCGATTAAAACTGGTACTGATTCCACCTGAAACAGAATTGTATACATTATCTCATTCTATCCACTGTTTTTTTTTTTTCCCAATTTACCTGATAATCAAGTGCAAGCTCTGTGTTCTCATCAATGTCAACTTTAGCGAGAAGTATTTTCCCTTGTTTCTGCTCAATCACTGACTCCAAACGAGGTGTCAACATGCGACATGGATTGCACCATCTGATAAGCAAATTGCAATTAATAATGATGAGAAAATTCCCATGATTCATTAACATTGTCTTATTAATAACTTACGTCGCAAAAAAGTCGATGATAACGGGAACCTTTGAATTCTTGACTCTCTCAATGAAATCCTTATTATCCTGCACTTTGAAAGCCGGCGATGCTGCAGCACTGGCAAAACTCCTCGCCTCTAAACCTGCTCTCACTGCTTTAACTCCAGCACGTAACATTATACTTCAATTATTCTAAGAAATCAATTATCTAAATAATTCAATGAGAGACTTTTCCGTTCTTTCAATTACAAAATAACAAATGTACGTGATAGGTTATCTCGTGATTCTACGCAGAACGTGAATATCTAGCAGTATCCAATCAGCTGTACTTTATTAAATTTTTATTAGAAACAATTAGTCAAACGTTTGTGATTTGTTTGCAGGTGATTGTTATATAGTTTTTATTGTTTGAAAGTTAATTGTTCAATTATTATTAAATAAATTTGACTGACCATATTGAATTCTTTTTTATCGACTATCGATACTGCTTGAATATCTTCCAATCGAAGCAATTATGCCAACTTATTCTCAATAAAAAAAATTATCAGTCATACCAATGGCTGAGCGCCAATTTTTTGATTATCAAATTGGAGTTAAAAATTTGAACTTTGACACTTTACTAAGAGTTGGGACATTGTGGGGAAGATTAATTGCCATTTGTCACAGTCTCATGATGATAAATTTAATCAGGCTATTTGTTTTTATTGACGAAAACAGAATTTTATCATCTATACTATTTAATTTGATAATTTATATTTTATTCCCCTTTTTATTATCAAGCATTTGGAATACAGTAGAAATTTTTCATTTTTATTACTTCAAGCGTATGATTTTGTAACTGAATAATACCTCTCATTTAATCACTTATTTGTTGGATAATTTATGATGAAAATTACATTAATTTAAATTTTAAGAAGAATTTCTAAGTGAAATTTGTGTATTTTTAATGAAATTTCAACTTTCATTCACTTAAGTTGGGCTCGTTTCACCTCAAAATTATTCTGCAAATTGTTTTTCTCTCAATTTGTAATTTTCCAGACAATTAAGGGGCAAAGAGGAACTTTCCATTAGTTTACAAAGCCTTTTCCGTCAACACTGTATAAATCTCTGCAATTCGTGTCTACATAAAAGTACATACAATGGAATTATTTACTAGTGTTGACTTAATTGTTAAACTTCATTCCCAACATTATACGACTATCTGATTCTGAATGTAAAAAAAGAGACTCAACATCTACACGTGAGCCTACTGACACACATTGATTGCGCAACATTTCTAATTCATCACTGAAGTCATCGGCTCAAATAAATTTACATTAAAACAAAAAATTGTTTATTACTGAAAGAAGGTTGTATAACTTTTGGTGCAAATCCAATGGATTCTGCAGATCTGTCACTTCTCCCCATAAATTTAACCAGTGGAATTTTCTACGTCACTTGTGCATGACGAAATTGTGCAATGTTGGGTTGCCTGAAGGCATCTCCGGATGCTAAAGCTCGTTTCGTGTAATAATACGAAATAGGAGAGTTATTTTTTAATGTGAATATTTCTGAATCAATGAATACAAAAATCATTTCAGTTCAATTGAATCAAGAGAGATAGGGGAATTTTTGTAGATACCTTTTTTGTAGAGCAATAAAAGGCTTCTACAAAAAAATCTCCATTTCCATTATTTCCCGAGATATTTACAAGAGAATGAAAATAATGAATAGTGTTTTATCCCTGAGAACATACTTCACAATTATTTCTTCCTTTTCTTACATAATCATTCCATTAACACCGAGACCTCATTGATTATGGCATTTTTTCATATTTACTCTTACACTTCATGCGTAATGCGAACTGACTAACTTCATAAAAAAATGCCATCGATTACAATTGTCCGATCTCGAATAATTTAAAACGTGTCTCGATGTCTTAACACCAGCATCTCCAAGGTCTCCACTTCCTACATCGCACGAATCAACACGCAATTATAATTTTTTTTTCTATTTGCTTGTATTACTAGCATCTGTATGTTAATGCATTGTCCTCACCAAGGACAATGTTGAAATAAATCGAACGTTAAATTGCACAGTGCAGATTGATGATGCCTTGTGTAAACGTTATTTAATGAGTATAAACATCATACAAATGGAACGTCAGTTGACTATTTCATTTTAATTTAATCAGCATGGGCTTCCTTATAGAGATGCATTGAATTGACCGTTGCATATGAATATTCAGTTGGAGTATGGAGAGAAACGTAGTTATTGCATTAAATATGATATTATTTAATTAATTCTTTCTCCAACACTCTCCTCTTCATCAAGTACTTGTGCTTGATCAAATACCAGGTACTTGATTATTTCACTCTCAGCATTCATATCCATGATCTCGTGGCTCATCTCAAGGCAAACTATCAACAGATAAAAATAAAATTAAATAAAGAAATATTATTTTTATCCCATTAATCGCCGACTAGAATCTTCCATCCAGAAGAGCAATAATCCAATATATTCCTTCGGGATTACAAAAGTAAAAAAACAGAATATTTGGAGAGACACCAGACAGACACGTACCGGCATACCGTTCACCGGATGATATGAATTCCACTTCCTCCATATTCGTTTCAATCCACTACGTATAATCCTCAAGGCCAATGGGCTCGTTTTATACATAATAAAACTACAACGAGTATTTTCTATGTCTCATTTCAGATGATATTCCATCTCGATGGTAACCATAACGACGATTTTCCACGTCTCCCCCTTTTATAGGAACACCCCATGTCGACAAACCATTGCTTCATTATTCTGCAGCCCCATGCAATCTCTTCTCATCCCCTTCTGTTCACTTTTCGCTGTGAATGAGAGTAGAAAAATTATTGTCATCAATAACGTTTAAAGATATTCATGAAAATTTAATGTAATAAATCAATTGCACTTTTCCAAAGTAGTTTTTTTTGTGTACAAAATTATTATATATATATTTTTTTTATTTCAATCGTTCCAAATTAAATAAAATTCAGTTTGACAATTTTCGAAAAATGAATTACAGGATAAACGGACAATAATTTAACTCTCCATCTTTATTCAATCCCCCTCGATCAATTCATCCGGCACATGACACAATCTGGAAGCATTGAAACTCGAAAATTCAATGGAAACCTTTTTTTTCTACATTCGTGATTATATTAACGGAGCTTGTAGCTAGGGAGCTTTTTATTGTAATTGCTGTGACACTAAAGCAAATAGAAGGAAAATTCTGCAAAAAAGGCATAAAAATCCACACGACCTAAATAAGACCACGTGTTTAAACAAACTCGGCTTTCTTGGAAGATCAGAAGATCGATTACTTTGAGCGTAAATTTAACAACTCCACTTACACCACCAAAAATCCTCATAAGGGTTGTTCAAGGGGGAGGAAAAAAAATGGTAAATAAAGAAGGAACGATGCTGACTCACACTTTTGGTGTTATAACTAAGTCTCGCGTGCACAGAGAAGAGTAAATATATACAAAAGAGTTCACTCATGCCTCCATAGATGTACTGCTAACAATATTGTGACTGTGTGCCTTCAATTTTCGTCAATTACATGACGCAACGACCCAATTTAACAAACGAAATTGCATTCAAAAATTATTATACATTGAAAACAATAAAATGCGAAAAAAATAATAATGACTTACGTGCAGGATTAATTTGAAAGTTTCCCTCTCGAATTTCCATATTTTTCTCAACAATGAATTGTTGACAGCTCATGGGAACATATTCATTCACTTCCTGACTCGTCAATACAATTACTCAGTATTAAAATGAGAAAATTGAAGAATTTTTAAATAATTCTCATGCCACTCGCTTATTTATCTCATTAATAATCCTCATTGACAACGTGCAACTATGACGAATAATAGAGTCACGCTCGCACCGAATGGATCACGCAGCTCAATCACGCCTGCACGGACCCCGTCCACACCCCTTTTGCTCCAAGCATACCACGAGGAATCCTTCACTGAAACAACATAAAAGAAGAGGAAAAAGTTACAACTGTTACTAATAAAAGAGAAAATGTGTTTATTAAACTGAGCGGGAAGTATCCACGGTCATTCGCCTATTCGTGATTCGCATAATCGCATTACAAGAGTTGACAGTACATAACTGACTGTGCGTGCTTCATTTGAATGGTTCCCCCCAACGGATTCAATCCAATGTACAACGGAATCTCTCTTTTTTCAGTACGTGGCCCGTTACGATGCCGAAACTTTCAGTGACACAAACACGGATGCTAATTCTACTATGGGAGAATTGTCAGAGAGAGAGAGGAGGATATACATTAAATCATAAATTGCAAGGAGCCATTCAGCTGTGTGTGAGTCATGCTGCGTAATCTTTTTCATCATTCTAGAAGCTATATTCTGCATCAAAATGAGACCTATTAAGACCTACTCAATATGCTAATTTAATTTATTATTGAAGGTGAACACGTTTACTCCAATGCTCTGAACTACTTGCAATAGGATTTTTTGGGGGGAATATCTCGGAATCCATGTCCAATTAATTTCCTTTGAAGAACGTAAAAATTCTGCTAATCCATTGATGACGTCAGTGATCTAATTTATATAATTTCTTCCTTTTCATCTTCCAAGTTTCATGCTCTTTATCTCGAATATCTCTCTTGCTCATTCTTTCTTCAGTATTAGATTCTATTTTCAGTATAGAACGTATGTGTTCTTGTTAGTGGGCCAGTGGGAAGCGGAAAGTGAGGGTGCGGCCTTTTACTAGACAGAATAGATGAGCATTCATCATTTATAGAGATTGTGAGTGTATAAAAAAATTCCTATTGCCCCTCTTCCTGAAAATTATAGGCCAACGATCTGCATGCAATAATTTGCAGGGAAAATCCGAGTGCACCTGTGCAAAGAATAAACTCAAATCAGGTAAAATTATGTGCTGGGTGGGGAAGAATGGGAATCTAGGATAGATTGCTGAATAAATTGTTGACTGAATGTAATCAGAGGAAAAGAGTGAGGGCATTGAAGACGATACGAGCGTGAGCGTCAGTCATTAACTAATTGATGGAAAACACACACAATCTATAGATAGAGTCAAACAAAATCTATTCCAGCTGAATAAAATAGGTTCAGTTAAAGGGGAAAACTCATTTTGGAAGATTACCCATTTCTCATTAATTCTGCGCTTTAATTACTCTCATTTCTGCGATTCAATTCTTATTTTATTGCAATTGATCTTCACTGAGGTCAGCAGGGTCAATATTTTGTTGCTTCATTTCTAAGAAAACTAGGTCAATTTCATATTTTTCACCGTTTTTTCTTCTTCTCATTTTTAATTATCGCATTCACTTCAATGTTTTTATGATTTAGACGTGAAAGAATGTGTTTTATTTGTCAAATGCGTGTATATATATATTCTAATGGATGAACACGTTAAGGGCACTCTACTAGACCAGTGCTCTCTTATTGACTAATTGGAAAATAAATGGAGCCAGTGTACAGCTCCTACGCAGCCAATTCGAAAAAAAAACTACAATAATTTTTCAACTTGCGACCAGTGCGTCATCCAACCTGTTGGTTATTCCTGCGTTTTGTTTTTTTTTAGTTGAGAAATAACACGAGATGAATGTCGAGGCTATTTCAAAATTCAGGGTTACTTCTAATTTATTATAAACGGAGTAATGAGCTAATTTATGAAGCATGAGTGCTCTCGGAAACACGGAAAACTGATATTCATGTGAATTCATGCAGAAATTCAATGAAAATGTTGTTTTTGGGTCAATGGGAGATCTTGAAGTTGGAAAAACTCGTTTTTCTATTAACGAAAACGAATAGATTTTTGCTCAAGCGTTTAGGAATGAGAAGTGAAGTTTATTTATATCAAGGAGCTCACCAATTCCCATAGACCCAGATATTGTGGTTTTATTCGAAGGCGCTCGAGTTTTATGAGGGAAAAAAACCGCCGAAAGGTTTATTGATAATAGAATCATAAAGTGCTAATGATCTCCATATTCTGAGGACTTTAACCGCTTACCTTGAGTTCCAAGAAACTTGCATGAGTCTAGAGGAAATGATTGGGTCAAGGAAATACACCTCAGACGAGATATTATTTTTTTTCTTCTCCACATCAGCAGTCAGGAGCTCCTGGAAAATTGTCATAGTACATAATTAATAACGGAAACATTACTCATCGCTATGACTAAACTAAAAGGGTCTAAAAGGGAATTGCGTAAATGTCGTTATAATAATGACGAAATCAATAATAATAGGAGTCAGTGTCTTTTCAACCGAAGTAAATAGACAAATAAAAATATTGCGTCATTGTATTCATTGATGTAACCATTCGAAAATATCCATTCTCACTTTGGCCAGTCTATGCAATGAGTGATGCATAGCTATTTTCTTGCCTTTACTTGTGATTCACATTAACGAATACATGATAAAAGTGATAAATTTTCTGCTTGAATCCTCACCAATTCTCCAATCTTTTATGCAATCATCTGATTTTTCCTGCCTCGTGCTACGAGAAAGAATTTCAATCATCATAAATTCTTCCATTAATTTTCCCCCGGCAATTCCTCGATGGCTATACGATCACAGGTAATAAAATTTCCTCTTGATTTACTTGACACTCTGTTTACATAGTTGTTGGGAAGACGAAGGCCGCAAAACATCCTGGCACATCTCCATGGATCTTATTTATCTGTATCAGAGAAAACACGTGTGTTATTGAAAAATAAAAATTATCAGGTAATCTCAGAGAATAACTGAGATAAACATTGCAGCACAACTCATGTTACGTGCCTATTCAAGGATTCCCTTCAAGAAGCCCTAAACTCCATGGAAAGTACGATATAAAAGAGAATCAGGATCGCTTTGTGTAGATTTCTATTTGAATCAAGCAGGTTGTGATGATTTCCCTTTCTCTAATCCCCTTTGAAGTAAAGAAACCCGTACCAAACCCCAAAACAGACAATTGAACAGATGCCCAAGTTGCCCATTTACCTGAAGAAAAAATAAGCGTAGAAGAAATCCGTGAATCGAATAATAAAACAATAAAAGTGAAATCCTCAAGTTTACCAAAATTCAACGAATTAACACGAAAAAATGACACTCTATTGATTAATAAATAAGCGGCATTTACGTAAAAACGGTTTCAGTATAGAATACATTGAAACGCATGAAACAGAGATGGAAAATAAAGTATCGAGGACAGGGATAGAATAAAAGGGGGATGTGGTAGTGCTTTTAGTTGCGTGGGGGAAACCGACGCCTCTCGTTGGATATACGGTTCGCGCCATCGTCAGTCAAAAGCAATACGTACGACGCTATGGATCGTAGATATATAAACTCGTCTAACGTGAAAATCTAACTTCTGAATTTAAACATACGAAGTTCGGGGGATAGGAATTGTTGCGCGCAAGCCCGGTTAACCGATTGAATAAGATCAGAACGTTTAAGAATAGAGCGGAATAAACTTTGGTTTATCACATTCAAGATTCTCTAGTACTAATTCCTATTAGTAATAATTCGGAATTTTGATAATTCAAAGAGTGATTACGAGAACAGAGTGAATAGACAGTGTAGTTTCATTGTTTAATTGAGAAGATGTTGAGGAAGGTAACAATCCTTCTTGCGATACTGACGGTGACGTCAGCGGCGGTACAATTTAAGGAAAAGTTCAAATGGAACTTCATTGACATCGCTTGGCCCTCTGATGAAATAAAAACCCGAGTATTCGACTCAAATGGGTTCGAGATGGCCAATAATGCTATCGCCGGCATCAAAGTATGGAAGAACATGACGTACCTAACAGTACCGAGATGGAAGACAGGTATACCCGTAACACTTGGTGTAACATCAGCGCAACCAATGGCGCAGCCAAGTGGCAGCCCATATTGGCCGCCAAAATTAGAACCTTATCCAACATGGGAGATGCAGACAGTTGGCGATTGCAGTGCCTTCCAATTTGTCCAGAGCATGGAGATTGATCCAAAGGGAAGAATGTGGGTGCTGGACACTGGCAGAACTGCAACGATGACGACTGAACCAAAGCAGAGGTGTCCACCGCGTTTAGTTATACTTGATCTGGAGAATAATGGAGAAGTGCTGAGGAGCTATAAATTCCCAGCCGACGTAACACCGTACAATTCGACGTATTTGAATGATATTGTGTTGGACAGTACGGATGGAGGTTTTGCTTATATCACAGACACGAGTGTGGATGATCCTGGTATCATTGTTTTCTCACTGAAGGAAAATGCCTCGTGGAAGGTTAGACATGCCTCGATGAAAGCACAGGCTGATGCTTTCACCTTCATGGTTGGACCTGAGCGTCTACGTACGTCAATCAATGTTGATGGTATTGCATTGTCCCCATTGGACGCACCGCAAAGATTCGTTTATTACTCACCGATATCATCGTTCCATCTTTATTCAGTACCCACAGCAGTCTTGAAGAATAAAACCACGGACATCGATCCATTCGTGCGAGAACTTGGAAGAAAAAGTTCTCAGACCGATGGCATGGCAATGTCGGCTACTGGCGTCTTGTATCTTGGATTATTGGCTGATGATGCTGTTGCTACGTGGGACACCAAGGAGCATCCTTCATTCACAATGGGACAGAGAATCATCGCACGGGATCATATACGAATGCAGTGGCCTGATACATTTGCATTCGATGAATACGGAGAACTCTGGTGTGTCACGAATGCTCTGCAAAATTATATACATAATAAAGTCGATATCAAGCAGACTAACTACAGGGCTCTCAAGTTATCAGTTGGTACAAAGAGTTATCAGTATCACGAGGATGAGGACAGAGAACCTGAACTACCAATTATCACCGCTGGAGCCGCTGATCAAGTTTCTATGGCTATTGGTACAATTATAGTAGCCATTCTCGCAATTGCACTTCAATAATTATTATTTGCGATGAAGATGGCAAATTTATTACTGTTCTTTCTTTTTTTTTTTTTTTTTTTTTTTCATTTTTCATAAGGTGTAATACAATCGAAACACTTCGGTTTTCAAGCTTTAAGTAATAGAAGAGGGGATTGAGTGAAAATGAGCAATGATCATTGAATTTTTGCAGTTTTATGCAAAAATTTGATGAATTCGAGCACCTCGAGACTATGGAAATTTGTTGCAGCAGTTTCATTGCTCACCTGATGGAATTGTAAATTAAAATAAACCTATTTTCCTTGGAACAGTGGAAAAAATTGTTTATTGATCGTAAATTTTTAATTTCCTGCAATTATGCTAATTTCATATAATTTATTCTTTCAACCAACAATGCCCGTAGATAATTCCTTCAATTTTTCAATGAAACGCTTGTAATTAGAAAACATTATCTCTCTAAATTCTGAAAGAAAATTCGGAGAATTGTTAAATAATAATGAATTTTTCTTTACTTCACTCAGCTGTAGTTACGACCTACCACATTTCAGATAGTTAAGGAGTTAATTGTCACCGTTCTATTACCAATAATTGTTCAATGATTCAACAAGATAATAGATTTAAAGAAAAAAAACAAAAGAAATATTGAGAGTTATCACATAATCACGCCCGTTAGCGAGGAAATAAACTGCATTTAAAAAAAATTGGAGTAATCACACATTGTTTAACAGAAAAATTGAATAAATATCAAAATTAATTATTTCCTTAAACACAAATTAATTATTGTCTCTCTCAGTCACGAATTTAGAAATTAATTATATCAATGATAACTATTGTATAAGAACATAATTGATTCGCACTAAAAGACAATTGGTTTATTGAAGCTCATTTCGTTATCCATTGGAACATGAAATAGTACAGAATAAATTGAGAAACATACAAGTAGACAGAAAATAAGAAATAATGAAAATAAAAAAAATATTGTCCAGCAAATATTCCCACAATTGTTTGTGCGCTTTGGTAGAAGCAGGGTGCACGAAGCCGTGGATACACACAATGGGTCTTGTCCTAGTTACGTTTTTTTCTTTTTTTATTTCGGTGTAATACAAAATGCGTATGAACTAACCCATTGCGCTTGTCTACAATGTGAAGCCCACAAGGAACATCACGTTTTTGAATACAGCACACGGAGTGTCACAAAAATAAACATTTAACTGTTTCCTTTTTATTTTTCTGGCGTGCTTGAATTTATGTAAAATCATACGATAGAAATCTGAGAGATTGTACCTGAAGAGAATTTACCATTTAAAATCTTTCAAGAAGAAACATTTAATTTACTTTTTCTTAATGTTCATCGTATTTTTCTCCTTTTTGAATATTGAAATAAAATTTGATGTAGAAAATAATTGAATATAAATGTTGAAATAATTGGAATCATGAAAATCCTGGATTATCAAGAATTACTGGATAATTTTCCAATCAGTTTTTGAACAGTTATTCATACAATTGTATTGTGATGATAATCTGCCACGTACAACGACAATGTCGATTGTCAATGATTAAATGTGTACGTGTTATTGTCAATGAAACCACGTAATATCATTAGCCAGTGTTTCTCCTTCAATATTAGTGAGCGTCAAGTGTGTAATAAGTACAAAGTACTGTTCACACATAGATTTTATCCACAGACACACGAGTGTGATGAAAAAAAGGCGAAAAACAACACAGCAAGAAGTGAATTCATCAAGGACCTTCAATGATGAGCTCTGTTTTCACTCTCCATGACGTATTAATTCAATTGGAAAAAATTAAGTAAAACAACTGGGAAGAAGAATTAAAATAAATAAAACATAAGATAATGTTTATTTATGAGAATTCAGAAGTCTCGGTTGATTCATTCTTTTGATGTTTTTGTTTTTAAAAATAAGAATTCAATGCAGGTGTGGTTGCGATCGATGATTTCATAGTACGCGCCACAAATTCTAAAAGGGGAATTCCCCCACACTAACTAGAGACTAATTAACCATTTGAAATGAGAGGAAAAAAAAAAGTGAAATTGTTTCATTGCGAGCCTCTCCTTTTTCATTAATTCCTTAATTCTATTAATTTTCCATGAATTCTTTAAAACGCATGACACAGAAAAACTAAAATAACCTATGGTATTTGTGGGAATAACTAGAATTTCCATCGAGATTGTCTGTCCTCGATTTAATGAAGCTCCACTCAATGTAATTCTATTTTTACACATAATTCCATCTGCGGATAACTTCGAAGAATCATCGACAAACGGATAAAAGGCCTTTGCGAGAAATAAATAAAAGTAACTCATAAAAACAAAATTCGGTACAAATAGAGCAGTAATTTAATCCTCTGCTTTCCGTGACACTAAAAATTATGGCAGTGCTCTAATGTCACTGGAATTTCATGCCTAATTGGCGTCTAAATACTTCAAATTTTTTTAATTAAATTTTTCGCTTTTCATGGTTTCAATAGTCGACATTTTATGGATTGAATTTAATTTCTTTAAGTCTATTTTGATAAGAACTGAGTGTAGATGGACATTGGTATATTTTCTATGGATATTGTAGTATTTAGATGGAAAATTGTCAAAAGTAGGTGTGAATTTATGAACGACAGTGAAATTTCATTAATTAATTAAAAAATTATATGAAAATGGACGAAAATAATTGAATGTCGTTCAGCCAGTAAGCTCGTACTATTCTCGTGTAAAAAAACCTCATGTAATATTTTAAATAATAATAAAAACCATTGAAAAAGAAAGGAATAATAAAAAATAATGCTGTGACCTTGATTCCCTTGATTATGTAACGGGTATGAAGCATCTGTTACGCAGGAGCATCAATGCTGCTCTCTCAAGTGTAAACATACTGAAGTAATGGGGTCACGACCGATGACCTGTTGACATCTTGTCTATGTAATTCTTTATTTCATCATTTTTTACCGCAAATGGAAGAAAAGGAGATAACTCGACTTCCACGAAATTTAGCTGATTATTTTATTCTATTTATGTAACGTGAGAGAGAATGAATTCGGAAATTATTGAAATTTAGGATTTTCTATTTTTGGAAGTGAGAAACCGTTGTCTCCGGTGTCGCCACTTTACGATACACAAGTGACGCCTGCCGGATTATTCAGCAAGTAATTTTCAAAACAGTCATGGCGGGCATTGGAGAATAATAATAAGAGAATTACCTTTTATTCATTAAAATTGTGCAGAATTTTATGGAAAATAATTGGAGACTAGTTAAACTCGAGAAATGTGACTTCAATTGCATTCAAGTAACCATTTATCGTTATTTTTTAGCATTAATCGAGAGAATGGGATGAAGAGGTTATAAACGTAGTGAGTACGCAATTGCATAAACAGGATATTCGCAGGATAAATGTAAATAAACTCTGATTATTTAGGGAAAATGTCGCTCTTCCCAGCCTATGACATCGGTGCTCCTTCAACCTCTTCTGAATGTGAAATTGAGCCGAAGGAGAATAATGCCTGGTTGAAAAATTCGAGTTTCCAACCGGAGATAATCTCTACGAAAATTGTAATTGTCTCCTCAGATTCTTCAGACTGCGAATTTCTTGAGACTCCAGAGTCAAAACCGAGTCCAGTCATATCCCTGGACTCAGAAATCGAAGAGATCCATGAATACCCATCATCCCGAGGGAAAAAACATAAAAAATCGAAGAAACATAAATCGAGAGATGGGAAGATTAAAATAGAATACGAGCCAGTAGTTGAAAACGTGTATTTCGATGACAAAGTGAGAGACAGGGGAAATTTTAAAGTGCCTACACTCTGTTCAAGGGCGAGACCTCTCTACAATCTTTCCCGAAGAAGTCTGGGTTTCGTTTCATTTAAATCGAAGAAAAAAGAGCCTTTGAAACGTTACTTCGTCACTCCACTTGTTCCACAGACATCAAAGACGAAAAAATTGAAAATAAATCCTGAAGTTCATCAAGACGACCTCTCGACGTCAAAAGACGATGATGCAGTCTTGCAACAGTCCAAAGAAGAAGAAACTAAATTAAAAATCAAGGAATTCAATGAGAAATTAGCGGAGGATCCTCAGAATATTGACCTTTGGATTGAGTACATAAACTACGAGGACCGTAACAGTAAATACCAGATTTTTTCCGAAAGCACACGTACTGATGTATTGAAGTATCAAAGAAAACTGGCGATTGCTGAAAAAGCTCTGGAGAGGAATCCTCACTCTTCTCGTCTTCTCAAAGCGAAATTAAAAATTCTGGACACTTTACATCCAGCGGATCAATATTCTTCGCAATTGGAACTCCTCATTGCTAAAGAAACAGGGAATGTAGTTCTGTGGCAGGCAATAATAGCAGCGACGAGATCGTCCATTGCTTTGTGCACAGCCCCAAAAGTCCTTGAATTATTCACAAAATGCTTCAGCCTGTTGCACCTGTGGTCGAGAGCCTCACCGAAGGTTTACGACGATAATTTACTGCTGATGTTGTACCAGTGCCTGATTTTCTTGAGGCACGCTGGTCTTTGGGAGCAAATGTGGGAGGCATTGAGGATGAATCTGACGTTGAATTTAGGCATGAGCAAGGACGTGAAGAACTGCAAGGGTTCGATAGACGAGAAGAAGCTCATTGGAATGGAGGAGCTGATCCTGACGTCTCGACTTCCATTGAACCAGTTGTGGTTACGGGTGGAGCTTCTGCGGGAAAATTGTCACTGGGTGACAGTGACGAGAGAAGAACTGGAGTTAATCGGCGATTCTCATAGATTCATTACTCCAGAAGACGTGACAGACTTTGTTCATCCCTTGTTGACTAAAGCATCGAACTTTAAAATGGCTGTTTATGGGCTTCTAACGTTGAAAGTACCTCTTCTACCAGCGAGACACGTAATTCTCGAGGCTTTGAAATTGGAAGAATGCAACTGGTCTATTGACTCAATCGAAAATCTCTTGCCAATGCTAATTCCTTGTGTTGGAGAGATCGCTGGTCACCGACAGAGAATTAGACTCTCGAGGGGATTAATTGAGGGTGGAATTACCAGTGGACCGCAGTACTTGAAGTTTCATCCAGCACAAGAGGGTTTCCTCGATTTCATCCGGGATTCTTTCAAGATTATTGCTGAGAGACTGACGGGTGAGGAGAGAAATTGTATTTACGTTTGGTGGCTGAGGTTTGAGAGAAGTTTGATTGTATTGCAGAAAAATGATGGAGTGAAGAATGAAAAAGGGCTCAAAAAATTGAAGGGAATTCTGAAGGAATTCTTGAAGAGAGAAGAGAATAGGAATAATTTGGATTTCTATCGGGAATATGCGGTTATTGAGAGGGAAATGGGGAGGTGGGAGAATTGTTTGAATATACTTGATACTGCGATTGAAAATAGGGGAAATGTTGTGTTGAGTATTAGGGATGCTGAGGAAGAGAGAGCCATTGTTGGGCTCTATAAGACCCTCGTCGAGTCTCTGCTCGATACGAGGACGTGGGAGACTCAGAATAAATCCAGGATATTGAAAATCTTCGGAAAAATGTCTTCGGGAGTTTCGGAAGAGGAGAGAATACTCGAAACTGAACGGTACTTGAAGAATTCATATGATAAATTTGTTGAGAGTTCGGATTTATGTGAGGAGAGCTTCGTGAGGTACTTTCAACCAAATTTTTATTACGACGTGGTGATGTGCTATGTTTTTTTTTTATATATCACTGAGAGGAGTTGCGAAGAGATTTATGGGATTTTTGAGAAGTGCAGGGAGAGATCCAGAGGAGATCGATACCTTCAGGTGAATATAGATATCAGACCTTAAATTTCGTAGAGATTGGAAAAAAAGAAAAATAAATTTATTTACTAAATTGAATCAATTCTAATCTTTTCCAGGAACTTTTTTGCGAAGGAGAAATTATTTTCACTGAATTAATTCATGAAAAATGCCCAGGGAAAACGAGTGATTTACAGAAACGTTTAGAGACTGCATTGGAAAAATTTCCTGACAATTTCTATATTCTATCAGTGTTTGCAGGAGTTGAGGTATGGAATTCATCATTTAATTCACTTGTAAAATTAAAATAGAGACTCATTCTTCATTATTTTCCAGAGTGAATTACCTAATTGGTGTCTTCGAACATCAGCAAGAAATAAACGTCTCTGGTCATCAATATCATCGTGCCTCTCGGGTAGAGCACGTCTGAACTCTGAAATCTGTCGCAGTGATCCAACAGCACTGACAGCAGCACTCAACAAATTGCTTCACTATCACAAGAGATTATCAAAGTATTCAATCATGATCTTTCTCATCAATCCACTCTTGTGTAATTAATTTAATTAAATGAACTCCCATTTTTCAGGATATCTGATATCAATTGCTGTCCTTTGATATGGAGGCTTTACATGCTTCTACTGAGGGAACGAAATTTGTGCGAGAAAAAAGGGGAAGAAGTGTATCACGAGAGTCTAGCATCGTGCCCTTGGGCGAGATGTATTTACATTGATGCTGCAGAAATAGCACCGCAGCATTTAACACAAATTCAGGATGTCATCAGGGAAAAGGATTTACGGATGCACGTGACCCCAGAGGAACTCGATATTCTGAGAGGATAAATTTTTTTAATGTGTTATAAAATTGTACAGAATTGTTACAGTAATAAACTAATTTTTGATAAATTCGATTATTTCGGATCACTTTGACAGCTAAGATTTATCACAACATAACCTAAGTAATCAGCTGACTGACGTAGGTCAGGGAGTGATTAATAGCAGCTTCGTGAACATTATTTTGGAGCAGGAAATTGAGGCAACAAGTTTAATTAATATTTAAACACTTGAAAATCATTTCAAATGAATCAATGAAGATATTCTGATATTGACAATGGATAAAAAGGCCATTGTAGTTCCAGGAGAAGCTCCAGAATCCGATGACGAGTCAGTGGATATCAAAACGGTTAGTATAATTCGATTTAGTGGGGAATTATTGTAAAATGCATTGATATTTTTGGAGCAATTGGAATCCATGAATTTTCAATTATTAAATTACTTTGAGCCGAAATATTGATAAATTTCAGGGATTTGCCTTCAAGTATCTTACAAATGCATCTGGGACCATTATTTCTGGTGAGGCTACAGAGTCCGATGATGGTAGGTGAAGTAAAATGAGCATTTTCAAAGAAAACGAAAATGCAAGTATAAATTCAATATTTACTTGCATTTCTCGTGATTTCAATCTCTGTCTTTCCTCCCAGATGGTGGAAGCTGGAGCAGTGCAAGTGCAGCAATTGACGCAACCGCCTGTCCACCTTATGTAAATATAAAAGCCGCAAATGCAAGGAAATTCATTAAATACAACAGTTTACTTCACAAAAAATTACGTGAGTCATTATTTGATTTGTTCATTTGTTTAATACTCATTGAATCATCTCATTCTTTATTGATTACAATTATTACAGGATAAAATTAAAGATAATAGTGATGTAATGGAATATATCAGTATAATTAGAGATTTTTTAATACGCATTTCCAGTAATTAAGACACTTACTATGTTTTATTTCCTTTGCATTCGATATTAAACTATTCATAATTACCGAAAAAACATTACACTAAATCTCAAGCCTTTAATCATCGAAATTAACAATTGATAATGATTCTTTTAATATTTTTGAACTGATAATATCACATTTTTATTCAATACTAATCATTAATGTGCTTTTATTTAATTATTCTTTTTCAATTGAATTTATTTTTGTGCAGACGAGTGTAATGAATCACTGAGAAACAATATTCTTCGTCTGACTGAAACTACTGTTACTACTGGTATTCAAGAGCTAAGTGGAATCAATAAACAGTTGGTCAAGAGCGAACAGACAGTTCAGGAAGCTGCATGTCAACTGAGAAATGCATCAGCCAGATGGAACGAAGCATCAAGTTTATTATTTCAAATAATTGATGGAAACTTCTTGAATACCATTAAAACATAGTTAATAAAATTTATAAAAAATCAAATATATTTTATTATTTTATTAACTTTTACTTTAAAAAGATCCTCTTACTCTTTATAACATTCAACAATTCATTTTAATCTATGAAATATATTTATTACGAAAATCCTGAATTATATTTAATGAAGAAATAAGAAAATTCCGATATATATATATTTTTTATTCATAAAAAAAGTGTCAAAGAAAAAAAATTAATTGAGGATCTTCTTAAACACGTAACACTCAATATCTAATTTTATTAGAATTGTACGATTAATAAAACGTCTGTTAGCCACTGGATATTCAAACTTAACGGCCTTTACGACCAAAAATGAATAAAAAAAAGTGTCAAACATCTTACAAGTTGTTGAGCATTTTATCGAGACTTGTTGGCTTTTATCTCCGATTTTTCCCCTTTTTTTTATGTTGAATTATTTGATGGCAGTAGACTGTTCGATAGTTATTGACTAACAGCACGTATCGTAAATACAGACTTAGCTGCCGTTTTTTTTCCTTCTTTTTATGAATTATTTAATCCGTTAAAAGCTTCTTCTTTCACCCTTTATACTCGCTTTAAACTTCTGCGGTGAAATAAATTTACTTCGCTTATTTAATATATTAATAACTGAATATCATTCATGGACTTTATTTGCTCTATTTCATTCCAATGCTTCTCAACTGGTCGTTGCATCGTTTCTCCTATTTATTCCTGCATTATTCTACTTGAATTTACCCTAAATCTACGTATTCATAGTTTTTTTAATTTATTTTCCCTCAACTTTCTCTCTCTCTACCCTCTCGAATTTAATCCGAATACTATCAAATCGGCAATGAACAGTAGAATGAGGAGATAATTTTCTTTTCTTCTGTGTTTGAGCATTTATCTTTTTATTTCAATCTGAGGAATCAGAAACCTGAAGCTAAATTTGAATCGGAGTATTGATAAATCAACGATAATCCTCTAGGGCCATGATTGCTCCATTTTGCTTCAATGATTCTCGAAATATTTCAATGAAAAATTTCTTGTTGCGCTAAAATGCATTCTCTTCACACTCGATGAAATCATTGAAGTGAAACAGGTCACAAAATGCATCGAAAAAAAGTCAATTTAAATGTCCACTTATGATGTACAGGCCATCAATGTTTCATTTGTGATTCATAAGATTTGAATATTAATTTCGCATTATCTCCGCATTCTCCATAAAAAATTCATTATTAAATAGTAATATTCTTTTCAAGAAAGGAAATGAAATAACATCGAGAAAATGTTGCTCTATGCAGGGGGCTTCCTCGGGATCCGTGCAATTATTGACTTGTATTAATTACTTTGTACAAATTCTTTTTTTTTTTTCTTTTGTAAAATTAGAACCTTATCGATGGTTTTTTCTCTCATCTAAAAAATGTTATTAATGCAGAATTACAGCTGATGAGGATGTAGGGGGCAGGACGCGAGCATACAGTCTTTATCAGAAGCCCCTAACACTAACAATTTCACTTATAATCTATATTTATCTTCGATTAATAATAGGTCATATGATTCACTTAAATTACCTAAACTATTCTTAGTTTTTTAAAAATTTTCATTATTATTACTGTTACTTATCAAATGCACAACTTCGCTTGGTATCAAAGGATTGATATCTGGTGTCACTTGGTATGGTATTTTTTTTCTCTACAATTTATTTATTTAATTTTTTTTTATGTGGACGTGAATTGATGATCTAGATGGTTTCAATGCTGTTTTATTTTTTTTCTCTATAAATTCAGTCTTTAAATCATTCGCTTGCACGTCATCTTAATACAGAATGTATTCATTTTCTTTATCTCTCGATTTCTATTATTAATGTACGTACGAAGCTGATGAAAAAGAAAATTGTCATTGAATTTCGCTCAAGTTCTTTCTCAAATTTTTTTTTTTTGGGGATTCGGCGTTTTTTCAAAATTCTTTTATTATCAAACTAACAGCCACACCATCTGTCACCTGTTGGTGTTTGTCCAAGCGATTTATTACTTTACCCTATTTTCCGAAGTACTTATACAATCCTTGCTTCTCAATTCTCTTTTTAACGATAATATCTCAATTATTTATACGATTAATGATTGCATTAATCATTTTTGTTTCGAATGCTACTGTTTCAACTTTTTTTTAGATATTTCTTAGTGAGCATCAATTATACAATTCCGTGGGGTGCGTTACTGTGACTCTGGCGGTCATAGCGATCATTTTAATTAATAATCAAGAAGAAAATTCATTTTTTTTTTCATTTTTTTCTAAAAATTACTGAAAACATACTAGCTACTTATCTAAAACATTCAGGGAAAAATTTTATTTGAGATCAATATTTAATTATATTTAGAAACACTTTTTAATGGAAAATCTATCATCATCTTAATTAAATGTAATCAATAAAAGATTCGAATTAGTTGAAAATTTTGATACTTTAATTTTAATAAAATTTTCCTCTGAATGAGTTAATTACTTACAATTATTACTTATTCATCATTTCATCGAACACCTAACAGAGCCATATTTACATTAGACTCGACAAATAATTAATACGAGGTGAAATGATATAAATAATTACTCACTCGTTTTTTTTTCAATCTACAATACCTTTTCACCTCTTTGGAATTCCTCAGCGAATCTAATTTCTATACCTTCATCTCCTCCTCCTCCTTCTCCCAAAGATAATAATTCCTCCATTCAATTCATAACTGACAATCGAGAATCCAAAGCAAAACAAAAATCTTCTCGTTGTATTCAGTTGCAATGGGTGAAATAAATTGAAAAAATAATAATTGAAGATCCATGAAAACAATTGGTGGGCTCAATTCCAAAAGAGAATCAGAGTTTGCTGCAACTGTCGACCCTTGTAGAAGATACGACGTCGAACCCGATACATGTTTGCCAATGTGAGGGCGCCCACCCCCCACATGGCCTACGCCCGTTCCATCTCACCCCCAGTAGCATACATCTGGAGAAGTGCCATTGACTCCTGTGCCTGTCTCTTCTCCGCCAAAAATCTGCCCGATGCCTCTTTCAACTGCTCCAAGAACAATCTAACAAGAGACAGTATCAAAAAATCATGAGTCTCTCAATCGAATAAAAATCTGGAACAACACCAGATAAAAGCTCTGAAAATTACCTGTCTGGTACAATATCAGCAAGACTGTCTGGATTCATGTCACTCAGCAGTTCAAGATCATTGCCACCCAGTAAGGATATATGCGATGGATCTCCATGGAGGGTCGATACCAATGGCTCAACTGGACTACGATAACGTCGAACAGTCTCGTCAATTGTCCTACCAGCATTATCAACATTATCAACGACAATGTAACTCGATGTAGTTTTACTGCTACCAGGTGCTGTCCACTTTTCCTCACCGTTGAGTATCATCAGGCTTGTATTCTTCTCAAGTGTGGCAAAGTACTCTTCGTCGTCTACCTCAGTGCCTGTAAGAATGTTTCATTGTTGTTTTATAACTTGAGAAAATTCAGGTGAAGTCTCTTGTTCTACTTTGGCTAGAATTAAAAGCCAGCGTTTTGCATTCTATCTTAAATTCTAATAATTACCATCCTGCTCGAGTACAATTGTGAGATCAGCATCCGATGGCAGTGCCAATCTACTTCTAGCAACATTCGTCAAATCTTCCAGTGATGATGCAGTTATTCCTTTTCTCTTCTCTCTACTGCAGTCAACAATTTTGTATGGGTTGCCCGTTGATGTGATAACTGCTGTACTCTCCGACATTTTTCACTGTATTACAAATAAATAAGATTCAACTGTTTACGTTATTTTTTCTCAATTCAGATTGATGAATTAAACTGATTCAATTTAATGATTTTCTATTTGTCTCATTGTTTTTTTGTACTGAATCAAAAGGAGCAGGATTCCTCAAAACAGGCACTACACCTCTTTCCACTAAACTCTCTCCCTCTCTCTCGCAGAATAGAGTTCGTTGACTCAGAATCTCTGTTCAATCACTTCATTTATTATCATAGAATCACCAACTCATTTATCTCAATTAGGCAATTACAATTAAATTACGTTAATCCAAAAATGGGGGATAAATACTGAAGATTATTATTCTTTTAACGTATCTTCAAGACTCACGGGCAGTGTCGAGGGATTGTACTTTGATAATTTTAATAATTGTTCCACAAAGTGTTATCGATGCAAATGAAAAAAAGAGATGAAAGAAGAAATTTCTTTCTCTTTACCAACAAATACTGAGATCAGGATTTTTTGTTAAAAAAAGGCAAATGATTCGTGTACTTGTGTGTGTGTGTGTAAAAGTGCGGTGCCCGAGTGAGAAGTGACAACTGCCGACCACCCACCCGGTCGTGCGATAATCCAACTAGCACTGGGTCAATGGTGCAACCACCCTTCCTATTTATACTCTCCGTCAGACTCGTCGACGCGCATATATACAACATCAAAACCGAGTCACCCCCACCACTGCCAAGTTTCACCTCTCCTCCACTACAACGTAGGATCCTTTCCCACCCTAAACTCCACCCTCTTGCAAAATCAATAACCTACCCCACTCTCATTCCTATTCGCCTACTCCTCTCTCTTTTTGTTTTAATCTCTCCTCCATGTTTCACGTTATTCTGTGTATCATTTTTAATCCCCAACCGGCGGAATTTTCCGCTCTCAGTTCAATCAGCCACCCCAACCCTATCCCCTCATTTATTTGACATTAGGCATTTTGATGAAGATATAACGGGACTCATTAATTCGAGGACTGGTGGAAAAAACGAGGAGCGAATGGCAGCGGAAAAGTGGAGAGTTTTGAATAAGTGCTCTTCATCGACGATTAATTCATCTAATGAACCCATTTTGTAATTCCCTGAATTCACCCAATGGTCTTATCGATTTTCATTTTAATTTGTATTGTCATTGCTCAGCGGTCGATGCGGTTGAATAACAATTAGGCTAATTATCATGCTTTTCATCTCAACGATTTATCATTGTTCATTCAGGACAAGAGAGTGCGAGGCGAATTTTTTTAAACTCGTTTATTGATAGAGTTTAGGATAAAATGCTCATTCGAATTATCGATTTATTGTTTTATCATTTGCCAGTGTTCTGCGGTACTTTAGCGGTCGTAAATTAATTAACCACTAATGAGAAGGCTTGTTTCCACTACTTTGTTACAGAGTTCATAATCTAATCAGGTGTGAGCACAAAAGTTTTCGTTTGATATTTATTTCTGAAACTCTGAATGAGTGAATCATCGTGTAGGAGAAAAATACTCAAAATTTCCTCCTCCTTTTGCAAAAATCTGGGAATCTAAATGTGAACCAGGGGATACTGAAATTTAAAGACTCATCCCTGCAGTTATATTTAGTAACATGGCTATTCGAATATGTGAGACTATTTCCAGTTTAAAGTTAGCTCAGTCTTAGCTAAGACGTGATTATAGTTTGATCTCTTCATAATTTACCGAATGTCTGAAACGAAAATCGAATTATCGAAACGATAGCTATTCATCAATTCTCTAAAGATTTAACGAAAGTACAATAAATAAATACGAGGGATTCTTAAAAAATTGAAAAATGCCATCAAAAAATAATGAAGAACCCGACGATAGTCAGACGTGGGAATTGGTTGAGAGATGTATACTGCCAGTGGCATTTTCACACGCTTTTGCTGTTATACTTGGGACAATATTAAATGCATTTGGCATATCTCAAACATCAAGCTTCGTATTATTTATCATATTTCTCTCGCTCTCCATTAGCATGACATTATTCTATCACAATCTCAAGGTAAGCATTAATAATTGACAGCACGATGATATATAAAAGAAAAGAAAAAGGGTGATAAAAAAATTTCTGTCATGCAGCGAATTCCCTCAGTGCTCTCACAGCCTCCTGAGTGTACCTTCAGCTGTAGCTGGATAAATTTAGAGCAGGTTGAATTATTCACGTGGCATAGACCCACATCAGATGACATTTTACGTGACACTGAGAGTCTTCACACAAAAATGAAGAATTATCTTTTTTCTTTTAATCTGCTAATGTTTTTCCAATTATTCATAATTCCATCATCACTTGTCAAGGATTATTCACCGAAAAAAATTTATTCCCTCTTCTTTCTTCTGAATTATTAATAAATTGAGAAGAAAAAAGATTCTTGTTAATTAAGAGGTGAATGAAAGTTGGGAAATTACTATGCTCCATTATCGGTAATGTCAGACGCCAGTGAAAAGTTCACAGTGCTACAACCTGTAATTCATTTCGCTTTTTCTTGACTTTTTTTTAACGGCCGACAATGTATTGATGTCTACCACTCGACTGACCTTCTCTGAACTTGAACTCCCGACAAAGGGGTGTCCTGACGTCATATTATCCATGGATTACTGTAATTTCCCCTTTAATAAATTAAACAAGAGTAGTGATTTAATATTAAAATTGAAATGAATATCAGGTTTCTGCAGCTGGCAAAGCTGTTCTCATCACTGGCTGTGAATCTAGAGTTGGATATGCACTGGCAAAGCGTTTGGATGAACTGGTAATTCTTTTTATGACGATTATTAATTCTCTTTGATCATTCGCATGATAGCAGTGTCATGTGAGTTGGAAATATTGCGAGTGAAGCTATTGGGAATTTTAATTGAAGTTTCTGCAATTTAAAAGTGGATTCACGGGGTAAAGCTTATTTTACAAAAATTTTCCAGGGGTTCACTGTTTTTGCGGGTTTTCATAGTGCTTTGGAGAATGAGGATAAGGTGCAGAGTTTGAAAGACACAGCGTCCAGCAGAGTTCATCCACTTCAGCTTGACGTCACTAGTGAACATGATATACATTCTACGTTCTTATATGTCAATGAAAATCTACCGGATGGTGCACCAGGTAAAATATCAATCTCTAAAATCCAATGACTTAATTTAGCCTCTAATCTCCATTTTATCTCGAGACATCCTGGAATTTGACTTATTTACCCATTTTCCTTCATGTTGTATAATAAATACCTAGGTTTATGGGGACTTGTGCATGCAAATGCGTGGGTTGCACTTGGAGAATGCGAATGGGTGCCTCTCTCTGTTATAAGAAAGAGTGCAGACATTAATTTCACGGGAATAGCACGACTGACTCAAGTAAGTAAAGAATATTCACATAATTCGATAATGCATCCTTGTATGTAAGTTCAAAAAATAGTTTTCTCTGTAAAACAGTAAAATTCCATTTCCAGGTATTTCTTCCTTTAGTCAGACGTTGCAAGGGTCGCATTATTCTTGTATCAAGTATTCTGGCAAGAATACCCAGTGCTGTTCGTGGAATTCAATGTGCAAATGGGGTAAAAATTTTAATTAAATTCTCAATTTAGTCATAAAATGAAGTTACCAAGTGGCAATAAATTTTCTTAGAATTGATAACTCGCTGCGACAAAATTGATTTCTTCTTTTTTTTAACTCTCTCCTTCTCGGAACTGTTAAATTGCGAAAGATATTGCTTTCGTAGAGCAATCAATAGCGTGACGGGAGATTTTAATCAAACTGCGGAGAGAAGTTCCGAAAAAAAAGTTTAATATCTGGAGTTACGCTGGAGCTAATCTGTTTAATTTTGGAATATACCACCTGTGTAGTTTTAAACCAGCTTAACCCGGAATATCTCCATCGGAGTTATTAAAAAATTCATGAGACTCATCATTTTGTGCCACTGGCAACTTTGATTGCCAAAAACCGACACCACTGAATCATTGAATCATTGAAAAAGTGGATTATCTCGAAAACCAACAGACATACAGAATTTTTCATGAGAACCTTTTTTGTTGGACTTTTTCAGCTCTGCAAAAATTACCGGTATTCTTAAATATTTATTGACAATTTCAGGCTGCCTTAGAGGCATGGGCTAATTGTCTGCGTCTGGAAATGCGACGCTGGGGAGTGGACGTGGTGATACTTGAAGCAGGTGATTACGTATCTGGTAATACATGGTTAAAAGACAACATAACAATCCTCAATCAAGCCAGAGAAATGTGGATACAATTGGACCCACAAACACGTAAAGAGTACGGTGAAGAGCTATTTCAAAAGGAATTATTGTCATTGGAAAAATATACAAAAGGACCAGATGCTGATTTAACTAGTGTTCTCAGAGCATTGACAGATTCAGTTGTCAAGACTTTTCCACTTAAACGATACACTCCAGTTACGCGTAAAGAAAGACTCCAAGCTTTTGTCAGTGATCATTTTCCAAAATCAATTTATGATATCATTTACACCGAATAGATCTATGAAAAATAATTCTGACAGAAACTCAATGAATTTTATAAATTGTAGAGATATTTGTTCTAATTCATTAATTGAGAGTCATATTTAATTCAATGAATCTAGAACGAGTATTATTCTTGATAATTCGGAAATTTTTAGACGAAATTATGTCAATTCACCTGAAAACTTCGAATTCTTCCTTAATGACATGTATTTTCTTCTTGTCAGTAACATGAACCTGCCAATAAATTAATTACAATGATTCAATTTATTCAATCAATCTCCCATTATCCCTCTTCCTGAATCACATCTTTACCAAATAAATTAATTCACAAATAGAACGACATGTACGCTTCAATGATTGATTATCATTCACACAAATTGATTCAAGCCAAATAGATATGCTAAGCAATTTGCTACATTATTCGTGTCAGGTTCAATTCAATCTACATTATTACTAATTCTGAATACCCATTGTATTTCTTTTTTTCCTTTCAAACATAATTGAATAGGGAAGAAAGGAGTTTTGTTAAGTGAATCACTTTTCCAGAGAGAGATTGAATAATAAACAAGCAGCACAAAAGAAAATTACCAATAAACCTACGACCTTTCCAACATTTTCTATTCATCGCCAATTTTCCAATTTCGAAATACCTTTCATGTAGTAATGGTTTCACACAAAAGAACTGATAAAGAGAAATAAACTTTTCTAATTAAAATTCCAGGTGAATCAATATCTTCCTCACAATCTCCCAAAGACCTCAAAAAACGTAATTATAATGACAATTAATACTCACGTACCTCTGAACTCTCAATGATTCCTCTCGATACTGTCAAATGAAGGCAACAGCGAAAAAAACCCTCATTATTAATTAATTTTTTTCAAACACAAGAAACAATACGATTAATCCAAACGATTGTCAATATTTTCCTTCCACTCTTTGTCTCACACTCAATTGATAAAACAGAGAATTAGGAATTATTCAGTTGCCACTTTAGTAAAGTCAACAGCACTAGAGAATCTCGGGACTTCGTCTGGGGAATATTTGAACCAATCAGAGGCCGACAGCACTACAGCCATTCTCGTTCGTCGGCTTCTTCGCCTCCAGCCACGTTCCTCCGCTCCGATTGGTCTTTCCATTTGAAAACGTGTCCTGTAGACCGTGAGGGAGACACCTGCAGCATTGATATAAACGGGTTGGACAGAGAGAGCTGATGAAAGTGAAGACGTCTATTGGGATTGAACTTGGGCTCTTTCATATCAGCCGGCAACGCGTTCGAGTTAACTGCACTTATTAATTCATTAAGATGTTAGCTAAATTAATTCTTTTGGGTTTTTTGGCAATTGGAGTCTACGGAGATGACGAAGGTGTTCTTGAATTGGGTGATAGCGATTTTTTGAGTGAGTTGGACCGACATGAGAATTCACTTGTTATGTTCTACGCACCATGGTAAGTGAATTTCATCTTCTGAGAGCTTTGCATATTTATAAATGTATTAATTTCGGAGTCTGCCATTTTTTGCTCCATCATTTGTATAAATAATCGGATTTTGGAGCAATATTTACGGTTTTGAGGACCGGCTCCGAACGCATCTGCGGCCATTGTAATTATCACAAGACCTAGGTTAATCCCATTTCTCTTATCAGGTGTGGCCACTGCAAAAAACTGAAGCCAGAATATGCTGAAGCCGCTAAACTTCTCCGGGGAAATGATCCACCTATCACATTGGTTAAGGTAGACTGTACTGAGGCAGGTAAAGACACTTGCTCCAAGTATGGAGTCAGCGGATATCCGACCTTGAAAATATTCTCGAAACAAGAGATGATCAGTGAATACAATGGACCAAGGGAAGCTGCAGGCATTGCTAGATACATGCAGGTTTGTAGTTTGAGGATTTATTGTGGGGGTATCAGGGGAATTTGAGAAGGGTTATCATATTTCCGGTCTTATCGGAATATACTTTAATTGGAGAGAGGATAAATTATGTACTCTACTCATTTTAAAACGTTGCATTTAAAAAATTGTATCTTTTTGAAGTGACAAAATAGAGGATGATTAATCGGTTTTTTAAATTTCTCTAGTCTCAAGTTGGACCAGCATCAAAGGAACTCAAGGGTGAGGACTGCCAGAAATCATTCTTAACAACCGACGAAGTCAGCATAATCGGTTACTTTGAGAAAGACAACTCACCACTGGCTGCCTCCTTCCACTCCGTTGCCAAGAAACTCCGTGAAAAGGCACGTTTTGCTCACACATCTGCAAAATCATTGCTCGACAAAGAGGGTCTGAAGAACAACATCGTTCTCTATCGTCCAAAGGTCCTCCACAATAAATTCGAGGCAAGCTCATTGAAATACGAGGGTGGTGACTCAATCGCCGACGTCAATGATTTCATTACAAAGAATTACTTTGGTCTCGTTGGTGTTCGCACTAGGGACAATGCCGGTGAATTCAAGAATCCATTGGTCGTTGCTTATTACGCTGTTGACTACGCAAAGAATCCAAAAGGCACAAACTACTGGAGAAATCGTGTGATGAAGATCGCCAAAGACTTCCCAAGCATCAGTTTCGCAATTTCCAACAAAGATGACTTCCAGCACGAGCTCAATGATTTCGGTATTGACTTTGTCAAAGGCGATAAACCAGCTGTACTTGCACGTAACGCAAAGGGCGAGAAATTCGTTCTCACCGATGATTTCTCCGTCGAATCACTCGAGAAGTTCGTTAAGGACTTGGAAGCCGGTAAATTGGAGCCATTCCTGAAGTCTGAACCAATCCCAGAGGACAATTCTGGTAATGTCAAAGTACTCGTCGCCAAGAATTTCGATGAAATTGTCAACAAAGCTGATGCCGATGTTCTCATTGAATTCTACGCACCATGGTGTGGCCACTGCAAGAAACTTGCACCAGTTTATGATGAACTTGGTGACAAACTTGCTGGTGAGAATGTTGTTATCGCCAAGATGGACGCAACTGCTAATGACACACCACCACAATTCGAAGTTCGTGGCTTCCCAACATTGTACTGGGTGCCCAAGAATGCCAAAGACTCACCAGTCAGGTACGAGGGCGGCCGAGAAGTCGAGGACTTTGTTAAATACATCGCTAAACATTCGACTGAACCACTCAAGTCATTCGATCGCAAGGGCAATCCAACCAAAGCTCCATCCGACGAACTGTAAAAGAAACATTCATAATCTTTTGAGACTTTTCAACTTGATTATTATTATTTTTGTCATTTGTATTCCGAGAAAAGATAATTTCTACAAAACTTCAATTGCCTTCTGAGTGAATCTTCACTCCACTCTCTCTCTCTCTGTGAGATAATTTCGATAATTTCTACTTTCCACAATCAATCGCGCACTTCCGATTATGATTGACAGTTTCCATATTAACCCTGAGGTTTTGGCGAATAATTTCGAGATGAAACGGTCAAGAATTCATTCAATGGCACAATAATAATAAAAATTTGTAATAACGGTTGTGTGATAAGAGTGAATTGTGGAGAACTCGATGTGAGAATTTAATTCCATTCTGCTGTCGACTTTCATAGATTTAATAAGAATAGATTTAAGGAGTAACAAGAGTTTTGTTTATACGAAGAGAACAAGAGGAATAAAAGAAAATTGAACTAAATTAGTTGGATTTATTTTTAAGTGTCATTCAAATATCTCCACCTTTTCTGGAGTAATGCATGAATGATAAGTGGCGCTCCCTGCAGTCAAGCCATGGCGAACTTTGTTACTAATCTTTTCTCCCGTCCAATCACACTCTACCTATGATTCCTCTATACACCGAATTTTATGCTTGTGTTTGTAAGGAAGAAGAGCCCACACGCAAAGTAAACGGCCATAGAGCCCGTAGGACGTTGGATTCTTCGGTTGAGGTGATAAAAAGGAGAAAAAAAAACGTAAACCGTTTTTTTCTGCGTGTTAAATTCGAAGTACTTGTGTGTCGGAGGTCAAGGCTGAAAGAATAAACATGACTCGTGAGTTGATTTCTTTTTATACAAACATATGATTGGTAATTACTCATTGGCGAGAATTAGTCGTCTAATGACCGGTGTTGGCAGTTTTTTTCAAAACTTTCGTCAATGCTCCAAAATTTTTGGAGCAAATTTATTTATTGACTCGATTTTCTTTCTCTCCTTTGAATGAATTATTCTGCATTTTTTTAGAGTGAAATTCTTATTTTTTCACTCATTTTATCGCCTCGGGAAGTCTGGAAATTTTACTTTCAATGACCTCCATGTTTACGTACTGTGTAATGTCTGACTGTTGAAATTTTTACCATCCAGAACTTTCGATAAAATATGAACACTAATGCTCCTCTATTTGTCTTTTAGAAATAATCCCCAGATAGTATTTCATTATCTTTAAAATTGCGCCAGAATTTATTTCTCGAGGAGTTTCATAACTTGTGGTTCAATCTCGGTTTTACAATTTTACTCTTTTTTTTTTGGAGTAACTTTCTAGTGAAATGACCTTTTGTTCCACTCGGTGAATATATTTAGTGTGACGAGTCTTGGAATTTGCTGAGGAAGAGGAGAATTTTAGTATTAATGAATTTCTAGAATTCTTTCATTAAAATTATGTAATTAAGGAGTTTTAATTGATTTTATGATGATTTATTGCAGGTGGAAATCAGCGTGACTTGGCTCGTGCTAAGAATCAGAAGAAAACCCAGAAAAAAGCAGCTGCCGAACAGGAAAGTAATAAGGGACTGACTCTTGAGCAACGTAAACAACGGTAATTATCCAGAATCCATTTTTGTCAATTAATTGAAGTGCATAGAAGACTGGATATAATTAATTATTTAATTACAGTGATGCTGAAAGAATGAGAGAGAAACAACTGAAAAAAGCTCAAGACGAACAGAGTTCTATGAAGCAACAAGGAGTTCGGTAATAAACTTAGAGTACCTCAATAACGTAAATAATTTCGAGAAAATAAGGATTTAAAGAGCTCCGAGTTATATAAATCTGAAGTAAAGATAATATTACAGCAGAACCGTGATTAAAATTCATTAAAAAAGAAAAAATCGTTGAGTAATTATCGCACCAGCAAGCCAAATAGAGAAGCTGATAGGATTCATTGTTACTGATAAATTTAAAATATTATTTCCCTTTTAATTTCTTTGACACCTTTGTATCTCATTAATTGTAATTAAAAGTACCAAAACCATTTAACTGAAACGTTACTTAATATTTGCGGCTCATTCTGAGATAAATAGCAAATTTGTATTATAAAAGAAGAATAAACGAATTAATCTCATCATCATTTGATGTACGAAAAAGAGAAATAATGAGGAGACGATTGATTTATATCATACAACTCGTCCAATCGTTGTAAACTATCATTAAAATATTAAATTAATTAATGTAATTTCTATAAAGTTAGCAGAAATACGAAAGAAAGAGATTTTTAACATTTAAATAGAAAATATAATCGTATTATTTTGTAATGTAATAATCTAAACTTTAAAAATGGTAAAATAACGTTTTTTTGTTCGTGTAATAAATCCATTGACATTTTAATACCATTTCTATTGATTAATATTCATTTATTGGAGTGAATCGGGTGATTTAAAGGTTGTATATTATATTTTCCCATAATTTTATTGCACTTTCCCAAAAGAAAACAAGAGTACATTCTTTGAAATTCGTCATTCTGCATTAAACAGAATTGATGCTCCATCTTTTTTTAGTTTTCATGTAAATTTTCTTCTTTTCTTCATTGATTACATTCAATTGAAATAAACATGGGAAAGAAAATATTTAATGAGTCGACAGATATAAATATTCGTATTATTCTCGTCTTTTTTTTTCATCAGAGTTTAAATCGATTAACACAGACCGAAGATCTTTACTTCTAATACGAAATAATTGGATTTATAACTACTTGTGAATTTTCGAATGGCTCGTCACAAACGTTCATAATTTTTTCGGATGTAGTATTGACCTTGAGACAAGTTCTTGAATTAAAAATCAAAGTAAAACAAGACACTCTAAAAAATTCCAAACAATCTATGTACAAATTTCAATTGAAAAATTAAAAAAAAAAAAGATTGAAATTCAACAAGTACATTTTCAAAATCATCTAAAATGAGGAGTAAACATTTAAACATAATTGTCAAATTTTTCGTTGCTAACAAGCCACTGGAAGTCGTTGTCTCAATTTTTTAAATCCGATTATTCAACATTTTAACGTTACAGCCAAATGGCAAAAATTTTCTTTTCGTATACATATAATTTGTTTTTTTTCACATCTTCCATGTCATTTTGTTTTTCGTATACCATCAGTCGTATTGCTTCCGTTATAACAACAACAATTAATTATTCTACCTTCGTTTATCGAAAAGGTAATTTGGATTCTACAGTGTGAACCATAGAAAAAAAATGGCCAATTAATTGAGCGTTAGATTATGCAGATAAATTAGAACAAAAATCGAATTAAATGAAAAATTGAAGGAGCATTATAACACAATTTGCCTGCAATTGAGCACCAATTGAATTCTTCAGTTACTGATAGTTTCAAACTAATGAAAAATTGTAAATACTTATAAATAGTATAAATCATTGATAGTTTTTTCAGATTGCAATCCGGAATATATTTATTTCTATTAATCAACCTATAGATTGCGAGATATTGCATGATTAATTATTGGAGAAAAAAAATTAACCGGTGTGATTTACTAACTACGGATTCTCTGAACATATTCATAGCACCATTGCTTTGTCTGTGAGAAGTGAAAGAGAAATAATAGACCCTACTATCCTACAATGAAACAGATCACAAGTGAAATATTACTCGGTATTCCCATATTATAAAAATCAGAGGGAACGTCATTGGAATTGCGGAAAGAATAATTCATAAGGAATGTATTGCCACTGAGAATGAACTAAAGATTTAAAGAGCATATGGAGCAGGATTGAGCGATGCAGTGGGCGTAGTGTCGAGATGGATGATGATGATGGTGGTGGTGATGATGATGATGATTTTGGCTCGGTGGCTGAACTGGCGGCTGCACGTAAAGCCAACTTGGTGGACTTGCTGGCCAGCCTACTGTTGCACGTGGACGAGCTGGTGACTGAGCAACTGAATGTGAATGACTGGAGCCACTGTCTCTGCAGTTGCTTGCAACTCCACTCTCTACTCACATGACCTGAGGGATAAATTCATTTTAGAGCTTGATCGAAGGGGAATTTATTGAGATTCTCATTAAATTACCTGAAGAATTTGACTAGCCTCGAAAGCTGTACCCGGAAGTAGTATAACAGGACTACTGACGTGTCCACTCTCAACGCAAATCATATTTGGGAATTCATCGTCGCCAAAATCGGGAATATCTCTGGCCTTTTCCTGCCATGGATTCCAAACAACAGTATCCGGAAAATTGTACTTTTGCACTCTCATTTTTCTTCCAGAAACAACATTAGTTATGATGTGTTCTGGTTGGGTATTCTGGTAAATTCTGTCGGTCCATTCACGTACAGTAACTACGTCCAAGCCCTCCTGAAATATCTGATTGTCCCTTGTCTGCAATGATTAATGGTTTAATCATTAATATTCGTTATTTCACGAGTTTGTGTAATCTCACACTGACGGAGAATAATGAGGGGTAATATATTTATTAATTGGCTTATACCTTGTCGATGAAAGTACAACCGTGAAGACCAGTTATCTGGCATCTCCTCACATCGGGAACCTTGAAGTACGTGTGGAGTAACAGATTGAAGCTGAATGTGTGCTCTTTGCTTGGATTATATACACCTATGTTGAAGTGTAATTCTTTCTCACGTAATATTAGTCTGTAAGTCAAGCGGAATGGGTAATTCCACATTGAACGAGTAAACTCGTTGTCCATTATTGAAAATATCGCCTCGACATCACCACTTGGCATTCGTTCCGGTGCTTTTTCAACATTCCAACGCATTATACGGGCGAAACCGTGACCTGGACCAAAAGTCCATGCTCCAAATTGAGCTGAGGATGGAGAGAAAAAAGAATAATGAGAATATCAAGGTTTCATGGAGTTTTGTCGATGAATAATGTTTCAATGGGTTTTTCAGCCTGAAAAATCAGAATATCCCATTTCATTGATAGAATTTTAGGTTTTCCAGGAATATTAATTTACGGCGTATCATGGATGAAAACTCAAACCGTTTTTTAGAGGTTTCGTTAGAATTTCACGGGCTTTCAGCAGAATTTTTTGCAACATATTAACATTGTTGCCCATTTTATCCCGATCATCCCTATGAGCCAACGAAACTGAATTTACCTGTTGTTCGTGCGAAAAACCAATTCAAACTGAGCCCAAAGAATAAATCTCGAAATAATTTCCTCCATTTCCCCACAACTTTTCCCAATACAAAACCATGAATTGCCGTTCATTCGGAAACCCAAAAAGAAAAAAACAATCTACCTGATAAAAATATCCCATCTATAAGATGATAAACAAAAATAATATTGAGATATCGCGTGTCTCGGTTTGCTTCCTCTACTTACGAAAGACAAATGGAATTCCGCCTCTAATGGCCTTCTTCCCGTCGAACACCGCTTGCTTACTGAAACATGACAACAAAAAAACAATTAAGTGAACGAAAAATAGAATGAAAAGAACCACAGAGCAACGAAATAATGACAAAAAAATCTAGAAACGTGACTAATGTACAAATAGATCTCCAGAGTACTTGGCATAATCAATATTGTATTTGCTAAAACACTCTGGTGAAATGAATTACACTCTTGAGAACAATGCCGAAAAACAAGTGTGTCTTATGCCGCCCCTACCCCTCCCATTTAATTCTGCCGATGAGTTTATTCCGTCCATCACTCTTCTCCAACATTCACATTGCCTCTCTCATTCTTCCTCCACGTTTTTTTCTAAACCCCTACGCTCTCTTCCCCACTCGCACGAGATCCAGAAGAGGGAGACGAAGGTGGAGATGGAGAAAGGGTGAATGAAAAAATAAAAAAAGTCGAGAGGATCATTCTCTCTCATACGTCTCCGTGCGCTTCTCCCTCTTCTCTTTTTATTCTCTACCTTCAAACCGTTTTTTGCGGTCCTGTTTTCTCCTGATGAGCACACACATTCTCCTCTTTTATTCCCTACTGAAAACATATACAGGTATATATAAAATACAGTGTAACGGATGCAAAAGAACTTGGCAATTCTGGGTGACCGAACTATTTTACAGCAAACCCTAAAGGAATTTCATGGTAGAATGCATGTATTCCGTATCGATTAATTTTGTTTTTATTATTTACCCCACTTTTCTTTCTTATTTCACTAAACTCTTACAGTAAGTGGAAAAACGAGGGAAAATTCATGGATTACCTGGAGCTACTTTATTTCGCCCATCTCTCCATTGCCAATTAATTGGGAAACCATTGGTAAATAATAAAATTGATGAATGAGCTTGTAGTCACTCATGAATAATCCATCAATCAAGCGAAAAATTGTGAAAAACTTTATTCAACTCGAGGAGAAAAAAAGGGAAAAGCCTGAGAAAACATTAGTTACCTTACTCAGCATTTTTAGCAGTAGCCAAAGGGTTCAAGCACGAGGTATTTGTTGTTGATAAAAAGTAGCGTAAGAAGAGATGAAGGAAGATCACAGTGAGAGTTCCTCGGTTTAATCCTATCGATCGATCCTTCCTCACGATCACTATCCTACAGAGACCAGAAAAACTACCGAAGGGACAAAAGACAGAGACACACAAAATGCTTTATCTCTCTCTCTCATTTTCTGGTGAAAAAAGGCGGGAGGCAGGGGGAGAGGGAAAGAGCGATGTAGCGCGAAGCTGCAGGCGGTGGTGCGGTGATGGTAGGGAACGCGGCTGACGCCCAACAAAAACTATCGCCGCTGTCTGGTGTGCTTTTTGTGGGCATCGCAGAGTTCCCAACCACCTCGCCCTCCCTTTCTTCTCATCCTACTTCTCGTTATATACGTGCACACGATTTTCTTCATGTACAGTGCCTGTAACCCGTATTACGCCTTTTGTAGAATACTCAAACGAGGGACTAACCAAACTTATCATCGATTAATTTTAATCGTTTCAATTGGCCAATTCCGATGTTTTCTCTCCATTGAAATTGGACCAGAGCTCCGAATGTTCTCCATCGCTTTTTTTTTCATCTCAAGAGGATGACATTCCGCGGAAAAGATCAGTGTTAAAAGAAACGGTTTCATTTGAGGGATTCCAGAGGTCTGGATTTCATGGAATTCCACCCCCAACCACAAATTATTGCAATAAAATCGTTAACCAATTGGAAAGCAATTGAGTAATCGGCGAATTTTTCCCCCCATTTTCTCTCTCATTTGCGCAAATAAAGTGACAGTACAATGAAATGTGTAACGACGTAAAAATCCTCACGACAGAGTCACCCGGTACGTAAGCGCATCAGAAAGAGAAGCAGAGGGAGAGAGATAGTCATAGCCAGTGGTTTTTGCGATTAGCCGGGCTCTGGACTGCTGCTCTGCCGGGCTTGAACCTCCATCCCCCTCTAGATGTCCCTCTATAACGCTTGTCTCCGTATTCTCCCCTTTGGAATAGTGATCCGCATCCCACCAACAGCCCATTCTCCTCCTCAGTTACCCAAAGTCGCCGCCAAACTTTGTTTAACCAAAGTCAGCAAGAAACAATGAAAGTCCCGTAGGTTAGTATCCTATTTATGCTATGGTCCTATCCTTCATCCATCGACTCCTGAAGGCACGGGTTTTGTTAAACTTTCCATCATTCACCCCCTATCAATTTAGTAATTAATTAAATTCAAAACTAATCAATCTACACTCACAGCAGAAAATTCCATATTTTTTCATGTAAATCCAATTGAGACGAGATTGAATCGGATAAAATAAAAATCTGGAAATGAAAGCGAATGATTTCATCATTGCCATGGAATTCAAGCGTCTTTACAACCCACTCGCATGTACTTGAAATGCGCAAAAGCGTACAACATAGACTCCGGCAATAAGCGGCCTTCCAAATCACCTCGTTAGTTTCGTTATCGCCGCGAGCATTAGCCTCCCTTGACAATGCCCTCTCATCACTCATTTATTTCATTTTCTCTCTTTTCATTGTTTCCTCAAGTATCACTCTGTCTCACTTCATGAAATCCAACTGGGGTCAATGTATTTATTTTCATCTGCCACACTCGAGCACGTCCAATGCAGCTTTGCTGCACGTACCAGTGATATATAATTTGATAGTGAGATGACAAGCGTAAACACACTAGTAGAGTGTGAATGATTTAGAGACACGAACGGAAATTGAGTAATACAATGATACTCTTCTTAGATTCATGATAATTTATAGAAAATCGGCTCAATGGCTTTGGAATTGTGTTATTTCCATTGAAATCTGCATCGCACGTGTTTCTCGATTTCCGCAGTTGTCGGCCGTTAACAAACAGCCCGGCGCGCCTCCACGTGTGCTCCACGTGTTGACACTTTCCTGAAATCAATGCAACAGCCAAATACCGACTTCTCCCGAGAATAAATACTCAAATAACACTCGTAATATCATACGAGGTATCACCCGGTATAGCACCGGTACGTTTGAGCTATAAGCTTCAAAAAAAGTTAGAAAGAGAGAGAGAGAGACTGTAGACTAATGATCCCGGTGGCTGGAACGCTTTTTGCCGGCATTCTACAGCATTCCCTTTCAACTGCAGGACTCCTTGGGTTCCTCCCTCCATTCTCCTCAATTCCCCTTCCTCCTTCACTTTATTTCTCAACGGCGGACAACGCACCTTACTCCTCAAGGATATGTGTATGTTGAGGATAATAAATTTCGAAATTATCCACAACAAAATGACGAGATCCTCTTCGACCGAGAATGAATCCTTCCTTGTAGAGAATTCCCAAAGCTAAAAAAAAGGATTCTTGCAAAATTACCCCATTTCCTTAATTTTCCGAGGTATTCACAAAAAAAGAGAAACTCATCGAATTTTATCTCAATTAATGTATCATTGACATGAGAAAATTCTATATCTCGTATTATTTATTTGATCACAAGATTAATCTTGTATGAAATACTTAGGATATGTTTTCACAAGTTGGCTTTAATCCTACAGCTCTCAGAGTCTCAAGTGAGTCTCACTGAGCCCCCAGAGTTTCTCTCTGTCCCGAGACAGCGACAAAAACCAGGGACGCTCGACTACTACGACGCCAGGCGCTCTGTGCAGCATCATTAGTCCTCCATCTCCCTCTTCCCGTCCTCTCCCCCCTTTTTTTACGCACGTACATACGCCGCGTGGAGATAAATAATAACTCGAAATTGTTGAGCTAACGGAATCCATGTTAACTAAGATAGTAGCAGTTTGAAGGTGAATTATTTGAGTTAAATACTCGTTTGAGTTTGCGGATTTATCGTGAATCCATCGAATCCGAAAGGGACTCTATATGTGTAGGTGTCCTTTGAATTCATCTTTCGTCCCGAGCTACCCCTTTTTGTCGAGATAAATCGTTCGGTTGTCACTGATGTCTCTCTGTACCTTTCTCCTACCCTTTCCAATGAAACGAGAAGAAGAACCAAAAGAAGAAAAACAAACGGATCACTTTGTGATTACGTCCGGCGACAGTCCCTTTTTTCGGCACTCATCACACACAGAAGCATTTGAATTAGTTGGTAAATTTTTAATCGGGGATTTTTCTTGAGATAAAGATAAGTGTTTATCACGCTGCAAAAATCATGCATGAATCTCTGATTCGAAGGGTTTAGGGTCCGGAGAAAGCAAAGAAATTTATATTCCCTCGAGTTTTTCTATTCGAATTTTGATTGTGATGGTAATAAAGAAGCACTGAATTTCTGAACGTTTTTCTATATTGTTTGAATGCAGGGAATGAGTAGAAAAAAGTAAGGGGTTTTTGTGCGGTCTCTCTGTGTACTCTACACGCATGTGAATTAGATGGGAAACTCGGCTGGCACATGTGTGCTTGGATCAGAGGGGAGGCTGGAGGGAGAAATGTGTAGTGATGTGTACGCAGAGAAAAAGAATGGCCGTTAACGGCCACTGGCGTTTCTCGTTTTGCCCGTTAGTTTTTTCTCCTTACTCTCTCACTCCAGCTTGTTTCTTTTTTTTTTTTACATCTCTTACTTATTCTTTTTACCATTTAAGTTTCTCTCGAGGTAATTCTCGCTACACCCCTTCTCGCTGCGCCCTGGCAAATGTTTTTTTTTCTTCTCCATCCTGTTTTAATCAATTTTAAATACTTTGCAAAAATTTATTCCCAAGAAATTCATCTAATGACTCCAATTGCTTTTTCTTCATAATTCTGCAGAAAAGTTTCGAGCGGTTGAAAGTAATTAGGGGGAAAAAAACCGTGGCTGAAGCCCTGGAACTTGTTCAAAGAATTTATTTGAAGGAAATTTACTCACCTGACAAACAGCTGTTCTTGATTGTTCACCCTCCAGGAGACAACGGTAGCGCCTGTAAAAATAAAATGAAAATTCAAATTGACTCTGACTTGTATGTGTCCCAGTAAAAAAATTCACCTATTCGTCCAAATGAAACGAGAAAAAAAGAAGCATTGAACGTTGTACTAGTTTGCAATTCCAACGTCATGCGCATACACAAATGTATGCACATAACTGGAGCCGGTAAACGCGCGAGAGCCTCTTTTTTGCACGTTTGAATTTTTTCTCTGTCATTCGATTGAAATAATGTTGGCAGCTCAATGTCGGAATGAGTAGAGAATTCACGTTACAAAAAACTTCATCAATGCGTGATTGGAAGAAATAATGGAGAAAAAAAACGAACGCATTGAAAAGTGAGAAATAAAAATGCGTGAGAAATGAATAAAGTTTAAAGTTTTCGCTCCGGATCCACGTGGTTTTCGCCGCAGTATCCCGCGCTCTTTGCCCTCATTCACTCACACGAAAAATAAAAACACATAACTCTACTTTGATGAAAACATTGGCATTGTACTTTTGATTCTTTGCAACACAAAACAACGATCAAACTGAAAGAAAAAAAATAGAGTTGAAGATCAAAGGTTCAGAGCACTGTAACACTCATGACTATTCAAAATAATTTTAAAAAAATTTAGCGATAAATGAAAATGATATTCTACACAGAAGAGCTCACATTCGTTGCCAATGAAAATTTCTCAATTTAATTAAAATGAATGATTAAAACTCGTGAAACACACCGTGTAAGTTGATAGTGCAGGTGGTATTGTTGCCCCTGTCGAGCACGACAACGCTGGTAGCTGCTGCCATGTTTGAATCGCGAATGCGCCGCCACTCAGCCAGTTTGTCCCTGTGACCAAGAGATTTCAACTCTCCTGGCCCCGCACGGCCCTCACACGAAACGCGCAGTCGACCTTTGTTCAATTCTCTCTATCCCCTCTTTCACCCTACTCTACCCCCTCCAATTTACCAGCAAAACAACAAGATCATCGTTAACGATAGTCCCGCCACCCTCGTATTATCCTTAACATTCTCACTTATCCTCTGGCATTCTCTTCTCCATACCCTCGCCCAGCGCCATCTTGTTGTCGCTTTATTAACCGAGGATCGTGGCTTTTGCTCCATTGATGAGCTTCCAGTGGTTGATAAATGCTCCAACTGCTCGTAAAGTCGAAATTGTTTCAGTGATTTTCCGAGGAGAATTTCTTGAGGACTTCTAACAGAAAAGAATATCTTTAACAAAACATTGAAACATTTGAAAGCCTTTTTTTCTTACCTATAGCTGCAAATCCAAAGGTAAAACCCTCTAATTATCGAGAATTGCTCAAAAGCTCGGTTAAAGTGAGCTTTCAAAGTATTTGAACTGAAAATCCATTACACTTGAATCTCCCTCAGTCAAAGAAACTAGCGCCATGGTAATTCAGTGAACTAGATGCATTGCTCGTACATGCACGAAATTCTCCACACACGCGCGACTTTATCAATGTAGATTCAGTAGAATACATGAAAGTACGCGGAGACGGCGCCTGAGAAAGTAACGGCGCGCAGCAGCGGCGCAAAACGGAGTAACATTTGTGAGTGGCTCTTCCTCCACACGTACGTGAGAGAGTGAGCTGGATCGGTAAATGAGGTAGACACACAGTCAGAACTGTCTCTTCACTGGGGGGTTTCAATAGAAAAAAAAAAAAAAAACTAATATATAACATACATTCATAATATTCCCGGTGTGAAGTAGAGTGTTTCAGTGCAATTGGAAGAAAATCGAGTTTATGTTAACGACATAAATGAATTAATAAGGAATTAAAAAGGAGTAAAATAAATAAACACCAATGAAGCTGATGATTTTGACGTTATTTTGGAGTGGAAAAAATAAAGTTTAGCGGTATTTGTTGGAGTATGCATCGTCGGGTTTATTCGTACGAGGAATCCGTAGTCACGTCGATAGTCGATACCCTGGGCTTTGGAGAGTAACACAGTGGCCCGGTCGCGTGTTCTCGTTGTCAAACCCGTCGGCCTGACAGGCGGTAGTACTTCCACCCCCCTCTCTTCCGACTCTTTACAAGTGACAACACTCAGCTTTGAATAATTCTATTGTCACTCGTATTATATTTTTCATTATCTCAATTTTATCACTAGTTTCGTTTTTTTTATTACTGAGACACGAGGAGAAAAGGCATTTTATCGCTCATTTTTACGATCAAGTGTGTGGTGCTGTGGGGGAGTCAGGGATGAGGGCCGAGGGGATAATTTGGGTGACGATCTGAGGGCAGAAATGTTGAAATTTGGCAGTAAAAACGACGTTACTGTGGTGCATCGCGCCACTATTCGACTACTCGACGACGCCGAAATTATCCACTGTGACTTTCAGGTGAGCAGAATTTATTAATCACCATCTCCAATTTATCCCTTTATTATTCATTTGAAATTATGAGATCTTCGAGGTTCTTGGAGCAATGGATTTTCCATGCATCTTTGATCATACTTGATGCAACGTTGTGTGCAGGCTCGTTCATTTATCCGCAACTCAAGGCTCATGCATTACACATACCTGGATACAAGGAATTGCCAAAGCAATTCAAGTATATAAAAATGCGGAAACTACCTCATACACTTGTTTCCACTTGCCTGAACATTTTTCTGTCATATCCAATGCATTCCCAATTATTTTTATCATTAAAAACCAATTGGACTCGCGCTTGACTCGATATCAATGGAGAAAACTCCGGAGTTTATTACGGCGAAACAATCACTCCAATTTCCCCCCTGATAAATCTGTGAAACAAAAAGAATCGATGTTTCGGAAGGAGTGGAGGAGATGAGAGTAAAAACAAACGTTGGAGAAGAGAAAAGAGGGTGAAAAAAAATAATCCTAAAAGAGCAAAACAATATATATTGGAGAGTACCAAATAGAGCAGTATATTTTCTTATTTTATCATTCTTTTTTCTTCTTCTTCTTCTTCTTCATCTCCTCTTAGTTTTAAATTTTTTTATCTCTCCAGACTTTCGGCACTAGCCGGGCAAATGTGGGACAAGGCTTTTATTTTTGGCACAATTCTCCGCGCGACCCCCACAAAAGGGGATGAAACGTTCACCCCTCACTCTTTATTTTTTTCTCTCTTTAGTGACATCTTTGCTCATACCCTCTGCATTGCCATCGCATTCTCATCCCTCGTCTGCTCCTTTTTTCCCCTCCTTTCTCTCTGTTTCAATGGTTATTCACCGCTGCCAGAATTACCCTACTCTATCACAATCCTGTTAAGATTGAAAATCGACTTGTGATCCACTTGAAAACCACTGATTGGTCATTGGCATGTGGAGAGGTTGATCGTTTTTCTCACTTGGCCAAATGGAGGAATGTGCTTCAATGAAATTCGAGTTCATCCCCCAAAAAACTATCCAGCAATCATTAATTAATCATGAGAAAAAGCCTGGAATTTTATGAATTCAATTCATCTTTTTCTCTTCTCAAAGCAATTCACTATTTAATCAAATTGTTGAAATGTTTGAAATTGACAAAATTTTCAATTGCCAGTAAAAGCCATTTTCATTCATAAATATTTAGTTCAAGAGCTCTGGCCGAGTGTCTGGATAAATTTTTTCGATGAAATTTCAGAGTGCATTAATATGCATGAGTCTTCAGTGACGTTCGAAAATGAATACAAAGAGAAAAAAATGAGTTTTTTTTTCTTCTCACATACAGTGAATCTCCCTGGATGTGTAACACGACACCCTCATCATCTTTACGTATTACTTTTTATAGTGCTTCAGTGGGAGTTTCCAGAATCTCTCCGTTGCGTCACGTACGATATGAAAAAAAGGCGTTTCAGGAGAGTGACTTTAATTCACTCAAATATATTTCTTGTAATTAATAGGGAATTGAAAAGAGAATTTATTTCTGAATTAAAGCAGAATCCCCTCTCGTTTTAACGTGTAATTTATGCTCCTACATAATAGCCACAGTCATGTATCACTAATGGGATTCACCAACCGTCTGCCACACACACCCACATCATTACGCATATGTCTCCTAAACAGTGCAAACCATTCGAGCTTCATTAACATTTTTTCCACCATACCGAAGAATTCTGAAAAAGATTTGACTTTATTCATTGAAGTGTTCAACTAATTATCATATTTTTTTTAAATTAGATATTTGGCAAATTCGTAGTGTAAAGGGAGGGTTTGTTGAGGTCGGAGTCGGAATACCACCCTGGGGAATCCCTCATCAACCGAACAAAGCTGTTGGGTCCCTATTTAGTAAAAAAAATGCTTTTTAAATGACTCGCATAAATTGGAATTACTTATTTTTTTCGTTCAATTTTGTAGCTCATAATTTTCCGGAGGTTTCCCATTTTTTGTCATTAATTTTCATCCCTTGATTAAGGTTTTCAAAAATTGAAAGGCTTGAATATTGCAGTGATGGGATGAAGCGCCTCGAATTGACCAGAAATTTCAAGAGTTACACGCAAACTACCAAGTTCATTGATAATTCAAAAATTATCGGTTGAAATAACAACATTTCAACTGTGTAATACCAGAGAGTATAAAGTTCAGCGTATATTTATCGAGAAACGTCACTTCGAAGGCAAATGTATGTCTCCATTACGATAGTGTAAAATTTTCATTGGAATCGAAAAAAATTTGATTTAAACTACAATTTATTGCTGGAATAGCGTGTTAATCGCTGCGTGTTAATTACCTCTTTGAATCCACCGGTGAACCGATAAAACGAGACGAATTGACTCTCCGATAATTCTCTATCAAATATCTTGAAAATTAAGCGAGATAGCGAAATATTTGTAGAGACCTTTTTTGTAGATTTTAAAATTCTCCAAAAGAATGATTTTTCTGCTCTAATTACAACTTGAAAATTTTCCATCAGTCCACAAAGTTCCATTTAATTTCTCTCAAGAAATTAACATTAGAAAATAATAAATTAAATTTCCTTTGTAACTGTCTAATTAAACCACAAGGAAAGTTTTCAAATAAATTAACAGTAACAAGGGAATGGGGCAACTTTTCACAAATGTTTTGTTCGAGTAGACTCGTCATTTAACAGTCGGAAAAGGTCAGAAGTTGTGTAGGAAATGGACAGAAGACAATAGAAAAGCAGAAATGTTAATACACACATAAGACATACCGCGAGAATTTGCAGTAGGGGAGTAAGAATCCAAGGTCTATGGCCGTCGTATAAATACATGTGCATGTTAAATCCACTGGCACATGCATATGTATGAAAATTTTTGTACATAAGACAGTTTTGGAATTGACACGACAGTGTACCATGCCTTTTGAACCATTTGTGTCACTGTGAAAAGAGACTCTAGGTCTCCTTGGCCTGGCTTCTCCTTTATTAACGTGCGTGAGTCGATCGGGCCACATTAAAGACCATTACATATCCACAAACATTCACATAGATGAAAAAAAAGCAAGCTCTTCCCCCACTCCACCATCAATCGAGTTTGCTTTCAACATTGTGTTGTATAACATTTGCTTATTGACGAATCATCCGAGAAAACTCAATCGAAACAAAAACTCGTGCTGTGTGTGTGTGGGTATTTGCTTCACAGCTATTCTCCACACATTTTTTACACATTCCTGTCAATTTTATCTGCAAACGGAACTTCCGCAGAGTCACGTATTCAATGATAGACAGGCTGTGGTACAAAAAGAGAAAAATATCAATGTAGAAGCATATTCATTTGAGTTTTTATCATTTTTTCACTCTTTCCTCTGATAGTCGACCTTTTTTTCCCGAGATTACACCGGTTTTATTTGCATCAATTACTAAATACCAATAGCAAAGTACACGGTCATGGCCTGACCTGGGGACTCTGAATTTTACCGCATTTTCCCAACGTCTTCGTGGCCTTGTGTACAAACACATGAGGAGCGCAATAAGTTCCTCAGTACTTTCTGCTCTCACCTTTTTAACCCACTTTTGTTTTTTTTTCTCCATTTTACAGTCTCTAATTTCACACCTCTCAAATTAAAACTTTTCAACGATTATTGTTGTTATTTACTGTTCAAAGCCCCAGCACAAAGGTCGGTACATACTCGAGTATGTTTGCAAGCAGCTCAACATCATCGAGACGGATTACTTTGGGCTTCGTTACGTGGATCATTGCAGGCAACGAGTGAGTAATTCAGATGTAATTAAAAAATTAGTTTTTTCTTTGGTAATTAAGATGGATTGCCAGGAGAAAAGTATCACTGCAGTTATGCGCAAGAAAATGTAGTAGAATCGATTGAATTTCCTATTTTTAGGAGTTTAATTAACGAATGTCGTGTTTAATTGAGTTTGCGAAAAAGTAAGAGGAAAAAATCGAGTAGAGTGTTTTTTTTTGGACAAGATTCGAAGGGGTAACTCTTTCCAATCAATGAAAATTTGACGATTATTTTTAGCATTGGCTGGACCTGGCGAAAACGGCTATCAAACAAGTGAAAGGTAAATATAATCATGAAAGGCCTTTTTATTGTATCGATTTGATGTATGACAACGTTGTTTCCTCTGTAACGTGCACTGGGGCAGTAGTCACAAGATCCCGGGTATATTTGTGGAAGAGGGGAGGAGAAAAGAGAGGAAGTATGAATAAACATAACGAATTATGGAAATGAGTCCACAAGACCCTTCATGTTATTTCCCAATGATAATTAATGATTTTTCCACGAGAAAAATCAATAATACCCAAAGAATTGGATGAAATTGTTTGGAAAATACGAAATTATTGGTAGTGGAAAAATTTACCAGAAATTTTTCGCAATGGAATTCAAACAATTTCAATAATCCACAAACTTCAGTAAACTCACCAGAGAGCTTTTTCTCCACTTTAACCCCATTTTCTTTTTAAAATCGAGGAATACATTTCCCATGGAGGACGGATATCGCGCAAGCAAGTTACTGGGTCGATGTTACATCAAACTTTCAGTAGCTTTACCCCTCTTTATATTTCACCTTCTCCTATCCATTTCCCCTACACTCGTATATCTCAGCCCCCGCATTTCTCCATGCTTCAACTTAAACTTCAAGCAAAAATACTGTATACCTTTGTGATAAATACTGTTTCCACAGTTATTCACGTCACGTTTACACGTAGAAAAGCTGAATAAGTCATTTTTAGATTGAACATTGTGCTCAGCCAAACGAGAATAATCTAGTTGACGATTATTGTCCCAAAAAACGAGCTTGGGAAACTCGAATTTTCGACGTCACTTCATTTTATCCCCAATTTTCTCTTTATTTGAAAAATAAATTGGGGATTTATTGCAGTTGCTTTTATTGTAAATGTTCGTCATTGATGAAAAGCTTTTGAGACAGAATCTCCTCTTTCTCCAAATTCTTTGACTACTGACCCAGTGACTTTGTGAATGAGCTCATCCGATATTCATTCACTTGATTTTATCTGGATTTTCCATTATTTTTTTATACGTAAAACCAGCAATGCCGAATAATACGATTTTGTTGTGCTCCATTAACCGTTACAGATATGGAACCAATACTGTTCAGTTTTCGTGTTAAATTTTATCCACCCGATCCCTTGAGGCTGAAGGAAGAGATCACGAGATATCAAATTTATCAGCAGTTAAAGAGGGATTTATTGCATGGTAGATTGTATTGCAGTCCTGGTGAAGCAGCACTACTTGCTGCCTGTATACTTCACAGTGAGTTTATTTCTCTCATTTAGAAACAATAATTGTATCAATCATGCAACTCGTAACTGGCTCATTGCTTTCAATGAAACTGTATTGATTCTTCAATCAACTACGATTGATTGCAAATGAATTTTCTTTGAAACTCACTTCTTTTATTTCACTCTAATTGGTTTATTTACACTGATGATGGCGCAATTCAGTTGTGACGTAGACCGAGATAAGTCTGAGACGGAGTAAATCAATAGCCAAGTGGATAAGAATTTTTTGTACATTCTGCTGTTGATGTCTATGACCCTTCTTTTTCAACACAATTTTACCATCTACCATCATAAATCTTCCAAAATCCAATAGTCCTGGAGATATTTGCCTGAAACTTGAAGCATAAATTTCAGAGTTCTCTCGTTTCACCCACTAATTAATTGTCTATTGATATATCATGCTAATAACATTAATTCCATGCTTTTAACATCAATTAGACGAACTTGGAGAGTACGATCCTGAACTGCACATCGGCAACTACATGTCAGAGCACAAGCTGCTATTGAAACAGACTGAGAGTATCGAGGAGAAAGCTATGGAGCTTCATCAAACACAATTAAAGAGCTTTACAGCAGAACAGGCAGAGACGCATTTCCTCAGGCTTGCTGCACAACTTGATACTTATGCAGTTGACCCTCATCCTGTTAAGGTAAATCCATGATAACCCAAATAATTTTCAAGATATTCACGAAATAATGTTAATACTAGGATCACAAAGGGACGCAACTCTATCTAGGAATAAATCACCATGGAATCCTAACATTCCAAGGCTCAAGGAAAACCAATCACTTCAGATGGTCGGAGGTGCAAAAGATAAATTATGAGGGAAAAATGTTCATCGTTCACTTAACCATAACTGAGGTGAGTGAATCAAAGATAAATAGTATGATTCCCACTCATTAAGTCTCAAAAGAGCCCTTGAACTTATGTATTTAAAAAAAAATGTCAGGGAGGGAGAGAGAGTAAAGCTGACGCATTAGCCTACGACCTTGGATTTAATTCCAAAAGGGGTTTGTGTGTGGCTTTTCATTACGAAAGAGTCATGTTAGGGCCTCGTGAATGCAAAATAGCGAGCAATGTAAAAAAAAAGACAAGAAGAGGAGGAGAAAAAAAATGTTTGAGGAAAAAAATGAAGGAAGCAGTATGTTGAATTTAGCAGTGTCGTTGATACGATTACATACACCAGACTCTAGATTTTTCCCCCACTCTGAATGTACTCGGTAATCCAGTTATTACTTGGACGTTTCTTTATTCCTTTTTTGTTTCACTCTGTGCTCTCACTCATTGGTTGAATACCACTCAGGACTTGAGGACGAAGGTGAGTAAATTATACGTGTGTGTTTAGTGCAGTGATGACTTTTCGTGAGGCGCCTCGTTGCTTCTTCGAGCGCATCCAAATACTTGTTTTATTTGTCTTGATAGTTTCAAGTGTGCGGGAATAATTCACATTTTACGAAGAAAAATACCTAGAGATCTAGTTTATAATTAAATTAATTCGCTTCAATATGAGAAATCCCCTTTACGTATACGTTAGGCTTGAGTAGAAAATTTAAATAAAAGCGTTGAATATTCATGTGTAAATGTGAATTTATATTGTTATATTTTGCTCCCTTGTCCACTTGATAATTCAATCAGTAATGAAATATCACTCTCGATTCAACAGAGATAACCATTAATCTTCAATTAAAATCTGCAGAATAATAAAAAAAAAAAAGAGAGCCAATTAATTTAAACACATTGTTTTATTCCATCGAGTTTAAATTGTTTTTTATCTAGACAGCTTTAAAGTTTCAACCCCCGTAGTTTTTACAGTGTAGATATAAATTTGAAAAAAATCCCATTTACAGAAAAAACATACTGTCGGCTTCAAGTGCCCAACTGGATCAAACTGCCGCCACGTATGGAGATGTGCTATCGAGCAAATGTTGTTTTTCACGTAAGTTAGATAATTGAGTGGTCGAAGTAATCGTTAACTTTATCATTAGTTCAAGTTGTTTTATTTATTTTTCCGTAATCTAGTTTGATTAACCGTTGAAGTTCTCTCGAACGAAAAAAAGAAGATTTAAGCTATCATAGAAAATATTGAAATAGCGGATATCCAATTTTTTAGTGCTTGAAAGCTAAAAAAACCTTCTGACAAGTTCAATGACTTCCTCTTTTCACATATTCGTATTAGTATCAAAGTGGAACAGGATAATTTCCGGTCGAGTGAATTAAATTCAAAGGGAGATGACAGAGCTTATTTGAAATATAGTTGGAGTCATCAAGATGAAAGAATGATTAAAATGAATTTTCTTTAAATAAAAACGTGATAATTGAAGATTATTATTTTGTTTCTGCTTTCTGAAGTTTACCAAGAGCCTCAGACGCTCCGGTAGTTAGTGGAGGTTCAATATTCTCGTGGGGCACTAAGTTTAAGTACACCGGTAGAACGGAACGTGAAGTGCTAGAAGAAACAGCAGCGGCAGCGTCGGCTGGTTCTGCGGAGGCGTCATCGTTGAGAGGAAAAGGAGATACACCAGTGCAACGGTGTCAAACTACTGGACTGAGAAGAAAAGCAAGCAGTGTACCAGCAACACCGAGTACACCCAGCCAAGATCTTATTGAAATACGTGAGTTACATTTTTTTTCATTATTCTTCTTCGCTCTCTCTCTCTCTCTCCCTCTCTCTCTGTACCTTTCTCTCTTATTATTCAGTGTGAATAAAGGAAATAGAGAAGGCGGATTGTCAAGAAGAAGAAAAAGAAGGCAGGAAACTTGACTGAAAGAATTTCACTGTTTCTCCCTTTCATGTCATCTTCAACATCTCTCACTATTAAATGTTAATCTAGTGGACAAAGAAAAAAGAATGGCTCTCTTGCACAAATGAATTTCATTATTTATTCCTCAAATAAAGATAGTCTTATTTTTCACTGGAAAATAATATTTTCACACCAATTTATTATTATATTATCTAGTATTCCTCTTTGGATTGATTTATTATAACTGTTTTTAATTTTATTAGTGAAAGAAAGATAGTTTGCATGCGGCGAAACGAAAAATATCTTGGTAATAATCCAAGGAACTTTATTTGAATTTCAATGAATTCCTTCAACGAGATGGAAGATAATGTTTTTTATAGATATATCATTGTCTCTCTAGTTTAATTATGCATGAATAAATTTGTTAATTAGATAAAATATTTATCTAGGATATTCGAGTTTACCTCGAAGCTGTCATAGTGCGGGTCTAGACGGGGCCGGTATGTCTGAATCAGGCTCAACGGGCCCCTGCACTGGGGTACCACTAAGTTCACCATACTGTCCAGACAATACATTACCACTACTCGAGACTGTATCCGAGGACCAAGAAATTTATGCCAAAAGGAATAATGGTTAGTACTTTAATGAGTTCTATGCATTTATTTTTTTTATTTATTTTTATTACTTGTTTGTAGTAGATAGCACTGATGTTTCTACATTGTCTGCCTTCTAGTAAATTTTTCTCGTAAAAAACTCGTAATTTTTCCTTTCTATGATTTTCTTGTTGGTTCTCTCGTTTTATTTCCATTTCTCTCTTTCTCTCTTTTTCTATCTCTTAAGCAGTAAAAGAAAATGAGAGATTATACGAACAAAGCAACTGGGAAGCTGTGAAACATATAACATTTGGGAAATTGAGGAAATTTCCGGTTCCAAATGCTATAAATTAAGTTATTTATCATCCTCAACAATGTTAAAGGGCGAGAAAAACACTTCAACTGAAAAATAAAACGTTGCATCTGATAGACGGCTATAAATTCGCAAAAGTTTAGAGAAATTCTCCAGAAATTAATTAATTTAATGAAGAAAAAAAAGGCCAAAATCCTTCCGTTCTTTCCTGCCAAAATCACCAGCACCAGTTTCAAAACTCATTCCCTCACACAATATTATCAAAGAAATCTTTTATATCTTTCTCTCTCATACACTGAACGTTCCACTGCGTTGCAGTCTGCATCGGATAAACAACTTCCGGGGATGGCTTCCCCTTCATGGAATACATCCGCAAAGACGATTTACAAGATTTTCTCTATTCATATTTCTCCAGTGTCCATGAAGAGAGATGTTTTTTCTCATTCATTTGTAATTGTTTGAAATTCAATAAATCTCTTCATAAATAAAGAAGAAAAGAGAAGAAAGAACAGAGGCATTGAGAAGTTTTGGAATATATGGAGTTTCTGGCGTGTCCTGAACAACTCTCGACTCTCATAAGCATCAGTAACGATGTTTCTGCTTATTTTTCCTTCATTTCATACCAGTTGCCATTGCAATGCAGCACTTTAATTTACCATGTAAATATGATGAACCTCAAAGGAAGCAGAATACTAAAATATTCAAGAGAACTAAAAAGAGATATATAATCCTAAAAAGTACATTACCTGATATGTAATCACTCTGTTCTGTTCATGTCATGTTGTTTATGGTTTCTTGCGTGTGTTGTTATGCTTCTTATTGGCTTTTTATATATATTTTTTCCCCCTAGAACGAAAAGAACGTTTAAAAAGAAGCCAAGAAACCCTATGATTTCTTTTATTTTTATAATTTTTCTCTTTATTTAATTTTTTTTCTTTTAGCATTAGACGAAAATGAAAAAACGCATGCGAGTGCCCACTACACCACAACCACCACCACCACCACCACCTCAAATCAAGTGAAAAAAGTGAAATTTCCAAAGAGCACATACGGCCGTCCACAACAGACACTGTACAGTCAAAAAATAATCATTGAAGCTGATGAATTAATTGGAAAAAACATTAATAATGTTGTATTACAAAAAATTAATTCACTGGAGAAGAGCCCGAAGGTCGTAAGATCAACTGCATTGATAATAAAGACATCGAGAACGCCGGTGAAGCCGATGATTCCTATTAATAATTCGATAAAACCGACCAATATAACATCAGAAATTAAGACATACACAACAACAATTGGCAAAAGTGAAGATAAAAAACCGAAATTGAATATTTTATCATCACCAGGAAGTCCTGGACAGGTAAAAGTTAAGGTGCAAGTTCAGGTAAGCTCATTGGACGTCTGTAATGAATCAGAAATTGGAGAGAAGATGATAAACGAGAGCAAGGAGATTAATAAAAAATCAACGATAAATGGAAATATATCATCAGTGAGATCTATAAATCGACCAATGGCATTTGTCATGGCAATGGCATCAGCAGCAGCTGCTGCTGTATCATCAACAGTACGTGGTACTAATGGAAAAATAGTCGAAGATAGTAGCATCAAAAATGGAAACGACACGTCAGGTAAGAGTCATAAAAAAACCTTGGAAGAGACAAATAAAATGATGGCATATATAAAACTATATATACTAGTTATTCTATATATATATATATATATATATGACTTGTGTATATATTATTCACTGAAGAGGTAGGTCTCCTCGTTTCACTTATTTACAATCCGTTTTTAGATTTTTTTTTGCGCCTGGATTGAATTGAAAACTCACTTCTCAATTCGCTTTCACTGTATCCAATGCTTTCTGTTATAAAACAATTGTTATTCAGTTTTTTTTTTCGGTTATTTTCACGTTCAACTACAAAAGGCTTGCATGATTGCATTATTATGAACGTAGTATTTCACCCTAGTGATTCCCAGACGATTATCAATTCTCTATCATCACCTCTCTTTCTTCACTGAGACAAAAGAAACAATTATTGTGATAACTGAAAGAGAAGCATACACATGAATAAATAATTCTATACAGTCGAGAGTATAATATGGAAGCTTGAATCTCGATTCGGTGATCCAAAATGATTTATTGAACTTTTTTTTCTCTTTTTTTTTCGTCAAAGAAGAAATAAACGAATATTTCGCGTTTAAAAGAGCCATCTATCATTTAAGAATCTATTTAATTCTCTTTTTTCTCGTTTTTTTTCCAATTTTTTTGTTTTTCAACAAATCTGTTACAGTTGGAGGACAGCCTGGTGACGTTGATGCTAATGATTACTACTTCAGGGATTCATTTGATCACTCATCGTCAGAGAGCCAATTAGTTGATGGTATTGGTAAATCGCAGAGTAGATCGATAACACCAGTACCGAAAATGCAAAAATTACAAAATACTAAATTATGTTTACAGCCAGTTGGTAGTAGAACAATGATCGGTAGAGCTAAGGCACTCAGGGGTATACGTATTGTACGTTTATTTGTATCAGCATTTGTATTAACTGTTACAATGCTGTTTATAGTTATTGTACTTGTTTTTGAAACAGACTCGAGTGTTTTTGATAGTTTACGTAAAACACCGGAAATGGTTGCATTCAAGAGCCAATATTATGTACCCATAAGAGAATTTTTGAGGACCAAACTTGGCCTATTCTGATTATCCGATTGGCCGATTACGAGAATTTATTATTATATAACTCGTACTTTCTTTATTCGTAAATTTAATATTCTTTGTTATTAATGAATTTCTGTAAATGGACAAGTGGATATTCTTTAGTTTCTCCTGTTATTAAATTTTCATTGAATAATCGACAGTGCCAAGATTTAGAAAAAAAAAGTTATTGTGAAGAGTCGGAAGACTTCCAAATGTTTGGGCAAGTCTTTTATTTTGAAAATTCATTTATTTAATTATTAATTTTAATGATTCATATTTTATTGGAGGCCTATCATTGGAATGAACAGATTTATTTGTGAAAATATAAAGAGTTTACGTAAAATACAGTCGTGCGGGACCTACTTCCTAAATTGTGGTGTATTGAGAAAAGCTGGCGAAGATACAAAGGGATACAAAAGATGAAAAATAAGAGAAAAATACAAAAAACGAATGTAATACCTAGACAGAGTCAAATATTTTATCATGAAAAAAAATAAGCAACTAAAAAAAAAGATAATGTACCTATACATCTGTAGATGTATGAATTGTTAGATTATAGGAAACTCAGATAAAAGTAAAGTAAAATAACGTTGATATGCATTCTTCGACGATTCAACGAAAGAAAAAATAAGTTCATCATTTTTTTTTTGTTCATTAGACGAGAAATGTTGAATGAATGTTATGGATTCAAAGGAATATCATAATCTTTGTCGTGCTAAAACAAAAATTCGTGTCTTCGCTGAACGTGAAAAATCATCGCAAGATCAAGATCCTAATTGAATTAGAAAAATAAAGACACAAGACATTATACTTTCCAATATTAAAATGAAAAGAAGAAATCCTTTTGAATATCAAATGGCACTATCAAAGTGTCTTCATCTAAGCTTATCACGATATTCATGAACATAAATATATATTGAAAACTTAATAATACTCCTCATTTTATGACACTCTCTCTCTCTCTCTCTCTCTTTCTCTTTCTTTTCAACAGATTGTATAAATTAATTTTTATTCTCTCCACAACTTTGTGATCTTGCGACTGATGAGAATAGCCATGAATAAAATTTCCTAAAAGTGCCTACGCTATTCTAGAATTTTTTGAGCATCCCGCGTGTTCTTGGCTAAAAGTTGGAAGGAAGAAAGAATCTCAGTTTAAAATTTTCAATGAACCGAACCAAAAAACGATCAAAAAGTAGATGAATGAGAAAAATTATTAAAGAAAATGAGAAATCATTCATTTTTCGCATTAATGCATAATATTATTGATAATTAGTGATGTATTAATTACGATGGATAGAACTGAGGGAGAAAATCGCTTTGGGCTGATGGAATTGAAGAATATTATCAAAAGAAAAGTGTTAAAATATAGGGAAAGGTGGGGTAAAAAGGCCACAAGGGGTAAGATGGACATATGCTCACTTTCTCAACTGTATATTAGGAGAAATCAAGAGAAATATTGAAGATATCTTTTTTTTGACGATTCCATTGAAAAGCTGAGGATATTCAAAAAAAACGGATTTTTTCAATTTTTGCCAAGGTAAAAATCTGGGTGAAAAAAATCGACTTTTTTCAATCTATCTTCAATCGTTCAATCAGATATCCATTTTACCCCGATTTCCCCTACTAAAATTTGGGAAATTAATGACTGATCAAATTGTTTTCAAATGCAGTTGTATCATTACATGATTTGTCACTAAAAATTCTGACAAATTCGTCAACTCAAGATGTGAAAAACAAAATCAGAGTTTACGGATATTTGCATTGCTCTTTGTCTCTCATCTGTGAATAATTTATTGAGAAAGGAGACATCAAGTGCTGCAGATATAGAGAGCCATTGCAATATATTTCGAAGTTAATTGAACAATCGCGTAGAATTTACTGCAAGTACTCTTGCCCATTGCAGTCGCAGAAGAATAAATTCAAATTGTATAAATAAATTAAAGAGATTTAAAAAAAAAACGTATGTCAATTGCAATATCATCTAATCTGAATTTAAGCGAGATTGAGAGTTGTGTGTGCTTAAATGTGAACATTAGAGAATTAATAAATAAATAATTGACTAATAAAGTCAGTGTGAGGCAAATAATCTCAAATTATTCTTAGGTTCATGATAATTCGTTGAATATTGTAATTACGGGTGTTTAGGAGGGATTTTGTTGATCCCAGATTTGTTAATTATTGTTATTTACTGCTTCGAGGAGATCTCATTTAATTAATGAGGAATTTGGAAAATTATCACTAGTCATCGACGATATTCATGAGTTTATTTTGTCTTTAATAAACTATGTTGAAGAAAAATTAAAATTACGCAATCTAAAAGTTTAATGGGAAGTGAAATGCTGGAATGAGAATCTCCTCAAAGTGGTGGGACAGAAATGCGCTTTGTTATAAATGAAAAAGAGAGAAAATTAACCATGGCAATATTATATTATTTCAATTCCACAAGAAAGAAAAATGACAGAATATTTTCCCATTTGCCTTTTCTTTGTTTTAAAATTATGTTTATGTAGAGTGCTGAGGAAAAAAAGTGACTGGAATTGTGTGTAATACTTGTATGTGCAAGAGAGTGAGAGCCTTCTTAGTGCTAATGAAGAGAAATAAGAAAATTATAACTTAAAATACAATGTAGCCTCGAGTGAAGGGATTTTTTCCAAATCTAGGTTGATAAATGCTTTTAGCTTACATATCACGTAATTAGTAAATCATCATTATGCTCATTTGAATTTATGAAATGTCATATTTGAAATTAAAGGAATCTTAATTAATCTGCAAGGGTGCTAATTAATGCCCCATGACAATGATATTTGACATACAATCATTAATCTCCGCGCCAATTTATGCGCCAAATATTTCCTAACAATCTATCATTATTATTATTATTATTTTGAGGAAGAAATTTGCACCTAAATTATTTCAGCTGATGAGTAAACTTTAATTTATTCATTTTCTCGGTGATATTTAATGAGAGGCTGAAAATAAAAGAGTAATGTTTAATCGAAGAAGTAAAAAATATAGTTCCATATATAATTCTGTAATCAAAAAAACACGATGAAAAAAATTTAAAAAAAAATCCAACAAAATCTTTGTATTGCTCTCAAACTTTTGTACGCTTGTTCTAGTGATCTAGTCGTGTCTATGATTATAATATTGGTAGGATAAAAGAAGAAACAAATCATTCGAGACTTGAAATGATTCAAATGAAAAAGAAAATGGCAAAAATTACAAATGAAAAGAATTTAAAAGATGGAGGAAATGAAATTACGATAACAGAGGATGATCTCTTCAAGATGTTACAAAAAAAATAAATTGAACAAGGATTGAATATTGCAGAATTGAAATCAAAGTTATCACCTTGTAAAGATCATCTCTGCTAGATCGATAATAAATTTGCACTTTTTAAAAAACTAAATTGATGTTTTCTATCTAATTATTTATTTAATTTGCTGAGCAAATCCCTGATATTATTGATAATATAAATTTTGCATGATGAGAGTTAATGAAAGAAATGTAAATAATAAAAATGAGAGAAACAAAAATGAATCACAAGAAAGTAAAAATGCAGTATCAATCATCACTGTAAATCGAACAAAAACCTGAAAGAAAGATAAAAAAAGAAAAAATAATCGATGAAACGGAGACATTAATAGAACCATTCCCATCTCTATTCCTATATTCCCAAATAATTTATTATTTCTCGATATATCTTCTATCATTTCAGCGGATAAGGCTCAAGAGCCAGTTCTTTCTTCACAGTTTAATTATCAAATTACAGCGCTATGTACAAACACATTAATTGACCTGACAAAAAAAAACTGCACACTCCTTTATTACTCCCATTGAAATTCTCCGTAAAACCAAAAGAATACGTTCTTTGATCTCCACTACAATTTACCAAGAAGAGCCCATTAAAACATCCGGAGCAGCTGTGCTTCTAATCTCAGTCATTCAATTAAATCGATCAACCATTAATGCTAAACTTCCCAAAAAGAACCATTAAAAAAAAGAAAACCAAATGCATAATGCATGTGCACCTGACATTGACAACAAAATTAGGTCAGCCTCCCCTCAACTCACCCTACAAGTTCATTGACCCCTCACAGAACCACCTGGAGTCCCTAAATCGATTGAGGCAGAATGAGTCAACCGTAACGATTTCATCGCCCCTTTAATTCTCCGATTTTCCAACTAAAACTAAACTCAAGTGCCAACCACTGCCTAGCACAATAATATTCTCACTTTTCACAGTCGTCATCGCCACTCAGTGCCTCTCTCTCTCCCCTGTTTTCAAGTTGAAATGTGGGCGCGTAAACGTGCGCGTGCGTTAATGCTCCAAAAGTGAATGAGTGAATATACAGGAGCGGGAAAAAATAAAAAGAAAAAGGAAAGAGAGAGAGAGGGATAACACACACGTTTTGTCTGCGACTGTATACAAGAGCGGGGCCAGTGGCACTTGGTCCTCGCAATCAGTCGGTGGCGCGGCGGCATCAGGCCGAAGGCTCTTCCAACAAATACTCTCAAAAGTCATCTCTCTGAGTCACGCGTTTACCCATGTCAGGCGTACAGCCTTTACAACGTCATACGGAATTACTCACGGAGATAGATAAACCCAACACGCCGTTCTTTAGTCGGTTTTATACCGTCCGAGGGAGTACCTCGTTCTTTTTTTACTATTAAAATCGTGTGTAAAATGTCACTTGTTATTTCTCATACTTAACTATTGATTTTTTTCTTTGTGAAGTTTTGTGATTCAGTTTTTGGTTCCTCACTCTTGGGATTTATTTTAAAGCATTCACAATGGTGAGTCTTCAATCATTTCTAACGACCCATTTTTTTTTTTTCTACTTTTCCGTGCTGTCGTGGAATAGAAATTTCCGGTTTAATCCTCGGCTCTGTTTACATGTCTGATTCCTTTTTGATGAGTTCATTCTACTTATTAAGCATTGAGAATTATTTGTACGTTGATTTTTTTCTTTTAATATGAATCAAACTATATTATCAGATGTCAGCAATAATATGCTTTGTCAATCCGGCTTCTTTCGAATCATTGAAATTTTATAACAAGAATGACGAATCGTATGTAATTCAATTGTACCTATAATTGATAATTATTATGTGGTAAAATTGCAATAGTGAAACTTTCACGTGAATTTTGATTTACGAGAAACTTGTTGGCATTAAGTGCCTGACATTTCGTTGTATTTTTGTTTCGTAAATTACAGGTGTTTAGGTAATTCAACCTGTTCCAATATTTTTCTCCCTCATTTCTATTCAGATAAAGGGGGGATAACTGTTTTTATTTTGAACTTGGAATAATTTATTCGGAAATTTGAATATTCGCGTGACTCTGGATTTTCGAATTTATTTTAAAGAATTTTATGATATGGCCCATACTGCGCGACTACCTGTACAAATCGAGTTCTATCGGAGTTTAAGATAAGATAACACTGCCCGATATCCATCAGGCACATCCTTTTCCACTGAAAAATAAGCCTTTGAATTTGTCACGTAAAGAACATTAAATTGTGGACATCATAAAGCCTTGAGAGAGCCCGAGAGTGCAGTTCATCGACGCGAGACAAGTGACAATTTCTCCATTTTTTTAATTTCCCTGCAAAAAAAAAGAGTAATTTCATATCTCCATGTTATTTTTCTTAATGAGTTTTATTTCTCAACTAAAGTATCAGTAATTATAACAAATCCTTATCTCTCATCTGGATGAAGATTAAATATTTTTCCTGTCTCAAAATTTCCTCAATTCTCTGCAAAAATAAATGACAAGATATTAATCTTACATTATTTCACCGATAATTGGATTATTTTCATAGACTTAAACTCTGTCATAGTTTTGTAACCGCATTGTACGGTGAACCGTAATGATGTGGTAGACTCGATGATGGCCCACATTATTAAAGCGTCTCGGTTATTGATTGAATTGTACGGTTTTCGAGTTATTCAATAGCATTACAATATTCCTGAATGATAAAACGTTTCTGTAAATGCGGAAGCGAAGAATGTGATTCATGTCCGCTGAGGAAGTGCAATTTATTCATTTTTCAGTGAAATGAAAAGCGTTTTATCAAGAAAGTAGCAACCTTAGTCTTTGAATAAAAAACCCAAGACACATTGTACGTTATTGTTGAACAAGGTTGAATCCTCCATTCCAAATAAAGTAATCTACCTCCCTGGAATTCATTTGACAATGAAAATACATGAGAAACACACCAACGCAAATTTCAAAACACTTATTTACCGTTATACACCGGCAAAGAGGCACTCAATTCACTGTGAACTAAAACGAATGAAACCGTAAACGGAAGTGCCTCTCTTTCACTTCACTGCCCGTCTTTCCATCTCATTCTTTTTTTTTCATGCTCATTCCACAATGAGATTTGGTGTTACACGTGTTTGAGAACGTAAAATGCACATTTACAATGAAATGAAAATCGTTGAACTCGTTTTGAAGGTATTTGCGTTGCAGGAAGCAATTGCGACACTCCCATCCTCGTTTCAATGGGAGGTCAAATAACAGATGGCTTTCAGCTGTAGAATTTTTTTTAATAGGAATTTTTCGATGAATTCCTGCGGGAGAATACTTTCATTGAATCTAGGAAAATGATTATCTGAATTTTACGAATTATTTATGCCTCTATCAATGTCTGAACTAATTGAATAATGAAGGAAGTTATGAACATTTTGCTTCGTGCTCTGAATCTTTAGGTAATTCATCACTGGCAAAGTCAAAATGTCAAAGTGTCTGGGGTCGACGACATGGTCCTCCTACCGAAGATCACGGAGGAAGCCATTATGGAGAATCTCCGGAAACGTTATATGGATGACTACATATTTGTATCCTTTTGATCGTTTGATTTTTTCCTTTCAAGTCAGAGGCACTTATTCAATTATTTATTTATTTTTTCATTGCCTCTTTTTTTTTCTATTTATTTTTGCATAAAAGATTGAGAGAGGATGAGAATTTCTCACGCTCAGATCCTCATCCCAGGTGCATTAACTGAAAGTCTAGTGACCTCCCGGGGCCATTGTACCTGCCTAGATGCGCATTACGTAAAGTGCATTGGAGTTTTGTTGCATAATTATTTAATCAATCTGTGAATTTATTTTCCTCAATTTGTACTCTTTCATTATTCACACAGACATGTATAGGTCCTGTTTTGGTATCGATCAATCCATTCAAACAGATGCCCTATTTCGGAGAGAAGGAGGTACAGATATATCAAGGAGCGGTGAGTAATTAAAAGTTGCAGAGAGTTTATTGCATAATTCCTTGGTAAAGTGGAAGAATAAACTGAAATGAGAATATTTATGAATTCTTCTCTGTTTATCCAAAGGCCCCTTATGAAAATCCACCTCACATCTATGGGCTAGCCGACGAGATGTACAGAAACATGCTGATAGACGTCGAGAGTCAATGCGTCATCATAAGGTTTGTCATCCACATGTTTTGAAAAATCTCATGCTCTTTGTTTCATAGCAATTATTTCACTTCTCTTTACATAAAAACACTATCCTTTTCATTTATTTTTATTAATGCCCTCAACTCGCACTGATTCATCTCTGTTTCATTGAAATAGCGGCGAGTCAGGCGCCGGCAAGACGGTTGCAGCTAAATACATAATGGCTTATGTATCGAGGATAAGCGGTGGTGGCGAACGCGTTCAGAGAGTCAAGGACGTTATCCTAGAGTCGAATCCACTGCTCGAGGCCTTTGGCAATGCTAAAACTATTAGGAATAATAACAGCAGCCGATTCGTAAGTCTATTATTTTTTATTAAACTCAGAAGAGGTTTTTAACTATTTTTTCATGGTAATTTTCAAGGGAAAATATGTTGAGATGCAATTTGGCGACGGTGGACAACCGATTGGTGGTAAAATATCGAATTTTCTGCTGGAAAAGTCTCGTGTCGTTAGGCACAACACTGGAGAAAGAAACTTCCATATTTTTTATCAACTGGCATCTGGTGCAAACGAGCAGATGAAATGTAAGTGAGATAGGATCAGTTGTCAGGGCCATTCGTTCTTGATGACACGTGCTCAGATTTTTCCTTTCTTTTTACATTCTTTTTAATTCAATGCGTGAAAAAACGAACTGCCCCGAATTCCTTGAGCGAAAGACATTAATTATCTTAGTGGAAGGGATCACTTTGAAATTGGAAGAAATCTCTTTTTTGAACGGTTTGATCAGAATAACCATTTTCTCTCTTTTCATCCTCAGCTGAATTGGGATTGAGACACGAACTCGATCGTTGTGATTATCTGATGAATTGGAACGGTAACACACTCTGCCAAGCAGATAGAGGAGTTGGTTCTGATGCCAAAGACTTCCAGGAGACCTTGAAAGGTAATGGCTTTGATAATTCACCGAAATCTAATCGTGGATAGATAATTGATACGCTCAAACAACCATGAATCATTTAATGCCCCAATTCCATCAATAATTAAACTAATATTGGCATTTCAGCATTGAGTGTCATGGGAATACGAGATACCGAGGTTATAGATATCCTGAAGATAGTTTCAAGTATTCTACACATAGGGAACATTAAATTCCGTGAGAATGGAAATTACTCCCAAATTGCTGATGGAAGAGGCAGGTATTCCATTTTAATTAAACTTAATTAAATAAATAACACATGTTTATCTTGTTTTTATCCTAGAACTTGAATTCCCATCTCATTTACTTGGTATTTCTGCTGAGCGTCTTTCCCACAAGTTGACATCGAGAGAATTCGAGTCCAAATGGGGCAGTCAGTCAGAGAGTGTTGATGTTACACTCAACGTAGCACAGGCACTTTACACTAGAGATGCACTTGCTAAAGATATATATGCTAGGCTCTTTGATTACTTGGTAAAGCGAGTTAATTCAGCAATGGAGACAAGCGGAGACTCATTTGAAATTGCCATCCTTGATATTTACGGCTTTGAGATATTCGAGACTAATGGATTCGAGCAATTCTGCATTAACTTTGTCAATGAGAAATTGCAGCAAATTTTCATAGAGCTGACCTTGAAGGCAGAACAGGTAAATCAATTTTTTTTTCATTCCTCTGCATTTCTCCCCTTTCTTAACTTCTTTGACCCCTCAATTTCGAAACTGTCAAGGGGAAATTGTATTTTTATCCAGGTCACATCTGTGACGCAATTTCCAAATATGAAATTTTCAAAAATTCGATAAATTCTTTATCGCAATATTCGAGAGCACCTGGCCTCGACAAGTTAATTAAAACACGACCTTAACTGATTTAATCGCAATACGATAATTCTCCTAATCGATTCATTAGGAAGAGTACATAGCTGAGAATATCAAGTGGACGCCAATAGATTATTTCAACAACGCCATAGTAGTTGACCTTCTTGAAGGTAAACGTCCACCAGGTCTCTTCCTCATCCTGGACGACATATGCGCAACATTGCACAGTGGTACAGGCTCAGCTGATTCAGATCTACAGAAGAAGCTCTCAACAGTATCAAATAGTCATGCTCATTTCGCAGACACAAGCGATGGTTTTGCCATTCTTCATTATGCAGGACAGGTTGTGTACTCGGTTGATGGATTTTGCGACAAGAACCGTGATGTACTGTTCACGGATCTAATTGACCTCATGAGGAGCAGCTCAAACAATCTAATACATTCGCTCTACCCACCTGATGACGAAAGTAATAAAACGAGGACATTGAAGAGTCGTCCGACTACAGCAGGAAGTAAAATTAGGAGTCAAGCGAGTAGACTCGTTGCACAACTTATGAAATGTACTCCACATTACATTCGCTGCATTAAACCGAATGAAACGAAGAAACCCAGAGACTGGGATCAACTCAGAGTTAAACATCAGGTTGAGTACTTGGGTTTGAAGGAGAATATAAGAGTGAGAAGAGCCGGTTTTGCTTACAGAAGACCGTTTGCTAAATTTCTTCATAGATATGCCATCTTGACACGTGAATCCTGGCCCATCTGGTCAGGTGACGAGAAGAAAGGGGTTCAATGGATCATGTCCAGTATTCACATAGACCAGAGTCAGTATCAATTAGGCACTACCAAAGTCTTCATAAAGGCACCAGAAAGTATCTTCATGCTTGAAGAAGCACGGGATAGAAAATATAATTTCTACGCGAGAATAATTCAGAAGGCTTTCAAAAAGTTCTTTGCGAGAAAACGACAGGACTCGGAGAAACAGGCAGCCGCTGATATAATGTTTGGACACAAACAGAGACGTAAAGCTAGCTTAGAAAGGAATTTCATTGGTGATTACATTGGTCTAGATGGTAGGCCCGGTCTCATGACACTATTAGGAAGAAGGGAGAAAGTATTTTACGCTGAGGTTGTTAAGAAGTACGACAGGAGATTCAAGATGTGCCGGAGAGATTTAGTTTTGACTGGTAATTGCTTGTATTTAATTGGTAGAGCAGAGAAGCCGGGAAAGGCTGGGAAAGGGCCATTTGGTAGATCACAAAGAGTTCTTGAAGAAGTAGTTAAAAGAAAGTTGATGTTCGAGCAGATAAGTCACGTATCTCTGAGCACTCTTCAAGATGACTTTCTGATAATTCACATCAAGGAAGATTACGCGAGTCTATTGCAACTGATGTTCAAAACTGAATTCCTCTCGGCTTTGAGCAAAAAGTACCTGGAAGTACTTGGTCACCCGTTGAACATAAGATTCAGTAATAGTCTCGAGTTTAAAGTGAAGAAGGAAGGTTGGGGCGGAGGTGGAACCCGGCAGGTAAAGTTCACACAGACAGGATGGGGTGACGAGGAGATTCTCAAGCCAAATGGGAAGCTTCTGAATGTCTCGATTGGTCCAGGAATGCCATCAACATCACGTCCATCAAGAATATCAGCCCAGAAAACATCGAGACCAATGAGCTATCGATCAGCTCCACTTCCAATCAACAATTCATCTGCTATTCCCCAAAATCCCAGACCTGCAAGACCACCAATGCCAAGCGAACCCCGACCATCACCGCGAATAGCACCTGGTGTCCAGAATACAATTAGCACGCTACCAACCAGCTCTAGACCTCAACTGCCACCAAATCGGCCGAATGTTCGACCCACAGCCAATAATCATCACAATAATAGCAATAACAAAGTAGCCAATCTATCAGCGACTCTTGGTAAAATGATAGTGAATCCTTCGGGTGGACCGAGAACCGGTATGGTGAGAGCACCACCACCACCATCCGATCCAGCACCACCGAATCAACCAGTTGTGCATCCATTCACGAATAATCAGAGAATGGAGAATAAAAACAATGGTAATAGGTATAACACTGGGATAACCGAGGTGAATGATCCTAATCAGAGGTTAGCAGCTGCACTGCAGCAGGCCCATGCCAATAACAGAAACAGGCAATCACAGCCACAGCAACAACTACCACCTAGGCCACCATCAGTATCACATTTTCCGAAAGTAAAGGCTCTCTATGATTACAGCCCACAGGACTTGGATGAACTGGGATTAGAGGAGGGAGATATTATTGAAGTATTACAAGAACGTGAGTTAATGATATGATGATGAAGCAGTAGACACTAGAAGGATGCGGTAAAATGGGCAGATTCGATTTTAGTTGGAAACATTTAAAGAATTCTATCTGTTGCATTGAAATGCCCATTTTATCATGTTTTTCTCTATTAATTGACTCTAATTCGTATTTTTTTTTATGTGCAGATAAAGGCGGCTGGTGGCATGGTAGACTGAATGGAAAAACGGGACTTTTTCCATCGAATTACGTAGAAAAAATTTGAATCCTCGCATTTATTACGCAATAATGATTTATACGTTTTCTGTTCTTTTTTCATATTCTTTTAAGTATGAATAGGAACTTCCCAAAGAGACGCTGAAGCGTCAATTAAGTTTGATATGATATACCAACCTTTGTATATATTTAGAGTAGAATGGAAAATTTGTCAAGTCATAGTGCATATAATAAAATTACATGTTTGAGTGACAAGCGGTGTTGTTGCTCATTTTTTTTTCCTCTTTTCATGTTATTACGTGCATTATTCCTGGGGGAGAATAGAGGCCCAAGGAAAATTGTGCGGAAATATGTCGTTCGAGTCTATAATTATTTAGATAAATGAAGTGAAAAGAAGTGGATCGACGAGATCTCGGAGAGAAAAGGAATTTTCTCCGTTATTAATACACAGGTATTAAAATTTCCCTCATTAAAATGAAATTCTCAGCTCATAATTAGTCGAACCAATTCAAATAAAATCATTTTATTCCATTATTCTGCAAATTAAAAATTAATTACTATTAACCTTTCATTATGACAAGAAAAAAACATGAATGAAAATGAAAATACGAGAGTAGTGCTTGTACAGATGAATAATTAAATAATATTTCGAATGAAATTAATATATTGATCATTATTTACATCATGTGGACGATTTACTCTTCATTTTTTTCTTGTTTCTTAAGACAATAAGCTTCACGCATTGAATATTGCTTATACTTATATAATTGTTAAAGCTTTTTTTTATTATTTAGTTCGTGGATCAATTATTCGCGCAAATTTATTATTATGAACAAAAACAAAATTAATGACTTCCAAGAAGACAAAAAACAATGAGAAATAACTTCGGTAAATTTTATCCAACTGAAGATTTCATGCACTTCAAAAGATCCATTAACAGCATTCACAATAATATTCTTTCTTAATTGTGACAATTTCAAAAAATACTCTTCGACCAATTATTATAGAAGCGAATTAAAAAAATATCTGCACACAATTATTTTCACAATTTACTTTTTTTTTTTAGAATCTTCATTACCATTTTTAATTAAAAATGTGCTCACTAAATTCGTGATTCAATAGAATAAGAAAATGAATATGATTTCCATAATCTTTTTGCGATAATCGTAAAAATAGATTGTTAATACGCTTGTGAAAGCGAGAAAATTCTTCAGTACTCTGAAGAAATTGAAATAACCAATTTTTTAATTCTCAGATGAATTTAATTTATGTTCTTATTCTACATAATCACATCGATGTGAATATAACACTGAGGCGAATTTTAATAATGGAAACAGTCATATTATTTGTCTCAAAAAACCAGTCAATTGAGTACAAAAACACTTTTAGCCTTGAACAAGTGAAAATGAGCAATGAAATTTAACTAAGATGACATAATGTGTCGCATTGTTACATTCATCATTATGAATTGAGAGAAAAAGAAAAAAATTGCACCGAAATGCTTCTATGGCACAGTTGTGAGTATAATTAATACCTTAACTCGAAAAAGAAAAACATTAAAACCTCCTTCCAAATCATTAAGTTCCTTTAACGATTCAGAATTATTCCTAAATAGGGAGTATCGGGGTAAAATGGACATTCTGATTGAACGGTTGGAGGTAGCAATTTTCTGATGATTCCATTGGAAAGCTGAGGAAATTTTAGGCGGAAAACATGGGTCGAAATTAATTTTTTCGAGTTTTCTGAAAATTTGATTTTTTTCACCCAGATTTGAAAGGGTTTACCTTGGCAAAATTAAAAAAAATCAGTTTTTTTTAAATAAAATTGAAAAAAAATATTTTGACACATGCTTTTCATTGGAAATTTCCTCAGCTTTCCAATGGAATCGTCAGAAAAGCGATATCTCCAATATTTCTCTTGATTTCTCGTCATATACAGTTTCAAAGTGAGCCTGTGCCCAACATACCCCTTGTAAATTAAAAATTCTACAATTTCTGAAATTCCTATAATATGAATGAACAATGATGACGAATTACACTAATAATTTCAACTTGACCCCTAAATTCATGAGCAAAAGAGAGCTTTCAAAACCCATAGCCATCACGTCATAAAAAAACGCCTTTTTCAAATTCAATAACAACTGATTTCCCATTTTCCAATAATCGATAAAACGAGGATTTCGTTATTTTCCTTTGATCTAACTAAATTATCAATTTTTTCGTTCACCGTCTATAAATTAAAAAATAACCGAGAGGTAACTAAATCCTTAAACAGAGACATTTCAACATACCATTCTACAAAACACAATGTTCATTTGTTCTTTGGCAACTCCACAGCAGCGTAAACTTCAAATTTATTATGATTATTCCATTTTCCTTTTTTTTAAAGCTCAAAATTAGTAGCACTTTTCACTGAATGACGCAGTTTTTGTTTCTCTGAGCTATTCCAGCACGAGACAAGTCTCTTTCGATTTCATCATCGTCTTCAATCCTGAAAAACAAACAATGAAATTAAAAATGGATAAACCCTCTTGAAATGTCTCAAAATTAATGCATCACAATTACTCACGCTCTTTCCTGTGTATCCAAATGATGCACCAATTCATCTCGTTTATTAACAATGGAAACCAGCTCCTCAAGCAATAAATTCTCTCTGATCTTCTGCTCAGCAGTTTTTTGCCACTCTTCTACAGCTAAAATACTCCTTAATTCACGATTTAATAATTCAAAACGTCTCTCTAAATCATCCTCCTTCTCTAAAATATTCAACTGCATTTGTCTTCTCAGAAGTGCATTCTTCTTATTAACGAGAGTAAACCAAAGTGACATGAGTCTTTCAGTGTCTTCCTCATTGTCACTCTCCATTGCTGCACGCAATTGTTTCTCGAGTTTCGCTGCTTGCACATCAATCTGACTCTGTTCTCTCTCCAATGCCTCAAGTTCATTCTGTATATAAGAAGTCATATCTTTTCCCAGACCTCTCACAGTATGTGGACTCCTTTCCGGGCTCTTTTCCGGTGAGATTCTCTCGATTATTTTTGAGAATGAGTAGAGCGGTGAATTTGTTTTCTTATCGCCATCCATTGCACTAGCATTCGCCAGGACATTGCCATTGTGCTCGGACTTGATACTCAGGCGATCGCCCGGTGTTGATGGTGTCATGCTTCTTCTCGGGCTGTTGTTCTGATCATCAAAAGAGCGCCTGTCGCTATTGTTATCATCTACCAATTGACTTGGCGTTACAACAACACCCATCCTAGCCTCAGCAATGAGTCTGCGAGCTCTTTCGCGCAATTGCGCTTGCCTATCCTCGTCATTCTGCGATTCAATTGGACTCGATACAGGTGATGATACACAAGATGTCTTCGTTTGACTCCTCGCCTGTTCCAAAAGTTGCCTAGCACGTTCTCGTAATTCATCGTGACGAGTTACCAATGGATGCTGGGAGCGTGCATCATGAGATGGTGACATTGTCCCTCTGCCCTCAGAGCTAGCACGCATTCCACGATCTAGCAAATCGTCTCTAGGTGAGATCGGGGATTTTCCCATTGATATTGACTGCGACCATTTATCATCAACCACTTGAATATTCTCATCCTCATCGTCAGAACCAAAGGGATCGGTTAATTGACGACGTGTCATGAGAATTGGCCGTTGCTGCACATGCAATGAACGCGGTGGTGATTTACTCTTTTCCCTTGACAAGTACTTCTCTTTTGTAGGCGATAAAACTTTACCAAGTATACTCTTGGAACTTGCTAGAATAATGTCTTTAACGTCCTTGACACTAGTCGGTGATTTATCCTTGGACAAATCATGATCCTGACTGTCGGAGCTGAGGCTCAGGTGTAATTTATTTTTTAATGAGTCACCGCAAGAATCCTCTCTCTTGTAATCAAATGGATTTGATCGTCTATTACTCTCCCCCTTTTGTCCTCGGTACTCCATCTGCTCTTTCTTTCTCATGTTGATGATCTCCTGACCGAATAATTGTACACTGACGTCTGTATTGTTATCAGTATTGAATCTTCCAATCATGTAGGAGGATTCATCAGCAGTTTTACCAATTTGATGGACCTAAAAATAGATATCAATGTGAATGAAATATATGTAATTCGGTAATTTAATGATAATAATTTACCTCCAACTCGTGGCCAGTAAAGTGGGCCCTTAATTGATACAAATATGTCATAACAGCTAGCTTATCCGGTACTGTTAATATATCCATATCCGCTGGTTCAATTACCCTAGGTATTCCAAGCGCTTCACCAGCATCAAATGCCTTTTTACAATTTCCCTTAACATCGTGAGGCAGCAACGATTCAATTTCCCTATAATTTCAAAAATTAAAAATAAATTTTAATGAAAATACAGTTCAGATGAGGAAGTTGTGACCATGAATACTCTCTTACATGAGATCGGGTCTGAAATAGTGGATAATAGCACAGAAAGCCATTCCATTTCTCCATGATGTCGTGAGATTAGTAACCTTAACTCCAGGATAATTTCTAGTTACATCTTTGCACCATTCCAATAAATCCTGTCCCGGAGTAATTTCCCTCAGTCTCGGAGCACCAGTTTCATTCTTCTTGAGATCCAAAGGCTGTAATTTCGATCTCATTGCTGTATTCTTATCATTCTCAACAGCAATTTCATCCTTGAATGGTGAAGTCTCTTTAAAATTCTCTGAAATACCGGTTGTACTTATCCCACGTGACATACGCTCCTCTTCATTAGTTGGTGTCATTGTATCGTCTTTTGCCAAACTAGCAATACTTATCGGAGTACTTGGCATTTCACTCTCAGTCAGGCTACTCGTCATCAAATCGATTTGCGTTGATATATCGAGTATTTCATCTAAATTCTTGAGCGACACCTCTTCAACGTCCTCTGGTATATCCTCGTTATCGAAATCGTCAAGTGGTGCTATATCACTGTTATTATTCACTGACATCAAACTCGCCATACTCTGCATATCCTCATCCCTATTCATGATAATGAGGGACAAAAAAATACATAAATTCATCATCTACTCTTATTCGAATTCAGTAATAAAAAAAGAGAGAGAAAGAGAAACAGTCTTACGTGGCTTTTCCTTCGCGAAGAAAAACGCAGGATAAAGTACATTCCAAAGTTGATCTAACAATTTTCTTCGATGTTGGCTTCAAGTCCAATTTTAATTGTTGTTGACTAGATTCGAGTGTTGCATATTTTTTCATGTTTATATTCGTAGCTGCTACATGACGTCTTTTACCAGTTTGTGAGACCTACATCATTTTAATAATAGAGAGATTATTATTTAATTGTAATTTATAATACGTATTATGAAAAAAAGAAGAGTCTCTCACATCTTCAACTACAAACGTCCAATCCTTATCCTCTAATTCATGTGTCCTAGGATCTTTAAATAATGTTACTGAAACAGTGTGATTGTCAGGTACTGGCCAACTGACAATTCCAATTAGTGGATCACTCAGACAAGGCTCCCACTCGAGTGGCTCTGAGCTCACTCTTCTGCTTCTCCTCGTCCATACTACACTCAGCTTATTAGGTTTCCTGTATGATAATGTTAAAATCATAATTAACAAAGCCCTTTGCCTTTGAAGCACTCATAAAAATATACATGACCTCAAGAGCCTTTCTTAGAAAATGTGAATAAATCATTGTGCCTCACCATTTGGATGTGGTTTCGAGAGTCAACTCATGATAAGAAACAGTGAACTGAAACTTAGCAGCTCTTTTGTTAACTCTCTGCAATCTTTTCCAAACAGAGCTCATCTTCACTGAAAAATCTTTGGCATCAAACAAATCAAAGTCCCCAATACGCCAATGAACGTGTTGAATGAATTTCCAATTGAAGAAAGTAAATGATATGAATCACTTTGTGAATTCCATCATTCCCCCAGAACCCAATGATTTCCCTCCACTTCCGTTCTATTTTTTCTCAATTTTCGCTTCTGTTAAAACACTCAGAAGTGAAAAAATAAATTCTTCAATATGAAAACTCCTCAAATCGATTACAACAACTCATTCGTATTCTCGTATAAACGACTAACAATAACGACCCCGTCAATTATCCTGTCAGTCTCCTGGCCTTGATCTTTTTCTGACTTTTTTTTAAAAATAACAGGAAATGTTTTTATCAAATGGCGACGTCAATTTGCGCATCTCTAATCTATTTCAATTGAATATTATCATCTTCCTTAAATGGTTGGTAATGAATTACGTGATTATATGAATTATATCCACAATTACAATGAGCATTGCCTCAAAAATGTTTTCAACACCTCGTGTAATTCACTTGGGGAATTATTTTTAAAAAATTTACTCAACACTAATGCACTTCCCTCGTTTTTCTTTCACTCAATTATAACGTCATGCACACTTTTTTAATCGTGATGACCAGTTGGACAGCTGATTAGATGTATTTTATTTGTGATCACTCACATTTCATGTAACAAAAGAAAAAAAAATAAACTAAGCAGCACCCGAATATGCCGTACGATATCGTTGGCTGTCGTACGGCCTCTTCGGTTTTTTACAGTGCTAAAAGTGGACGTCAGTCTTGAGGGACAAAAAGAAATGAATGAGAGAGAAGGGGACATTATAAAAGAGGATAGAGCTAACTTGGCGCCGTCCATGACGTGGCCAATGTGGGAAGCAGGCGGTTATTCCCGCCAACAGATGACGCTTCAATCGGATATTCAAAAAAACATTATTACCACGTCGTAGGAGCACAATGACGAGTCTTGCGATCGTTGTGGTCTACACTGCCGCCGTTTATCTCAATTGTTGCGGATTTTCATAATATCATAATAATAATACTAAAAAAATTAATAAATAATGTTTGCAGCAATTAAAAAAACCGCAGCATTGGGAAAATCAGTCATACGTAAGCCTGAGGAATATTTTCACGATATTAAATGCAAATATAGTATTGTTTATTTATTTAGAGTGTTTTTGTTTTCATGTTATTATTTTTTAGCACTATCTCCATTCAGAAACACTTGCAGCATGTCATTGTCAGATTTTAAAGCATTATCAGTTACAAGCCCGAAAGAATATGTCTATCAAGTTCAATTAAATAGGCCGAATAAATTGAATGCACTCGATCATAATATGTGGCTGTATGTATTATAATAGTACTTATCAATTGTGATACGAGTGAAGCAAATTAATTAGAATGAATATTTTGCAGAGAAATTGGAGAGTGTTTCAAAATTCTCGACGATTCAGCTGATTGTCGAGCAGTCATACTCTCAGGAGCAGGTAGGGCTTTTTGTGCAGGAATTGATTTAAAGAATGCCATGAGTATGGGTCAGGAGTTGGCTGAATTTCAGGATGTTGCACGTAGAGCGAAAGTACTAGAGAAACGAATAAAATTATATCAAGATGCATTTATTGCAGTTGAAAAAGTAATGAAATAGCAATAATAATAATTCTTCTGTTATATTGTAATTGTTGGAACTGAGAAGATGTTTGTTTTAGTGTCGCAAGCCTGTAATCGCTGCTGTACATGGACTTTGTGTGGGCGGTGGTTTCAATCTGATATGCGCTGCTGATATTCGTTATTGCTCAAACAATGCCTGGTTTTCTTTGAAAGAAGTCGACATTGGCATGGCTGCTGACGTTGGTGCATTGCAATGGTTGCCAAAAATCATTGGCTCTTCAAGTTTAATTAGAGAATGGGCATTTACTGGAAGAAAAATTCTACCTGAGGAGGCACTTGAGAGCGGCCTTGTAAATAAATTATTGACGAGTGATGAAAGCTTGTTCACAGCAGCTCTAGAATTGGCGCATGAAATTTCCAAAAAAAGTCCAGTAGCAGTGCAAAACACTAAGAGAGCACTGGTCTATGCGAATGATCATACAGTTCAAGATGGACTTGATTATATTGTGAGGCATTTTTTTTTAAATTTAATCCACCTGAAAATTTACGACAATATCATGTATATAGAAAATTATTCTTATATCTTCTTTCTGTTTCTTGTTACAGCGGAATTTGAATCAAACAATGCTACAGAGTGAAGACTTCATTAATGCTGCAGTGGCTCAAGCTACTGGAGGTGAACATCCAATTTTTTCAAAATTGTAAAATGGCAAGTACATTTATATGGGGAATCAATTTTTTTATGACTTTAAAGCTCAGTGATATTCTATGTTATCATATATTTCTGATATTTTTATATTTTTATGGATCTTTAAATAAAAATGTTTAACTATACGAGATGCTAGGTCATGTCTTGAAAAAGGAATTTCTTTTTGGGTAATTTAGCTGCCTTTTCTGCTTCAATTTTTTCAGAAATCAGATAGACATTGTCTTCTTCTGGAATATTTGGCTAGAAGGATTGGAATATCAAATAGATAGTAAATAATTCCTACAAATATTTTACTTACTATCAGCAAATTTATATAATGTTCGTAATTTATTTTATTAGTTACTGGATCACATGCAACTGACATCATCTCGTCTATCTCTTCCTTAGTAAATGGCTCACCAATTTCCATCATGGCTTTTTCTAGATCCCCTCGCATTATGTATCCATGATTTTCAGGATCTAAAAATTGAAATGCCTTCAAGAGATCTTCCGGATCTGCCGGTTTAAATCTGCAATGAGCCGATAAAATTATCACAATCCTCCTAATTTTGAGTGCTGGTATTTACATGGATTTACTTTTGTTCACATATTGCTTTTGCCATGTATTCGACAAATCTTTCTTGCGTTACACAGTTATTCTCGACATCCTCGACCTGTACTTGAATTTCTTGAAGCTCAGCCTCACTGATAACACATCCTGAATTCCAATTTTTCCATTATAAAGTGTTTTATGTGTTCAATGGTACTTTGTTGATTTACCTAGAGATCTTATGATTGTACCCAATTCTCTGACATCCACCTCATGGCTTCGTGCATTGTCAAATACATCGAATGCATCAGATATTCTTTTTTCGAGAAGTGAGGGTTCCAATGATCCTGCCACTAAAGTTCGTAATTGTATGAATTAATAATGAGCCATTATGATTATTCAATAGGAAATATCTGCTCTATACAAACTTTTGTTGAAAATGAATTGGGTGCTTTGAAAATTTGTTGAATCAATACCTTACCTTGAGAAAATCGGAAAGTAGAGGCCGCCCGAGACTTTCTACCAGCATGAGGCGCCTCTCCAGAAGGATTTAAACTCATTATACTAAAGTAATTGATAAATAAACCAATGAATGAACGAACGACCCAAATGAAAAGAAAGAAACAAGAGAATGTCTTGTAAATTTAATATTGATTGATATATAGATATATGTACATTAATAAACACATGAGAATAACTCGAAAAGTATCAATAGTGAGCAGTTTGACGATCAATTTCAATAATATCCTCTATTATTTCTTGAACGCGTGTGCCAATTTTTTTAGCAACCTCAGCTTTTTCATTGTGAGGCAAATGCACATACTTCCAAACTAAATCTCCATCAATAATTCCACGGGCTGGATTACCCTGCATACGTACATGACTTTTGTAAGTTCTGAAAATAAAAAACAAACGAGGAAAGTTAGAGTTTCTATCTATTTAAATTTGATGATTAATCAATTTTTTTAAGGAACTGGCTCAGTTACCTATAAGCTTTCGGATTTAATCCAGCAATGTGACTGATGTGGTTCACAAGTACATTTTGCAACATCAATAGTCGACGGTAAGTCTTTTCAGGTACAGGTAGAATGTAACCAAGGCTGCCATCTAATGTAGCTGTTAAAACATTATTGATGAATTTTATGTACAAAATAATAGGGAATGCATTTTTCATCTTATTTTTGTTAACTTACCATACATGGTGACGTGTCTCTTATCGGCATCAGAGAAATATTTCTTATTATTAGCAGGATCAGCAATTCTAGATTTGATCCTAAAGAAGGTGTTAATCTTCTGTCCAATGTGAAAATCAGCTTTTCTAATAAGTTTCTGGCCTCCCAAACTCTCACGTGCCTCAGGTTGATACATAAACAGTACTAGATTGCTCTCGCCATCAGCAACCAAGAATCCCATATTCGTATTATCAATTAAATACTCAATGGTAAAAACTTCAGCTGGTCGAAAATCTCTACTCACTAGTGACAAAGTTCTATACTCTTCTTGGAAGCGTAATAAACTTATGGACTTGTAAACATCAGCTACAAGAATTAAGCTCTTTATACTGAGCATTTGATGTATATAAATTTGTGTGTCAATAAAGGCAACACCAACTAGATCATTATCCTTCAATTGCCAGATGTAAATTTTCTGGCCAACTGCAGAAACTAGGAAACCCGAGACTTGAGTAATGGCAGTGATGGGACCTTTCTGCTCCTTCGCATAAATTTGTTTGAATCTGTTCTTTGTAAGAGGCTGACCTGGTTCTGGTACAACTTCAATTATATCAAATATCATAATTCTTCCTCGGCTTGTAATATCTTCTCCATAATTATAATTAGTACCCAGAACAATGTATCCCTTTAGGCCCGAACGAGTTCCTTCGTAAGCCAGAGATACATTCTTCAAACACGTCACATGTTCCCATTGATCCAAATCGATTTTAGTATTTGGAATTGTTTCCCAAGAGACGGGAGAAAATAGTACAATACTGAATTGCTCCTGTGTAGGATATAAAAATCTCTCTGATCGTTCTTCTTCAGTGAATTCTTTATCTTCTCCATTGAATCTATAATAACTTTTTAATGGCTCAGAGCTGCTTGTGATAACACAATAAGTTTTACTCTCAACATGATAAGTAACGAAATGTGGCGTACATCGAAGAGGAACTTTTCTCACAGGCCAAGGTGCATCATAGGATAAATGTGTAGGTAAAACACAAATTCTGAGCTCTTCCTTTTTATTAAAATAGAGGAATCCTTGGGGACAATTGATATTATTGAATGGTGTAAATGATGCTATTGGTCCATCTATGCTCATTGGATGTGTCCTCAATTCACCTCGACTTGTTAAGAAAATCCAATGAGGATAATCACCGCATATGAATACACCATTGTAGCCAGCAATATTACTGAAATATCTCAAATGAGAAACTCGTGTTTGACTAATATCCGACCTACTGTTACTATCTTCTTCCTCTTCTCCTCCTCGTTTGGATTTAGTTTTTATTTGACCAGGGATAATACCGTGTTCGAGCTTTTTGAATCGTAATTTTAAATTACCCTTTGGATATCTGTAGGCTTGATAAATTTGTAATTCACTATTTAAACGTACAAGTAGCATTGGTCTGCTACCATGATGACCAAGTGCCACCATGAGTATTTCCTGTACTTGGATTTCTGAATTTGGTATTTCATTGGTTGACGGGGAGTGAAGAATCGTTGACTCCATGCTATCATGAAGTACATGCTGGCCAAAGCCAAAATTTCTTATTAAATAAGATAATTTGAGATCAGGTAATGAGTAGATTTCCAATGTTCCATTATCACGATAAGCCAATAGCCAATAAGTTGGTTTAATATCTTGAAGATGTCTTTGCCACCAGGGAGTGTGCTTTTTTGGAATATCCTCCTGAGGCTTTGCTTGCTGAGTCTCTGCAGGAACAGTTGGCATTTGGAAAGCAGTCCCATCTCCATATAACAAGTCATCTTCATTGTCTACATCATTGGTAAGTGAGGTTTCTTCGATATTTTTCTCATCCTCTGGTATTTTATTATGAGACTCATCTGATATATTAGTAGTGAAGAGGCCACTGACGTCCCGATAAACGCAGAGTGTTTCAATTTGTGGTCGAAATAGGAGATTAATCTGCTGGGCATGGAGGCGAAGCAAGCCACGAGTCTCTTTGAGAGTAAGTAAGACTACTTGGCCATCTTCTGATAATATAACAACGTATGGATCGGCACAACTCGCATAAACAATTGGACAGCCTAAATCCATTGGTATATGCTGTATTTGTTCAATTCCATGGAGTAATCTGACACTAATTTGCGTTATTTGAACGATGTATCGGTTGGCACCAAGATTTCCAGCAAATATAGTTGTACCTTGTGTACCAAAACCACTTTGTTCTACCTCATTTATTTCCTGTCCAGTTTGTAATATCATTGTCGAATCTTCATGACTGAGAATCAGAAAAGCATGATTAGCTTCAGCCTCTTTCCCCTGTTGATCGACTCCTGGTGCACCAATAACTGTCCACATATCTTGACAACCAGGAAGTTCAAATGTTGTGACAATTTGTGGACGAATAGAGCGTTGAAGAACACAGAGTGCTCCATTTTTTCCATAACCGGAGGTCGTAACAAGCTCAATATCTGGATCAATAGCATGAGAGAATTCTTCAGATAAAAATGCTGGCTCTCCCATTGATATATTGCCACATGGACCAATATTTAATAAACTATCGCAAACTTCAAAGATGTATGAAGTTATTTGCATTGATGTCTGTGTTTCACTTCCATATACCTCTAGTTCCTCTGGATCTTTAATGTCTAATACATCAGAAGCCATCCAATCACCGAGATAATCTTGTTTTATTTTCTTAGTTGGACTCTCTCCAGTATCGTCATTCTCATCATCCTTATTCTCATCGTTATTATCATCATTCTCACCATTATTCGGGATAATTTCGATTTCCGAAGGCACTGATAAGTATTGTGTATCCTCTGGTTCTTTCTCAGTGAATCGTAATAATAAAGAGTTACCTAATCTAGATCCTAAGAATAAGAAATTTTCCTCGCATAAACAGACACAAGATGTCAAGACACTAGCTGCTGCTTTATCAAAGTGAAAACCACGAACAGATCTCATGCTATCGGCAAACAGAGACAATACGTAGAGCTCTCCTGTTTTCAATGATATAACTAAGCGATCTGATGATATGAATGCAACTTGAGAGCCCTCAAGACTCATTTTTACACCTTCCTGTGGTTTTAATGGAAAATTTGTACTTGTTTCAGCCAAACTATTCAAAGAAACCCCATAAGGTGGAATACTTTGATTCAGATAAATTAATGAATTCACAGCCATAATTAGTGTACCACCCAGTGGCTTTTTCACTGATACCGCTTGATAACAATCGAATGGTAGATTTGAAACTGACCAAATTATCGGATGGACTCTTTGCTGGATATTGAGAGATATAGCAACCATTGCACAAGTATCTTGTCGAACAGCAATACGACCAGCGAATGTTCTAACTGGTTCATACAGAATTAATAAAGTTGGCTCATAATAGCCATATAAAAATTGTAAATCAATTATATTATCCATTTTCTCTTCAAGGCTCTTTAGAATAATCATATAGGATGATAAAATTGGTGTTTTATTTGGCTGTGTCATTTTGGAATTATCCAAGAGGTCACCATCGTCAATTGTTGGATCTTTCCTGAAAGGTAATACAACTAATTTCCTACCATAAATAAGCATCACTGCACATCTACCTTCAGGATCAACCCGAACAATTGGAATGTGATGATGATTCGTCCAGCCATCTCTCATTTCTTCCTCCTCAAAGTAGTGCAACGATACAGTCCGCAAATCGTCACTTTCTGGATCATATTCAACAACTGAGAGCTTTGCATCTCTAAAACTCAGCAGTAAAGAATCACGCTGGGATCCAATCAGGCTCACTGCCTGCATTGACATTACATTTCCATTCACCGTATACTGACTCAGGCACTCCAATTTCATTTTTGGCGAGCGTAAATCTAAAGGTTTTTCTCGCCTCGTTGTATCTACATCTGGGATCAATCGGAATACCCGAATTATGTTTGCTCCTGATACAACCAAGCATTTTTCATTGCGATTGAAAAAGTTGCACGTGATGGCGTGTTCCACTCCGGTTGCTGGATGCGTATTCTTACAGATCGAATACATTTTTATTTTTACTATTACTATTAATTCATTAATTGTCTATACACTTCCCACAATGGTTATTCACTTTTCACATTAACCCATGGATATTATTAGTAAAGGAGGTTAGACTTTACTCACTTCACCATTAAAAATACAAACACAAACTGACGTGAAGTCTTCAATATGAATACATCTATATATATATATATCATTCCATATATTTTCTTCCAACAGTTATTTAATTTTTAGAATTACATCTCTCTCATAATTGCTTGGATTTGTATTTATCTTTACAAAGCCTTTGAATATGCTTGCCGGTCGACATTGTAAAACTAATAATAATAAGAGTATAGAGGCGGGATAGTGATCGCAGCGACATGAAAATGCTATAGTGCTTTGCGGAGTAGGATTGGGCAGATTCCGGAACGCTTACAATTCACTGCTGTCACCTGCCGGAAAAAAAATCTTATATCACGTTTATATTGTTGTGTTCAAATGTAGTAAAATTCGTGTGAGCCGCTGATAGAAAGAATTTGTTTAATTATAATTTTTATAATAAACAACTATAAATATATCAATTAATGACATATTGATATGAATTTTGGGAATTTCAATTTTCTATGAATGAGAAATTGGTGGTTTTTTGCTTATTGGCAGACTTGTTGAATGAGGAATGGGATGATAGAGGTTAAGAATATTTCCGAATTAATAGAATAATGACAGCAACAGCACAAAGTGGACAAAATCTTTTACGACCAACTGGTCTACAATGTAAAGATCTTCACGAGTATTTAAAATCAAGATCAGCAGATGTGTTGAATAAATTATACCACAATCCACCGATATGTTTAGCAGTATTCCGTGAACTTCCTGTTATTGCTAGGCACTATGTTATGCGATTGTTATTCGTTGAGCAGCCTGTACCCCAGGCTGTTATTGCCTCGTGGTGTTCAAAACTCCATTCTGAAGAGCATCAGCGAGTTGCACAGGTTCTCAATGAATTGAATGTTTGGAAGGAAGTTTCGATACCCGGGGGTCTACCCGGTTGGATCCTTAACTCAACTTTCAAGAGAAATTTGAAAATTGTACTACTGGGTGGTGGTAAGCCTTGGACAATGTCCAATCAATTAGAAACAGATAGCAAGCCCAGAGATGTTGCATTTCTGGATTCGTATGCATTGGAAAGATGGGAGTGCGTCTTACACTATATGGTTGGATCTCAACAGCAAGAGGGTCAGTCATCTCTCCTCCCACGTCTCTTTTCCCATATATTCTATTTGAGATAAAATTAATTTATTCGTTTCAGGCATTTCGGCTGATGCTGTTAAGATATTACTTCATGCAGGACTAATGAAGCGTGATGAGGAAGACGGTAGCCCCGTTATAACACAAGCCGGATTCCAATTTCTCCTTCTGGATACAGCATCACAAGTGGGTTTATTCATCCATCCAATATATGTGTAGCTTCACACTCCACTGTTTCCTTTTATCATTCACAGGTATGGTATTTTATTCTACAATATTTGGATACAATTGAAGCCCGAGGTTTGGATCTTATTGAGTGCCTGACGTTTCTATTTCAATTGAATTTCTCGACCCTTGGTAAAGATTATAGTACAGAGGGAATGTCTGAAGGATTGTTAACTATTTTACAACATCTAAGAGAATTCGGACTTGTATATCAACGTAAACGAAAGGCTGGAAGGTAAAATAGTTTCTCCAGAAATGTATGCAAGGGGAGTTGGTGTAAAAACGAGGCATTTCATTCTAGATTTTATCCAACACGGCTGGCATTGAATATTGCAACGGGAAAGAATAAACCCCTCGCAAGGGATATCGAAAAAGAAGGATATATTGTAGTAGAAACAAATTATAGAGTCTATGCATATACACATTCGAATCTCCAAGTAGCCTTACTGGGATTATTCTGCGAGATGCTGTATAGGTAATAATTATATTCTACTATAGCATTTTCTCATGGAATATAATGAAGAAAGTTTTCTCAACTCATTTTTCCAGATTTCCAAATTTAGTTGTCTCTATATTAACAAGAGATTCCGTACGTCAAGCCTTGAAAAGTGGAATAACTGCAGCACAAATAGTTGGGTTAGTTCGTTATATTTGTGATTATTGAAAAAGTCAATGGCTTATTGAAATTATTGCAATTATGTTGTTGGTAGGTATTTGCAACAGCATGCTCATACCAAGATGATTGAAGCCGGACCTCCTACTCTACCACCTACAATTGTAGACCAAATAAAACTTTGGGAGAATGAGAGGAATCGGTTCTCATTTAACGAAGGTATTTTATACAGTCAGTTTCTTTCTCAAACGGACTTTGTTGTACTACGAGATTATGCACTGTCTATTGGTGTACTAATTTGGCAGAGTGACAGGTAAAATTAAACATACAAATGCATTGAAATCAACAATACACATCTCTTTATAAATATTCTCCATTATTTTATTTATAGAAATCGAACAATGGTTGTTACCAAAGCTGGTCACGATGATGTCAAGAAATTTTGGAAACGTTACTCAAGAGGCTCGAATTAAGACCAATGTATCTTTTTTATATATGTACAGTAAATGCTAAATTGAAATAATAAAATGAATTTCATTAATTAATTATATTTAATGTACCTATTTCAAGCAGATTCATAGAGGCTAAATTCATTCTCGTGTCAGCGTTGTGGAGCCGCTTTTGGTTTTGGCATTTTCGCTAAGAGGCTTTGAATTTCTTTCTTTTCATCGTATGTCTTCCAGAGTTCATACAGATTTATTATATATCTAGCTATTTCCTGTATTTTCTCCATATCTGCATTCAATTCGGCAAACCACGACTTTAAGTCCTTTTGAAGAATTACACAAGCTATTTGTAAACATCCTGTAATGCCATTATGAAAATTAATCTACAATATTATAATTCTATATAAGTTTTAACATTGCAGTTAATTACCTATAGCAATTTGATAAGGTGGGTAGAGAAGGCAAACGTCTGTTCTCAGGCTGTCATTGATAATTCTCCAAGCGAGTGTCAACAATTGATCATCTGGACCTACATCCTGGATCAGAGTTAAAAGTGGCCTGTAGGGCTGATAAACAATTAGGCAGCAATCCAGATGTTCAAGAAGATAGAATTCGCACTCCAAAATGTGATTCGTACGGTAGGGAAATTCTTGGGCGTATGCATAATTAAATTTGTTTTTGACTGAAAGTGGACGATAATAATGAAATATAATAATGCACCCTGTAACATTGCAGTGAACTGTAAATAAATATATACTCACCTACAGTTTGGCAGGTAGTAATGAGTCGAGTATTGGATATAACTCCGAATTCTTCGACCTTAGAGGCCAAAAATACAGAGGTTGGAGCCAAAAGTAAAGGATCAATACACTTTAGACTGTTTCTGGCATAAAATCGCTTAAAATAAACAGTTGCAGTCGCTATAACCTGTTGTCGGAGTTTCAATTGTTCACCCAATACTTGTATCACTGAAATAACAATCATATATTATTCAATTGTGATGAGAGATAATTATTCAGATTATATACTTACAATTGGCAAAAAATATAAATAATTTTTGGTACTCTTCTTCAGTTAATATTGATATATCATGTTGGCGTTCTCGAACTAAATCTTGTTTATCTAGGAGCCACTGTTGACTATTAATAACTCAATTATTTATTTAAAAAAAAATTCAACATTTCAATTTACATGTAATAAAATGAATTATTATAGATATAATATAATAATGAATCTTACTGATGAGAACTTTGCCAGAAATTACCGGCCATTCTTCTCTAGAAACGATAAACTACTTGACCAAATAAATTTAAAGTAAATTAATAATTTCATGAGGAACAAATGTGAAAAAACAATGTAAGAAACATTGAAATGTTTAGTTGTACTGAGGCTACTGTGAGGCCACTGAAAGATCGGACACGTTGCTCCACCATGATGTTTCCACCACACTTCTGGTTGTGACCAATGGCATAATGTTCCATGGGAAGACCGTCAATACTATTGATCACAACCAAAAGAGTGGGGAACCCGGCTCCCAACATTTCTCATGTTCATTCTTTCAGTAATCGGACAATATAGTGCTTTCGAAGTATAGTCGAACTAGCGAGAAAGTGAACACGGGAAACCGTGGGAGCTCGCTTCCCCCACTTTCAAGAAAGGGCCAGCGCAATTGGTCAAAACCGTTCGGCCGAAATGCATCACGGGAAGTATCGTGGTGGGGGAACCGGGCTCCCGCCGTTTCCCGTGTTCACTTTTTCGCTAGTTGGACTATATATTGCGTTATGATATAGTGTGTGTTGTGGAAATAATGACAGTTAGAGGTCAGTACCAACAATCTTTTCATCACAACCGGGCTCTCATTTCAAATTTTATAGCTATCAGTATAGCTTATGCACCAGTTTGGCTGACAGTTGAGGATTCATTGGGATATGTAATTGATGATAGATAAAAGATTGAAATTACCATTTTGCGTATAAATTTTGAAGAATGGGTAAATGTGGTTTTGAGTATGCAAATAAAAGCGCGCCCTGAGCACGCGTACAATGATGGAAAGAACTTGACTCGGTATATGCTGTGTGGGATGAATGGTGGGGGAAGAGAAAGAAAGCCATCCTGTACGAAGGGATGGCTATGCATGGTGGAAGGATTGGAAAGAGAGGGAGGGGAATAAAATAGTGGCTAAGGCGGTAGAGTGTGAAGGCGGTGGTGACCATCGGTGGATCCGAGTTAGGCCGAGTAGCCGAGCAGCAGCGTGAGTGCCTAGAGGAGGGAGGTGGTGGAGGAGGAGGAGGAGGAGTAGCAGCCGCCGCCGAAGCGCTCTGCTTCCTGTCGTTGGCGTTAGCCTAAAAAAAGGTTCACGAATTATACGCGGTTGTAATCTACGACCGATGTCTCCTCAATGCAACAAAAATGGTGAAGTGTGGAGTAAAGTGGGCATTGAGTAAGGCCTTCGACATCTCAAATCATGACAGAGGCCTCAGAAGAGTAAGTAAATCGGTTTATCAAACATTCCACTGGAGTTCAGCTTTTCTCAATGTTTCTTTGCCTCTCTTTTTCTCGTTTGGCCTTTTCATTTTGTCCTTATGAGGAGACAAATACAGGCAATGGGCCATTATCAATATCAAATAATATCTACATAGAGTAATACATATATATGGATATGTGAGGTACATAAATGGTCTTGAGTGAGTGCAAGAATTTGGAAAAATTGAATATGTAGGTGGTACAAGTCTCTGAGCTCGTTTGAGATACCTCACCCAGTTGGCAGTGTCTGAATTAATTTATTTGGAATTTTTAACTAAATGAGAGGAGTTATTTGATGCTTGCATTGTGTGATGGTGTTATTTGAATTTTTTCACCTCTCAGCCTTGAACGTCGTCATCGAACGACCAACGGGGGTAACATTACCGATCGTTCTCTCCACCAACGGCTATATGTACATGGCTACATATATAGAGGACAGATACATTGACAGAAGAGAGCGCGCGCGCTACAACACACCACACCACACCATACCATACAGGCAGGCAGGCAGGCAGGCACCTTGGCCATTGCTGAGTCTCTCTCTATCTATCTATATGAAATGTGTCACACACGTTCTCTGGGCATTCATGAAGAGAAGTCATGCGCGGGTATTAGTGCGTGTGTGCACGTTGACCGTTCATTCATCGAATCGATGTCAATGCGTACGCCTATCTCAATTGTGTTTCTGTCAATCATCATTTCTATTATATCATTTTAATTATTTTCATTGTCGATGGATAATTAGAAAATAATTTTAAAAAAATAATTATTACTGAATGAAAATGATGGAGCAATGTCGATTCGAGGGCATACCCAGTATTGTTAAATCTCAACTGACATGAGTGATCAAATGGAGTGTGCCAGTCCTGGGTATGGGCGTTTTTGAACATGGATTATTCTCAAATGCCTTCGCGTTATGTATCATTTTTTCATTATAATATTGTCAATTAATGTCTATTTATTATGGAATTTTCTAATTTTCAGTGGTAATTATCTGGTGAGGGTCCGAGCCCAGGTGATGACAAGAGATGACAGTTCTGGTGGATGGGTACCACTCAGTGGTGGTGGATTGGCCAATGTTTCTGTTAGACGTAGAGCAGCATCAGAACATAGAACTAGTACTGGACACACTGGTTCGGCTAATAACACAAATGCTACTGCAACAAATAATACATCTTCTGCTGCAACTGCAAGTGCACCAACTGGAGGCTCATCACCCAATAATAATAATAATTCAACTTCAGTTGCCTCTAGTCAAGGGCATGGTTCATCGAGCACTTCGCCACCCAGTGCAGCTAAAAGGAGACACGAGTATCTTATTTACGGAAAGCGAATTACCGATCAATCGGTAAACTATATATTATATAAATTCACACCATTACATTATGTACACATGAGTTATTTTTAATCGTTCAATTTATCATGGTAGGTTGTTCTGAGCTGCACAATAAAAAAAGATTTCCAATACAATAAAGTGATGCCAACGTTTCATCATTGGCGTACAGGAGAAAAGAAATTTGGACTGACTTTTCAAACTGCTGCTGATGCAAGAGCATTCGATAAAGGTGTACGAACAGCAGTCGAAGAACTTTTAGAAGGTGATATAAATTTAATATTATCCATTACGAATAATAATCTCCAATGAATTTCTTTTATTCTCTTTTCAATATATTTCTATTCTCCATTATTCTGCTACTACATGTTTGGATTTATAATTTCGGTAAGCTTTGTTAAAATATATAACGAGAGCTAGCCTAATGAATAAGGACAACTATTATTGTTGAATAAATATTTCTTCTCTATCGTAGATATAAGTAGATATTATAAATATATAATGATAATATAATGTGTGTTAGGTCTGGCGGATACAACAATACGTGGTGGAAACTCAGATGTTGGAGACGAGAGCGTATTTATGACTGTTAATTTACCAGTAGAGCCACCAGATCCACGTCAATCGACAGATCCAAACCGAGGGATAGGTCGTGTACCGAATTATCATTCTCAGTGCAGCGATCTACCAGATGGCCATAAATTGAATCATTATATCAGCAGTGGAGATCCTTCAGGCAAGGTTGCACCTTCGCATCTTCATCACCATCATCATCATCACCATCCACTGGAATCGAGTGGTTTAGATATGGGTATGGACAATTGCCCTTACGTTCAGTTGACAACACTCAATCACGATTACTTGTATCCAGTAATCGATGATCACAAGGGCCCCAATCAAATGGAACGCCGTAATTCGAGCGGTTCTCTCAAGAAACCAGATATAATAGTCTCCCAACCGAGTAAGAACTCAGGTAAACTACGTGGAAATTCACGATTGAAATGTAAATACTGTCAGCAAACCTATACGGAGCATGAAAATCCAAGGGGGGCATGTGAGTACGCGCCAGACTTGATTAGTAAAGGCATCTCAACAGTATCATGTCTTCTGTGTGCGAGATGCATGCTATATCATTGTATGAGCGATGCAGAGGGTGAAAATTCTCAGAATCTCGAGCAAAATCCGTGCACATGCACTACGGAAAATGGCTGCGGACGACGATGGTTTGGTCTAGCATTGCTATCCCTCATAGTACCCTGCCTCTGGTTATATCCACCGCTTCGTGCAATCCATTGGTGTGGTATGGCCTGTGGCATATGCGGTGGCCGGCATCACCCAATGGAATAACTGGAGGAACCCTTTGATATCTCTGGACCGTTCTCGATTCAGTCACAATCCATGGCATCAATCTCAAGTCGTGTTGTCGCTAATGTCTACGAGTGTCACGATTTAAGTATGGGCCGGTGTCAGAGATACCAAAGGGGTAGGCAGTTACCAGTACATGCACTTATTCATCAACGTCATCTATGATCCATCCCTACGAATATTTTCAATTTCTTCTTTTACACAACTCCTCTATTTGTAAAGATCAATCGAATTTTTAGCAAAGCTTCCACAGAGATTTTCATATAGGAGAAGGTGGAGTGGAGACATTTTTTTCTGATCAATCCATTGGAAAGCTGAAAAAAATTCCACCTAAAATTCTCTCAGCTTTTCAATGGAATCATCAGAAAAGAGCGATTCCGAATCGTTCAATTGAAATTTACATTTTATTCCATCTTTCCCTATATGTACGTATACATATATATGAGAGAGAGAGAGAGAGAGAAGAAAAAGAGGAAAAGGATTTAAGACAATTAACACAGACACTATGATGTTTGCTCCATGGTGAAGTTTGTGCTTTTCACATTCGGTTGGGAAGTTAACTAACAAATATGCGTGGGCGAAGTCGAGTTGAACAAGCGAGGCCAATTCGATGTTAGCCAATTAAATGGTTCGCCTCGAGTATCAACTGTGGCTGTTCGACATTGACATCGAACTTGGCAAACTTTTGACAAATGTTAGGCTGATAGACTCTGTGTATGTGTGTGTGACTGAGAGAGAAAGAGTGTGTATGAGTGGAGAAGCAGTGAATTAAAGTCAGCCGGAACTCCATGTGAAGACTATCTAGGATTCAGTGATTAACTTCAATAAATTGTTATTTTTTTCTATTCAGGATGATACAATTCTTCCTCATTACTTTTAATTTATAGATTCTTTTTCTATTTAATTATCATTTTTTTTTATATTCCTTTCCTCCCTCATACGTTCATTCAGAATATTTAAATATCTCTGAAGGATTTGTAAAGTCTCGTTATTTCAGAATGAATTAGGAGAATTAATGATATTGTAGGATCGTGATTCAAAGATTTTATTTTTTTCTCTGAGTGAGTGAAAAAAGGGGGATTATTCACATAATTAAAAAAAAAAAATACACAACTACAAACAATGACAATTCCATTTCCAGCTCTGTGTATCTAGTGATTAATCCTACTCCCTTGTGCTTTCAGTGTACAATTATCGTACGGGAAGAAAGAGATATATATTAAAAATATAATAATAATTCTAATAATAATAATAATATTAGGATATACTATTAGTTGGAACCGAGAAACAGATTGTTCCGACAACTCTTCCCTCATCATTGCTTGTACAAGAAACGGATAAGGGAAAGCTAAATTTATTACATGAAAAGAAAAAAAATAAATATGGAATGGAAGATAGATATTTTTATTAATTTTAGCCTTCCTATGAAATTTGTTGGTATTTTACAATTTCATTTGTTTCCCGTTTACAATGCAATTGGGAACACGATTGAGCTTTAATGTCGCTTAACTTCGAAATAAAAAAAATACAATACGTAAGGAACTAAAACCGTATGAGGGAATAAAAATGAGAAGAAGGATTATCGTTAATTCTAAAATTGTATAGCAGAGATATTTTTACGTTTATTGATTTTATCACTAGGTGAGAATAATTACAAAGCAATGGAAAAATTCCAGGGTAATTGTCGTGAGTGAAAAATACAATACATAGTTACACGTTAAAAGCGAAATGTTTTCGATCTTATGAAAAAATTAACGATAAATAATATTGACAGATTGAAGCAAACAAATATATATTTATTTTATTGGTTGAACAACGGAGCAAGTTATACTTATATTTACCCTAGCACTAACGTATTAACGGAGAGTTTTAAAAAAATCGTAATTGCGAATGTAAGTGCAAAGGCTTTTTTAGAATTTAAAAAACAAAGAGAAAATTAATTAAGAGACTAAAAAGAACGTTAGTGTATTCGATTTTATATTGACTTTTTTACAGTTTTGTAAATCCAAAAGATGCCAGTGTGTTCCTGAGGGCTCAGAGGAGCACACTGAGACGTCTTTTGCTGTAGGATAGCACGTGTAGTAGAAAAAAAACAAAGAAGAAAAAAAAGAAATGTTGTTTTGTACACTCGTATGCGCACTCCCATGCACAACTGATCAACAGATTTACTTTATTACTCAATACATTGATACGCCTCACTCAGCAAAACGGATGGAATGAAGAGTAAAACGTGAATATTCAAAACTATCATTATATTTGATAAAATATAGCGACCCATCAAAACTGATATCATTTCGCTCTAGTAAAATTTAAACAAATATCACTGAATAATCACGTTAATGGGATGTCAAGTGCTCCGAGTGTAATTATTTCGTGTTCATTAATTCGAAAAACGATCAAACGTGCATTAAGGAATTCAATTCTTCCTCTTCCACCCTATCATTATTTTTTTATTGTTGAAATTCATCGTCTAATTCTCAATGCGTTCATTTTTCATTTACTGTATTGGAAACAGGGGAAAAAAACCCGAAATAAAGAAAACATCAGTAAGAGGGAAGGAAATGATTAAAATATAATAATACTATAGATAATAATATAAATGAATAGCTCGCTAGGAGCATCAGGTAATCAAAGTGCTGGATTAAAATGCAAAAAATCTTAGACATGACAAAGCACAACCACTTAAGAATATACCTTTTTCTCAATCATGTAAATATAATGTATTATTTACTGCCATAACTAACGGTTTGTTGGATCTTTAGGTTTAAAACTTTTCTCCCCATCCCCACAATTACATATTTGTACTAATTTCAAGTATTAACTTGTTGAATGTATCGAATTCATATGTAAAATTATCTCTACTAATCGTAAATCACGGGAAATGACAAGGAGTTAGTTGAGATAATAAAAATTAATGATCTTTCAATTGATGGATAATAAGTACAAATGCTATTTTCCCAATAACTCCGTTTGTGATTACTACCAAATGTGGATAATTGTTTAATCGTCTTGAGTATTTCAGGTGGATTTCAATGTGAATCCCATTAAAGAAAATGATAAACAACTAAAATTTAATAAATATGTACATGAAATGGCTGAGGATAATAAGATTAGAATGGGAGTACGGGTGTATCTGCGAGTATGTTTTGAATGAAAAATTAGTCGCGTCTTTCTGACTTCTTTCTCAGCAAAAGTATGAATGTGACTCTTGGAAAATCTAGAGAGAAAAAAAAACAGAAGAGTATTTGATTATTATATAATTAAAATACATGAACGTGTCTATAATTATATTATATACTTGGTATGATTGTGAATAAAGAATAGGAAGAAATTGATATTACTGTTGCTATCAATGCATGATTAAATGCATATGTAAAAAAAATTAAACACTAAATTCATAGGAGAATGTTTAAGAATTATGTAAATTTTTGTCAAATTTCAAATCTGCCACCGACAAAAGAAGAGAAATTAATTTTCAATAATAATAATAATATGAATATAATAATAATAATTAATATGGATAGTAAATACGGCAGTGCTGCAGTGTCATGAATTTTCTTGGTGGAGCCAAGCTTTCGGGTTCATTATCCCTAAACGTTTATTGCTACATGCCCATCCAATAAAATTTCAATTCAAGATTAAAACAAAAGGAGAAAAACATGATATCATAAATGTTTAAAATCTTGTATTATTGTAAGTAAATAAACAAAAAAAAAAGAAATCACAAAGAATAAGAAAAAATATGTACCATAATCCCACTGTATGAAAAATAAATATATTGTATGATGATAGATTTCTGTCAATTCATTTTACTCCTATTTCAAAAATAGTTCTTACATTAATTATAATTATAATATTATGTACAGCATTGTTTTTTTTCAATACGATGAAAGGATTTCTTTCTCTTAGCAGAAAAGACGTCATTGAGATGTTAATGTGGTGCAGGTTTATGTCCATCGACATAAAAGTTCCTGGTCGCTTTGGGCAATTGTAATTCAATGCCATCCAATTCTTTCGTTAATATTATCTGACAGCCTGCAATTATACATTACAATTAGTAATTTATTAGAGGTGGTAATCCTCATAGTATTACCTAATCTTGAATTTTCTTTGAGAAATGGAGCTAAATCTAATAAGTCTTCTTCCTGCTCTGTTGCCATAGGAAGCTTATCAAGATAATCATGATCAACGTATATATGACAGGTTGTACAGGCTAACGAGGCTTCACAAGCACCTTCCATTTCGATTCCAAATCTATGTGCCAAGTATAACGCATTATCACCGATTTTTCCTCTCACAACGGTTTTAGTTCCGTTTGGATCTATAAAAATTACGTTGACACTGAAAAATAAAAGTAAATAAATCATAAAACTTTGAAAAACCGTACAAGGCTTTCCATCCAGACAATACACACACTTCATCCTCTGTTTTTGGGTCCTGATACTCGTATTCTCCATGAAACAGATCTTAAAAAGAACATTTTCATTAATTTATAATTATCTAATAATTGATGTCAATAAAAATATTTTCATTTAACTCACGTTTCGTCACATGATACTGTCTCATAGAATCATCAATTTGACTATTTGTTCTTAAGCAATTGATTTTATAGAAATATCTCCTGATGAAATGTCGCCCGATAAACATAATTACTGAGTAATTATTATCTAATTATAAGATTATAGAGGAAGATGAAAGGGTTGAAATTGGGTTAGGAAAATATAAACCGCCTTTCTCACTTTTTTTGAAACAAAAATTGCATGGAGTAGTTCCACATCTATCCGCATTTAACTATCTCGCGCTAGTAGCGAGTCCAATGCACCAGCTACCGGTGGTAGTCACTTTTTCTTCTGTCACATACACGCTCATATGTAATAGTACATATATTTATTAATAATAATAATAATATAAAAAATACTATACACGCTCATTTGCTGATCAATGTCAATGCGTACGAGTATCAACAAACAGCCGGTCAGTTGTTTAATAGTGTCCAGGTTAAAAAATATATATCTATCGTATTGAACATTCTCAGAATCAGATTAATTCTTCATTACATGTTTTCTATGGGTTAATTTTTCGGGTGTTTCGAACTCTGATCATATAATTCTCTTACTCTTTATCATTTCTAGGTACTATTAGTTTTTTATTCATTTAAGGCTATGTGAAAAAATAAATCGTCAATTTGCTATTAATTAATTAATCTCTATCTGTCTGAAAGATGGAAAATGTGAATGCAATTTGTGAAAAAATTTTCATTTGGTTTCCAGTATTGAGAGGCTTGAGGTCAAGTGAATAACCGTAATTCAAGTGCTAGACTGCAGACTACTACATAGGAGTGGTAACTAGTGCGATTTTATTTACGCTCACCACCGTCGACTAAGGGATATTTACACAATTAAAGTTAGTTACAATTCTCTTTAATCACTTTGATGATTATTCAATCATTATTGTTCATATTTATTTGAATTCAAGGTATTGTCTGTCAGTACGAAAAAAATGGTTGTATTGAGCAATTTCTTAGCTCCACAAGAAGGGATAAGACATGAGGAACAAAATACAACTGTCTATGTAAATGATAGAGAAGTTGGAAAGGGTACACTTTACATCACTGAAAGGTACTTTATATTTTTTTGATTAATCAAATTCTCCTCCAACTCATTTATGATAAATGCAACATTAATTTCCAGTGTGTTATCATGGATCAACACTACAACACAACAAGGATTTTCCCTAGAGTATCCTCACATTTCGTTGCATGCCATCTCCAGAGATCAACAAGTTCATCCTCGTCAATGTCTTTACGTCATGGTTGATACTAAAGTTGATTTACCAGGTATTTTATTTAGGCAATGTGTGTAGGGGAAATCGGGGTAAAATGAACATTCTGATTGAACAGTTGGAGATAGCGACTTTCTGCTGATTCCTTTGGAAAGCTGAGGGAATTTTAGGCGGAAAGCATAAAATTCAATTTTTTTATTGACTTCAGATGTCGAACGAAATAATCACGAAGGAAATAGCTCTGGGGATGATGGCGATGATGATTCGGAAACGCCCATGACTGAGATGAGATTTGCACCGGATAACACGAATAACCTTGATGCTATGTTCCAAGCAATGAATCAATGTCAAGCTCTGCATCCTGATCCTCAGGATAGTTTTTCCGATGGTAATTTAATAGTTAATCACTGTGACCTCACTCATTATTATCAATCACAATCGCTCTTTTTATTTATTTAGCTGAAGAAGATATTTATGAAGATGCTGAGGAAGAAGATTTTGAGTATTGTGAAGTTGGACCAGGTGAGGATTACCTTTTACCCTCAGGTAAATATTTATGAAAATTCGATTCAGTTATTCAATTATTTATATTGACCCAAGCAAATGATCGATTTATTTATGAAGATGCTGAGGAAGAAGATTTTGAGTATTGTGAAGTTGGACCGGGTGAGGATTACCTTTTACCCTCAGGTAAATATTTATGAGAATTCGATTCAGTTATTCAATTATTTATATTGACCCAAGCAAATGATCGATTTATTTAGAGACTTTAGAAGAAATGATAGGCAATGGTAATAATGAACTGGAGGAGGCTATGGATATTGAGGCAGGTCAGTTTGAAGATGCTGAAGAAGATCCCTAGAATGAAAAAAAAATAAAGAGACGAAAGGACTCATAGAAAGGAAGATTATAATAATCAGCGTGCATTTAGTTTTGACTAATATCAACTTATTCTGAATTTTCCTCATTATTGAGAAGAGAAATGATTATTATTAAACATCACGCCTAAATTTTCCGGTAGATGCATACTTATCATTACCTAAAGTAAATGAACATATGCACCTACTTACCAGCAGCAATTTAAAAAGCACTATATCTTAATTGATATTCATTTTGTACATGGCAATATAATAATTCCTTAGAAATAATTATGTCATTTATTTATTAATTATTTCATACCATCACTCTTATTGGAAATGAATAGATAAAGCAGAAAAATTTGACAAAAACTTCATTTTTATTCATTTCTCCCTGCTTAACAAAGAGAATATTATTGAATAACTGCGAGGAAAAGTTATAGTTGCAAATAATATGCGTAAATACAAGATATTGGCTAGTTTTTTTTCCTTTTAATGTAGGTATTTATCATTTTCGTAGATTCTTGACTGAGTCGTATCTTTTTTAGCTGCTAGGATCGGTGGAAGTAATAAGAGATAAGGAATTTTGAAGGGAAATTGTTCTTATCGTATTTTTTTTGGACCAAATATGAGATCAGCATCTGGTGCACCTTTTGGATGATTATATTTCTGTCTTCTCTCACGATTGAGATTGACAGTGACTGGTCTAGTTCCTTGACTAATAGTTTCCTGATAATCTTCTTCTTCCTGTCGCTCAGTTATATTTAATGTCAATCTTTTGACACGTTCTTTCTCTTCTTTCTGCTCCTGTTCTCGATTGCGTAAATTTTTAGCCAACTCGGAAGAGACTGGAACAGCGAGATTCTTGTACTGTTGTTTGTTACCTTTTCTCAGCATAAGAACAAAATCTACCGTTGAATTATCGGATGGTCCTTCTTGGAGCTGTTCATATGTCTTCTTGGTGCTCTTAACATGTATTGGAACGGAAATATCGACTTGCTGAGGCTTGACATTGTCTCGCATTCGATCTTGAATATTATCAGAGACAATTTTATCCAGGGCTGAGAGAAAGTCATCGTCTTCAGGGCAATTAACACGTTTTGGGCCCGATGGTAGTGCAGCATCCAATTCTGAAGCATCCAGGATAACTCCTTGATTGAGGCCTTGAGAGAGACTCTGATCACCCTGAGTATTATCAGCTGTGCCAGGATTATCATCTCCTCTCTCGGCATCAATTATCCAGTCCTCCTCAGACTGTACCTCTGAATATTCCTCAGATTCTTCAAAATGAAGATCATTAATTCCAGGTAATTGATTATCTTCATCAATTTCTGGAATAATGGCCATTTCCGAATCATTTTCCCTCTCTGTTCTTTCACCCTCATCTTTAATGTCGATATTCAAAGTTGGATAGAGAGTATTTTTCAATTCTTCAATTGCAGCTTGAGTCTCTTTATAACTTTGAAAGAGTTGAATTTTCGGTCGTAGCATTGTCAGAGTATCACGGTACATGTATTCAATGCCAATTGGAAATACATTATCACTTGTCCAAATCGGATCAGTATATTTAAACCAATAATAATTTTGAAAGAAAGTAATGAAATAATCCAATTTCTTTTTACTAGAACCTCCACTAAAGTACTGACCACAGGTTTCAAGAAGTGTGCATACCAATCTGATACGAAAAAGATGATCTGGAGGATCAAGCACACTGGCCACTGAGTGATCCATGCTAACACCAAATGTTATTAACAAATATAATGTCCTGAATATATCACCAGATTCTACCATTCGATAATTGTATAGTTCACCAAGATATTTAACCATAGCAATTCGCCTTTGATTGTATTTTGGAAGATTTATTTCCATACATAATCGTATGTCTTCGAGTACACCATCGACAACATGAGGTCCAACAGCCTCATAGTGAGCTACTAATCCAGCTAAGAGACTTCCAACACAACGTATATTTAAATATTTAACATTATATGCAGCTGTTAGACACTTGATTGCATAGGAAGCAATATTTTCATCCTCCCAATCGAGTTTTCTCATCCACTTCAGTACTTTATCTGTATTTGTTTTTGATAAATCCTGATAGAGTAACTTTCTTATGAATTCATGAATTGGAGGACGTTCTTTCTTGGCCAAGCCTCCAATTGATTCTGGTGGATTAACAAAATAATAAGCATTTTCAATAATTGTTACGTATCGTGAATCTAATGCAGTCACAGCTTTTTTTCTCATCATCTGTTCTAAATAAACTTTAGTCCTTTGATGAGAATCTATTGAACAAAATAAGAATCTACCGCAAGTTTCCAACAAGTTGCATGTCATTTCAATATGATGATGTGTAAAATCATGAAGCAAAACTTTAAGACAATAGAGTGCTTCAATTTTCGAATAGAGCTTGAATTTGACAAGTTCTCCTATGTATCTAACGACTTTCACCTTTGATTCAATATTAATTTGATCCTTTTTCCTCACGTGATATTTAAAATCGTGTTTCAGCATTGTACATAATTCATTTCCAACATCAGGCATCACAGGATAAAGTATAGCAGCAAGCCTTGAATAAAATGGCAATAGATCTAGACGAATTCTAGATACTCCAAATAGGGCTTTTATCAATTTCTTTTTGTTGTGTTTTGTATTCAAATTAATAAGAAAATCAACTGCAGCATTGTCAATCATTTCCCGATTAACACAATTGGGTAGATGAGTCAAGAATGCATCGAGAAGTATCTTATTACTGATATTGGCAACTTGTGTCTGTTCCTCAACTTCATTATCAAATTGTTCGTCAATTTTATCAATTTCCTCGAGTTCATCAAATATTATCTCCTCGTCGAGTGATTCTTCGGTAATTGGTGTGTCTGTTTTTGGTATTTCTTTGAGATAGGAACCTGGTAAAAAGACTGTTAGATCAGGTAGAACTTCATAAAATCTTCTAGTCTCTTCATCACCCCACATATCCTCCATAACACTGTTCTCTTCACCCTCACTAATCATTTTCAGGGATTCATCTGTTTCAGCTCTAATGTCAGTATCAATTGGCAGTTCAGGAATTATCTCATCGAGAATTTCTGAAAAACTCTGTACATTATTAATGAGACGTTCGTGAGATACTTGAAGTCCCTCAAGTTTTTCTTTTCTCTCTGAGCTCAATTCTCCTCGCGTCTGAAGTATCTTTCTGTTCTGTTTTTCAAAGCTCTGCAACTCTTTGTGCTCTTTTAACAAATGCTTACACAGTGAATTATAATATTCACGCAATAAAGCTCGTACATTTTGTTGTTTATCTGCTGTCAATACTTTACTCTTTGGTATTGTGATATTGAGTTTTTCGGAGAGTTGACGAATTCGCTTTGGTACAAGGCCCGCGTAATCCTCTCCACAGTGCCGGCAGAAACTCAGAATAATGCTCACATTATTGTGCTCCTCTTTGTCCATATTGATGAGGACAGTTAGTACAGAGCCAAGTAAGGAGAGTCCCTGTTTGTGCGTAAAAATTCCAGCATTTACTAATTCAGCGTAGAATCTTAGATCAACACGTAATTTACTTGGATTATTTATTTTATCTCCAACTTTAATACTCAATACCCTTTGCCAATTTTCAAAAAAATGCGTAGAAAATTCACTGTATGTTTTATGAAGGAATGAGCATACTTTTATTGCTGGTTGAACATCTGTCATTTTCAGTTTAGCATCAACTAGAGCAGTGGCTAATTCACTCACGTACTTTGTCAAATTTAAATTAGCCATGTCTTTTAAGAACTGATCAACTTGAGTTCCACTGAAACTTTTTAATTTCTTAACCAGCGTGGTATTTTTCTTAAGATTCGAATCGAGTTTACTGAAGAATGAATCCGGTGGTCTTGTTGGATTCAAATTGCCAGCTCGTATTGCCTCTTTGAATGCCAATCTCTCCTCAGCTTCTTTCACATAATCCATCAAAAACTGTCTCTCCTCTTCCTCTTGCATCTTTTCCTTCTCTGCTACATCAACACTAGGATCTTCTGATGGATTCTCCAAAGATGATTCCACCAATTCAACTCCTCCTCCCATCTCATCTTCTTTTTCACTGACTTTCTTCTCTTTTTCAGTCATTTTCACGATTTTCTCTTCCTCTATATGTATCTTCTTGATCTATTACTCTACTATTGTGATCCACTTCCTCTGGGGGAGCATTTGATGAGGTTAAGTTCTACTTCATCCAATTTTTCATAATCTGACAAACATTTTTATCCCCCTACCTTAAAAAAATAATATATATATATATGTATATATTTAATTGAGTTATTTCTTCAGGATTAAACATATATGTATTTGTATAAATCTAATATCTTTCATTCATAGAAAAACAGTCTATAACAAACCAAATTGATCCACTTGGTTTCAATCCCTTCATTCGTTTCCACTTATGCACTCAATATCTATACATATATATATTTTTTCCAAAAGTTCATAATATTTATAATATTATTGTATTCAATGATATTGATATTAATTTTATTCTCTATGATTGCAATTCGGATAGAAGAGATTCACGATTGTAGCGCCCAATAACCTCGCAAGAGAATCGGTAACTTCACGAAAGAAAGAGAGAGAGAGAACACGAGAAAATAAAAAAAAAATTATCTCAGCGCATTTCCGTCCATGCGCACAAATATTATTGAATGTGTCATCCATTCTTGGATCAGCTGTCAAAGATCCATTGTCGCATTCTTTATCATAGTATCAACGGATAGTAAAGTGAAAATTGTTACTCTCATCTCCTCCCATAGACACATAGAATCAATCCTCGATTGACATTATAGTGCACTCATGGATATATATCATAATAATAATGATAATTTAGCATTGTAAGATCAATGACTCGGTTATTTTGATTAAAATCAACTGGTTCGTGTTTGATGAATATAAACATTGCTAATAGACATTCTGTCTGGCAAAGAGAAAGGAAAATCTCTTTATCATTATAGTTTATGGTTAATGTTTAAAGTTGAATAATAATTAGTATGATAATTGTGGTGATGGTATGAAAGTGTCATAAAAGATATAAGCATGTTATATAGAAGTGAATGAAACCACTTCCTTTCACTAGAAACACTGAAATTCCACATTATTGAGTCAACTATCTGGTATTCAATTCATAGTACTAGTATGTGAGTATTATTTTTCTGATTAGTAATTTGGATTACTCATAGCGTTGATAGTGTGGTAGTAATGAATTTTCTCTTATTATTCGTCTGTGTGACAATGATTTAATATGCATAACTGGAATAATTGAAATATGGGCTTGTAGATTGGAATGCAATAATGGCAGCCGGTGGAAGCAGCGGTAGTTTCATAAGCAAACCGGCCAGAGGATGGCTTCATCCTGATAATTTGGTCAGCAAGGAAGGAATAACTTATGCAGTTAGGGTAATAATTCATTATTATTATCAATAGTAATAATAATTCAAATCCATATTCATATTCATAAGGAGAAAATAATTTTTTTGTTCCAGTACATTGGTTGCCTAGAAGTATACACATCAATGAAGAGTTTAGATTTTGAAACACGATCATGCGTAGCCAAGTATATTACCTCCTTTTATTTATGAATTAAATTGGAAAATGTAGAGCATAAGAGAATTCTTAATGTTTTTTTCTTACAGAGAATGCATCAATAGAGTTTGCGAAGCTGCTGGTTTAAAATCTGCCGATAAGAAGAGACGCGTAAATATATTGCTGATATATTGGGGAAGGAGGGATAAAAATGACAGAGTCCTTATTTCATCCTCCTTCTCCCTACAGTAAATATTTTAATCGAAGAATTTCCGTTAATTGACTAAGTATCCAATTTCAGGTTGAAAAAAAAGTACTGAGAGCTATCGCTGATAAACCCTGCATGGAGCATGCAGGTTCCAATATAAATTTGACAATTAGTAGTACTAGTTTAGCACTGACTATTCTCGAGACAGGCCATGTCATTGCAAAACACGAGATGCCTCGAATTTCCTTCGCTTCTGGTGGTGATACGGTGAATAAAATTCATCCATTTAATTTATTATAATTATTATAATTATCATTGGTAATTTTTATGTATTAAATTGTAGGAAATACTGGATTTTGTCGCTTATGTAGCAAAAAATATGCAGGAGTGGCGTGCCTGCTATGTATTAGAATGTGGTGGAGGCTTGGCACAAGATGTGATATCAACCATTGGTCAAGCATTCGAATTAAGATTTAAAGAATTTTTGACGAAACCATCATCACTACAGTAAGAATCGTTTATCATTTTATAATTAATATTAATCCTTATTAATCTATATGAACTATTTGTGTTTTATCCAGTCCAATACTGAATGGCATTCGAGAACCAGACAGAGACTATTATAATGATTTACCAGGGAAGGTACCTCCTGATATTGGACCGCCACCAGTTCCACCACTACCAATGACAACCTCAACTCTTCCTAATCTTAAACACCATCACGGAATTCAAAATAATGGGAATTCTAATAATATTCAGTGCACACCCCTGCCGGACCCATTTTCAAATGCCAGAAGTCGACACTCTACTATTCACCAATGGCCTGGTAAAGCACTTATTTTACTAGAGTCATTAATTTATGCGCTAATTTCCTTTTTAATTCAATAGAAACTGGGAATTTAATTGACTTGAGTTCAGACGGGGCGGCATCGATCCTGTCACCGCCTTTGGCCTCGTCTGCTCAATTAGAACATAATTACGTCAACGATACGGTGATAACAGCCAGTCGTGACAGCAGACGAGAGCCCTCTTCGCTCTTCGATGCATTCGATATGCGTGAGTTTAATATTTCAAATTCATCATACACTTTTCATTGTAGGAATCATTTGAGAATGAATACCATATTTCAGAACCGTTTAGTACAGCGATATCAGAGATGAATAAATTGAGCCCACGCTCTCAAAAGCATCAATTGAAACTCGAGCCCTGGTACCATGGTAGCGTTAGTCGATCAGAGGCTGAGTCAATGTTAACTAAAGATGGAGATTTCTTGGTTCGTGAGTCCCAAGGCTCACCTGGTCAATACGTTTTAACCGGAATGAATAATGGAACTCCCAAGCACTTATTATTAATTGATCCTGAAGGAGTTGTAAGATTTTCCATTATTTGAGAAAGCTATATCATTTAATATCAAGACTCTCGTATTCATATGTATGTTTATGTAGGTTCGTACGAAGGATCGAATTTTCGACAGTGTAAGTCATCTCGTCAACCATCACTGTGACAACGCCCTTCCAATAATTTCAGCAGACAGTGCACTTGTCCTACGACATCCTGTTCCACGACGCACAGATTTTTAACGTTCCAATTCATATTGTTTCTCAATACGAAGAGACATGAATATTAAATTGCTGCCAAGTACTCACCAGAGAGTGAATATTTGAGAATGTATTTTTTTTTTTTCTAAAAAATACAAAAGTTTTCCACGCTTTTATTTATTGTTTTCTCAATTGCAGTGATTTTTTTTAATTCTCAAAAACTAATAATGCTCATCTTCTTCTTGGATTTCATTGATTTCGGGAGGATAAATGTATTTGATAATATTTTTATTCAATGGTGTGAATGCTTGATTTAAATCTTCGGTGTCAAGGTCTCCTCTATTTGCAACTTTAATAACTAAGGAATTTGGAAGAAAACCGTAGAGGTCCAAACACGGTTTATTCATCATCACAGATAGTACAGGATATTTGAAAAATCTATCCATGCAGTATGCTGAAGAGAGGAGAATAGGGTTGATGTAATAATTACATGACAGAGAAAACTCGCCTTCCCCTATATTTTTTAAATTCTTACCACGAGCAATATTCAAGGCCTGTGGCTTGTTTCGTATTTTTTTAAATATTTTATACTTTTCCATATAATTCGAGATATTGTGTGGAATAATTGGATCTTTCTCAATTTTGGATGAATCAGTCACTAGTTCAGTGATGTGTTTCTGCCAATCATCATACTCCATAATGGCTTTTCTTTTAACTAATTTCTTTGCTTGTAAAATATTTTCTTTTATTCGTAAAATATCTGAGGAAAAAATAATAAATAGACTGAAAAGTGCTATCTTTCTCTCCCTCTCATTCATCATTTACCTTGATCTTTGTACTTCAATTGCACACACATTTGTTCTTTCAAAATATCTTCAAGACGGGGAGCCTCGGCTGTAGGATCAAGAGATCCGAGTGGTACACTACTAACAGGATGTAGTAATACATCATGACTATCACTGTCCTCATAAATTTCACCTCCTTCCAAATCGTATTCAATATCTATTTCCTTTTCTCTCTCATTTAGTGCTTCAGATGCAATTTGTAGACGATATTTCGGTGATAAATCTGTGATAGAATGAATATTACAAAAAATCATTGGAATATTGCAATTATACCTATTACAATTTTCATGAGGAAGGCGATACAGGTGTTTCCCAGCGCTGAACACAATGTCCCCACAGATAGAAGAAAATGTTATTTGTTCTGTATACACATTTATTCCTAATATCTGTAATTATGGAAATTCATGAGTGTCATTTTGATGAATAATCAGATGTGTATATGTGAAATGCATGACCTTGATGAGATCATTCTGATGATCCCATATACGGAATGAACCATCCATGGATGACGTTACACAAATTTCGATAGATTCCGAAGTGGCTATAGCCAAAATTTCCTTTGTATGATCTTTGGATGGGTGATGCTCCAAGTGTTCTGAACATTACAAGTTCAAAGTCATAGCTCATTCAATTTATCATTACTATTATTTTTATCTGATCATCCTTACTTCTCTTAATTGAATCATACATTAATAACTGATGGAATTGCGAGGGCGTTTTGCTACAAACGTAACAAATTGTGAATCTAGAAAATGAAACTGTTTACATTTTCTTTTCTTATTGACAGAAGTAATAAGACTTATTGGGCATTGAGAGATTTACCCTAGGGATCCTATGCAACTAATGGAAGTGGTGAAATACAAACAGTGCAATAAAACTAGCGGCATACTAATATCCGGAAATATTTTCCAAATTTTTAAAGAATTATCCATACTGACTGAGACAACTTGATGAGATATCATTGAAGAATGAAGCTTGGTAATTACTGCATCATGAGCCTATATATTTTAGAAAATTATTAATAAAAAAGGAGAAAGAGGTTCCTGAAACTTACAGAAATTGTACTCTCCTGTTTTCCACTTGCTTCTTCAATGGAAATTAACTCCCCACTTTCAGTCCCAACAATTATACGCGTAGAAACGGGATTTATTATCTTGATAGCTGTTGAGGAAATGGAAAAGATTAGTACTACCATATGCTAGAAAGGATTTGCATTCAATTGTGTAATTAATTAACTCTTATTCCGTTTACGATCGAATCGGCGAATTTCTTCATAATGATCATAAACAATGATGCATGTAATCATCACTCCCACACTATCCCATTTATCTCTGAGGGTATTTAAATTCATTATATTTCCATAACTTTGAGGATTGGGAGGATAATAAGAAAATAACTCACTGAATCTTCATTGGATGCAATTTTATATGACTGACTAAAATCCCAAATTTCGTTACTGTGTAGAGTCGATCTGCAAAGAAAATAATATAGTTGTAGTGAGTTATAATAGGGGACGGTGGGCTCACTATGAAATTGTATATTACGAGAAATCAAGAGAAATATTGGAGACGTTCAAGCAGAATGTCCATATTACCCCGATTTCCCCCATAGTAGAAATAGGAGATTCTGAAAATTTTATTACCAGTGATGACACTATAAGCCATAGATATATTTGAGTGATCAAGAGGAAGTATTTGAACATTTATCTGTTCCCCTGATGCAGATGATAATATTCTAACGACTTGATCAGAGCTGTAGGCAATAACGCGAGTTGGATTGATTGGGCTCGTTGTTGAAAACAGTTTAACAGCATTTGTACTAGGAGAGGGATAATAAAATATAGCCAATTTTCCCTAAAAGCAATTTATATTGCCAATGGAGATGAATAAGTGGAATTCCATACGATAATGGTGAAAAAAATGTATAGAGTTGATGCATTTGGAAGCAATTTAATTTGGCACCAAGCGTTGCAACTGAAGGAGGACATTCATTGAGTGCTATACTCGAAACTGCACCCAGTTCATTGAATGATTCGATCTAGAGAGGAGTGGGATAAGAGAGATACTCCACAAGGAGTGAAACTTTAGTTTGTTGTTTTACAAGGAATACCTTTTCTCTGAGATTACAACTCCAGACTTGGAGTACATTGTCTTCAGAGAAGGAGATGAAGCCACAGATTGAGGGATGGCCAATCATAAATTTTATACTATCTCTATGACCATTGGGACAATTCATCATACACTCTAAATTCAAATCCCATGATGAAATATTACCCTTTTGATCACCAATAATTATCCATTGACTAGTACTATGAAAATACAGTGTAGTTATTGCAGTCTCTGATGCATTCATTTTCTTTCCAAGAAATTTAGCAGGCATATTACTGTCTTCGTCTTTGTCGCAAGCCAAGGGGATGATGTAAATTGTGGTCAAGTAAGACCCAGCAAGTCTTAACAATTCTATATAATAATATAATGGAAAGTCATGAATCTTTATAATTACTCTATACTGAATATAAAGGGTGGTATTATCACGTGAATTGTCATTTTGGATTAAGGAAGAATATTCAAGCTTCCATGTAGGTCCAAATGAAGTATCCAACAGATTAACTGTTTTCCATGGATTGAGTGTCTGTTCTTTCTGGTCCATAGGAAATCTCTATAATAATTAATCAATCATTCATTTTATCACGTTCTTTGGAACTGTGCTTTCTCTCAATTCATTATTTAAATCGTACGGTTACTCTAGTTGGACCAATAACAAGGAGTTCATTTGTATGAGATATGTAAAGAACATTCTCAACTCTAAATTCATTCCTTATTACTTGAACTAGTTGACAATTTGTCTCTAAAATCCAGATTAAATCATCATGAGGGATAAAACCAGCTAAAATTGTGGCTTCCTGGCACCAAATTATCTTAGTAAAAGCCATTGTTGAACTTAGTGTGAACGGTGGCTGTATTGGTTTTCCTTGCATTGAAAATCTATGCATGACGAAACCAGTCTCCAGTACAAAGTACTCCTGTTACATACAATTGTTTTTCACACCTTCCTCAATAAATAATAAAAGCGGTGTGACTAAAAGATACTATGAGAAAGTCATTATAAACTCACTTGGGTGGCTTTACAAAAGCACATATCCAAAAATTCACCCTTCAGGGGTGTTGAACATATGAGTTTCAGGCCATGATACAATTTAGTATCTTTAATTCCTTCAAATGATGCCTCTTGACATTGCAATTTCAATCTTTCTTTCATTACATTGACATTATTCTTCCAAATATTCGTTTCTTCACAGATACTCGATAAATCCGAAGCACTCATTTTAAAATTTATATCTCAAGGGAGTATGATATGCTTTGGCATTTAAATTCAAAATGAACTTTATCCCTCTCTCATAACGGCGAAATGTTGATGGTGTAGTGATGATAAGCAAATACATACACCGGAGAAAATGTGTGTGAGTGTGACGTTCTCTAACCCAACAAGTCACTGTCTATTTTTGTAACTAACCAGGATCGATACATTTTTGTGGTTCAAATTAACTCAAAATAGCAGACTGCTATAACGTCTTGTCGTGTATTTTTATATATCGTAAATGGAACGATGAGAATGACTTTTGAGGTTAGTGCTTTAATTGACAAGCAACAACGAACTCACTTCGGTTCTGCATCTCTCCTCTTATAATTTGACTAATTCAATTGATCTTTGACTGATTCAAAGGCATATTTGAATCGATTTTAATTTAAACAATGGAAGAAGAGCCCGACATTGATTATGAAGTGCATCACCGAATTTATTGCATGGCCAGGGATGGACTGTCAATGACACTTTACGCTCATTTAGTTGATAAACCTCCAGAATATGTGAATATTCTCATAAACCAGGTAAATCATCAATATTCATCTCTTTCAATATTAGGCAATAATCTCCAATGATTCTTTGCCACGAGATTCGATGGAAATTAAAAGATTATCGAGCATTCCATAAGACAATGGAAATTATAATAATAATAGTTTGACGATTTCACTATTGCATATGGGATTGCCAGGTTGAGATTTATATAAGAATAGATATTGAATTTAGCAATGAATTGTATTTAATACTACAAAATGATTGTAATTAACACGTGCTGAATCACAGTGTAAGCTTGTAGATTTCGGCACTATGCCAATAATATTTACGTATGATACTGTTGAGAGACAAAGGAAATCTACAGAATACAACAATTATCTTTGTTTCATAAATAAAAATTGCGAGAGATATGGGGAAATATTGAAGATGAGTTTTTTCTGATTATTCACAGATTTCTCAACAATATTAATTATTTACAGAAATTTATAGACGAAGAAGGACAAAGAAGTACCCCTTTCATTGTAGCTGCTCGTTATGGGCATAATAAAGTTGTAAAAATGCTTTTGGATAAATTCAAACCTGATATGGAGCAAGAAGGTATGGTCAAGTTTGATGGATACGTTATTGAAGGAGCCAGTGCATTGTGGTGTGCTGCAGGTATTTTATTTACATTTAATAATGGTGACAATTATGAGGAGGAAAATAATGCATGGCGTTGAATGTGGATAAATAATTATGATTTAGGAGCTGGACATCTTAATGTCGTGAAAACACTCATAAAAGCTGGAGCTGATGTTAATCATCCAACAAATACAAATTCTACACCATTAAGAGCGGCGTGCTTTGATGGAAGACTAGATGTTGTGAATTATCTAGTAGAGCACAATGCAAACATCCACATAGCTAATAAATATAATAATACCTGTCTCATGATAGCTGCATATAAAGGACATTTGGATATTGTAAGTGAATGTGTTTAATTAGAAAGATAGAAGTGGAGAATGTTAATTTAAAAAAATAATGTCTCCAGGTGTCATTTCTATTGGAACACGGTGTGAATCCAAATGAAAAAGCCCTCTGCGGTGCTACAGCTCTGCATTTTGCTGCTGAATGTGGTCACTGTATTATTGTATCAGAATTGCTCAAGTATGGAGCAGAAATAACGAAAAATGTGAGTGGTATGACTCCACTGATTGCAGCTGCAGAAAGGACTCGAGCTACTGTTGTAGAATGTTTAATTAGTCAGGATATTGCCTCAAAGGAAGAAGTTATTGAAGCTTATGAACTTCTTGGAGCATCATTTGCCAATGATAAAGATAATTATTGTTTAAGAACTGCCTATAAATACCTTCATAAAGCCATGGAGCTAAGGTACAGCGATCCTCTAAACCCTATCAAGAAAAAACTAGCAGAGCCCGTACCTGCTTATGAAAATTGGAGAGAGACTGAGACTTTAGAGAGGCTAGAAAGTTTAGAAAATGATCCGAATTCAATTCACATGGAATCATTAGCAATTAGAGAAAGAATACTGGGTAGACATAATCCAGAGGTTCCTCATCCCATTGTCTACAGAGGAGCTGTCCTAGCCGATAATGCTAGATTTGACAGATGTATTGATCTATGGTTACATGCTCTACATCTTAGACAGCGAAATAATTTTCCGGTTGTGAAAGATCTATTGCGATTCGCGCAGGTCTTTTCTCAAATGGTTCATGTAGGAATTGAATTACATTTGTCTCAAGTTATGGATGTTTTAGAGGCTAGTGTTGTTGAATTAGGTAGAAATAAAGCAAAAATATCCGAAACAGACGATACTAAAGATGATGTTGAACAGTACTTGGAAGAAACTGAATCAAATATTATGACGACCCTGTATATATTGACAATATTAGTTAAATTAATGGCATTAAATGAGAAAGCCTATGATGAGGCTAATATAAGCAAGGCACATTTTCTTGTTCATAAATTATGTGCCTTGAAAATGTCACTGCGTGATGGTCAAACACTTTTACACTTGGCTGTTAATGCGCAAACTCCCGTCGATGACTTTCATACGAATGATGTATGCAAATTCCCATGCTCAGCTACTGCCAGACTCTTAATTCAATGTGGAGCTGATGTTAATTCAATGGATAATCGGCGAAATACTCCTCTACATGTTATTGTCACTTATCAAAAACCAATTAGTGACTTCATGACACTCCATAGTATAATATTGGAATTAATTGAGGCAGGTGCACACATGGATATTGTCAATGCTCAAGGTGAAACACCTTACGATGCTGCAACAACTGGTGTGGCGGAAATTATTCTTAGAACTCAAACAAAATTATCTCTTCAGTGTATGGCTGCTAAAGCAGTCAAGACCTATAATCTTTCGTATTCAGGTAATGTTCCAAGAGCATTAGAAAGTTTTATTGAATTACATGGATCAGGTCTCCATCAAGGCTAGTGCGTTTCACATCAAACACCACTCAACAAGCTCATTCAATCAATTTAATTATGAAATCATCGATTACACATTATATTTTTATCAGTTAAAAATGCAAATGTAATATTCCTTTCATTATAATTGAATGATTGTAATTAAATGATTAAATTTGTTTATGCAAATAGTGATCTCTCTGTATTTATTTAGCAAAAATCGGTTTTTTGGGAAAAATATATTTATCACATTTTTCTCAGAGAGAATACCGACGATATAATCCGAAAATTTAAAATGAATCAAATTGAAATTTGCCTTGAGCTAAAGGCAGATTCCATGAACGCAGCGACAATCTTACCAGCGATTCCTAACCACAATTTGGCTGAGTTTTTGAATTTTTTATTGTTTGGTAGTCATTTGCTAGATTATTATTAAATAAATAAAGTTAGCAACACAATAATTGAATTTTTGAATAAAAAAATATGTAATCGTTTGTGAATTATTTGGTGGTGATTGGTATCTAGTTTTTATTATTTGGTAGTTAATTTTTTAATTATTATTAACCAAATCTGCCCATGCTTTTGAATGACACATTAGAAGTGGAAGCAGAAGGGTTAAATAATTAATACCAAACGATTATAATTAATTACCATTTATTAACAAACAGAATACAACAATATACAATGTTTTTTATTTTTCTTTTGATAATAATAAAGTCCAGTTAACTTAACCCTCGGATTACGCTACTTGAGAATCAAAAACTCAGCCTAAAATAGAAGTGGAACTGAATACACATGGTTTTATTTGATTGAGTGACGAGAGTTCATATATTATTAAGAAAATACTATTAGGTATACATAAAAAGGATAAAACATGAAAACAAAAAATTTGCGGAAGAATCCGTTCAGCAAACCAAAGGAGAATGAAGATGACGAAATTAAAATTGAAGAGACTGATAAATCAGAGGTTAGTTTTCCGGCAGACTCCAACTTTAATCATATAAAATGCAAAGCTGTAAGACAGTTAAAAGTTCAGCGATTGATGAAGGCTAAGGCAAAAGCCAAAAAAGAAGCTAGGAAAGCTAAACTTCAGTCTGGTGCCCCAAAACAAATACCTCATACAATAGAAAGTCTCCGTGAAAATGATGAAACTACTATCAGGGGTGATCTTGATGATGAGAAGAATGCTGAGATAAAAGCAGAATTGATGAATGACGAATTCTCTGCTTATTATAGAAATGACTATGAGCCTAAAGTACTCATTAGTTATTGTGACAATCCAACCAGGAAAACGAGAATTTTTGGAAGAGAACTCACTCGTATAATTCCAAATTCAATATCACTCTATCGTAATCGTTCAGGTGTTAAAAAAATGATTAAATCTGCAACTGCAAGGGGATTTACCGATATAGTTATTGTCAATGAAGATCAATGTCAGCCTAATGGTATGTTGGTTATTCATCTACCTGATGGACCAACCGCACAGTTTAAATTGAGTAATGTTAAAATAACACCGGAATTAAAGCGAAGCCATAAAGAAATCACCGAACACAGGCCAGAAGTTATATTGAACAATTTTACAACACGTTTGGGACACACCATTGGACGTATGCTTGGAGCTCTGTTTCATTATGAACCCGAGTTCAAGGGCCGAAGAGCTGTTACATTTCATAATCAGCGTGACTACATTTTCTTCAGACATCACAGGTTTCATATTATATTAATTATTCATCCTTTAGTTTTAATACATACTGATTACATATTAAAGATAAAGGAATATTGGTATTTTTTTCCAAAGATACGAGTTCAATTTGAAGACTGGGAAGCCAAAACTAAGAGAGTTGGGACCACGATTCACCCTGCGTCTTAAATCCCTTCAGCATGGTACGTTTGACAGTAAGTATGGTGAATATGAATGGATAATTCAAGGTCGACGTCATGCCATGGAAACAAGTAGAAGAAAATTCTTCCTATAATCTTATTCTCATCTCTATACACCCATGTGTATATATATGGAAATGGAACTCCTGAATAAAATTGAAATCTTTCATTCTTTTTTAAACAATTTATGTTATTTCTCATTTACATTAGGAGGTGATTTTATGAATTTAGTTAAGGATGATTTAAATTGTTCATAAGTTAAGTTGGTTCGTTTCAAAACACAAGCAACAGCATTCAAACCTCCCATACTAACTCCGAGTACTTTTTTAACTTTGAAAAGATTACTCGTAACTTTTAAAGCACCATTCAAACTTCGTCTATCATAGGTGAGCAAAACTAGCCGGCCATTCTTGACTCTAACGACTCGAGCCAATTCGAGAAGGTATTTCTTATATAGTACACGATTGTCCACCATTGATCCTATTCTTTTACCAAATGGCATGTCCGTAACAAAAGCATCAACATACGAATCTTTGAATGGCAGATGAGTCACACTCCACTGAATCAAATCTAATTTATGTGATTCTTTTAGAGCATCAAAATTAAGCCTTGATCTCCTTATAGCCTTGTCATGATTGTCACCGCCAATAATATATGATTTTTTGAATTCTAGAGCCCCCTAAAATTTGTAAATAACAGAAAAAGCAGTGTTATTATCATTACTACAATTTTTATTCTGAAAATTGAGCCTTACTTCAATTGGAATTGATCCTCCTCCACACATTGGATCAATGACAATGTCTCCTGGCTTCGGTTCCGCTAAACTCAACAAATTGTAGGCTATCGTAGCTCGGAGTGTTGTTGGACCGAAATATGCAATATTTCTGCGATGCAGTGACTCGGGTGTTACCCGTAAACTCAGTATCATTTCACCTGAGGAATTTTTTTGACGTTATGTACGAATACGAGAAAATTTTAATTAACAGAAAAAAAAACAACGAACCTTCATTGATTCTACAGAGAATCTCCAGTTGATAGGATGTCAAATCGACAATCCAGTGATATAGATCCTGCAGTTCTCCACCAATAGCATAGGCTGCTTGGCCTGATTCAAAAGTATGTGTCCCCATTCTCTCACAAGTCACTCGGAATGATACTACACTATTTTCTTTTCCACAAGCCGGATCGCAGCCTCTTCTTTTCTTACAATCTTTATTATCATTTTCCTTTGCCTGCTTCTCTTGCTTTTCTCTTTTATAAATTTCTACAGCTGTTTCATATTCTTCTATTGTTGGGAATACTTTACCAGGGAATAGTGTGACATTTTTCCAAACATCTAAACACTTTTTCAATTGTGAGCAATTGCTAATAGATTCTTTTAATATTCGTAAATTTTCTTCCTTATTATCATTATCATAGCTGAAGTAATTTATATCAGCTACAATATAAATGTTATCAACTGAACGCAATGTTCTAACTTTAGCGAAATCATTCAAGTGTATGTTAAAATATATTTTCCCTCTGTCTTTAATTACCCAGAGATTCGGAGATATTTTTTCTTTACATTCATCTACTGCTTGCCATTCAAAACCTGGAAAAAATGAATTTATTCGAGTATTATTAATGAATTGAAGGTTAGGTATCGAAACGTGTACTCGTAATAGTATTCCATCACTATTTACCTGTTACCACGGTTGTTTGGACTGTTAAAAGTTCATTATTACACTTTGCTAATTCAAACAGCCTTTCTAAGTCAGTTTTTTTAGAATCTTGCATGATTTCTTCTACTATTATCGCTTTTATTACTGTGAAAATGAGAATATCACTTCAGCTGACTCGTTGCTCAGCTGATGGCTGAGCGCTCTAACCATTGTTGTGTATACACTTGCCTTACATCTCCAAAAATTAAAAATCTCCAACATACTATTATTATTATTTTATTTCTTAGATTATAAACCAAAATGCTATATATTATTTATAAAATAAATGAGATTTTCTCTTTTTACACAAGTTAATAGTCATTTAAATTTCAACACTATCCAGAGAATGAAAAATACGAATATAGAAAATAGAAATAGGTAAAGAATGTAATAATTATGGCCTGCTCTAGCCATCCTGATGACTCTGGCAACTGAAGATGAGAGTGAGCCGCTAGTTCTTTCAAAATCATCATCCTAAATTGATTAAAAAAAACAACAATAATGAATGTACGTATATGATGCTGATCGAATAGAGTTATATTGATAAATAAATGTTTCTGATACCATGCCACGAAGCATTTTATCCTGGTATCTCACTTCTGTACCAATATCAATGGACAGAGATTTGAGAGCATGAATTTTATCCTTCAGTTCATCCTCTAGTCGTTCATTTTCATCTCCCAGAAGATTGTTTGATGTTGTGGGTAAAGGCTCATAACTATAGCCAGCTATAAACATGATCATAGGATAATGAGAAAATTATAATAAGTAATGATTCTCCATTTAATATCGCTCACCCCGCTCACCCGAATGTGATCTCCTCATTTTTTTGGCTGATTCTTATATTGTCGGTAAAATTCTTGAATATTCCTCCTTTTATTCTAAACTTCATACACATATGAATTGTTTAGTTCCAAATACTAATAAATTAGCTGGTTTTGTCTTCCTTCTAACCACTTGTAGAAAACTCCACGTCATCACTTATTATTTATTTTCTAATTTTCATTTAACCTGAAAGTTAATAATCGACATTATTCTTCTTTATTTTTTATCATTCCTTGATGAATGATAATTACAATTTTGTTATTCTAATTTTAATTTATGATTTGTGATGGAAAAATTAATGTATGCACACATACTGCATCCTGTGTGCATTCGAGGTTGTTGACAGATACATACAATTGCCATGTGGAATGTCATGACGCTTGTGGACGCAAAATAGAAACTTACCATTATACAAGTGGCAGAATAGAGAGTTTTTGAATTTTTGCGGCAAAGTACTAAAATTAACGATTTCCAATAGAATTATCAGAAAAATTCTTATTCTTCAATTTTTGGTAAAAATTTATTTTATTTTAATTTATTTTAGAATAAATTTTTCATTTGATAATGTAATCCGTAGTATCAAGTATTGCAATTGTTTCTTTTAACTATTCATCAATAAATACAGACAACTTATATTCATAAATCATACAATGTACAACAAAATGTAATGTAGTAATGAGAAGATGAAGCATAAAACAATTCTGTACCATATGATTCTTTTCAATTGATAATGGTATGTATCGAATTTAAAAAATCCTTTCCGATCGCGTAATACTCGCTTGGTAAAGGAAATATTTAGGTAATATATTTTGAAATTCTCCAAAATTATTCGTACTCTTCTCCTTCAGGACGAACTTGAGGATATCTCCGGAGAATTTGTTGCTGTGGCTGAGATCTTCTCTGTTGAAGAGGGATATTAACTTCTTCTGGACTACGAAAAACTTGATTGACGGGACTACGATACTGTGGAAGACTATTGGCCACTGGGCGAGATGCTGCTGGAAGGCTATTGATAGTTGTTGATTGTTGATTCAAATAAATAGGCTGCTGATGGAGTGGACGCCTGTTCGAATTAGAAGGGGGTTGATATTCTTCTGCCTCGCGTTCATCAGCGAAGATATCACCTGGGAAATATCTCTCACTGTATCTCAATGTGACATTGGGCTTTGTCTCTGCTTCCTCTTGATTCAAAGGTTTGTACAAGTACTCATTTACGAAGTGATACTGTGAACTCTTTTTACAATTGATATCACCACTTGGTGGCATGCAAATCAGATGTACCTGGAACACAGAGTAATCATATCAATGATACAAATTACTATTAATTTTCAAATATGCAGAATCTTTCATACCTGGTGGAACGTGAAACCTTCAGGACAGATCCATGAATGTTTAGCATTATCTTGGCAATAATGGAAGACTTCACAATTAAGATCTTCATCAGCGTAATATCCAGTTTGTTTATCAACGCAATCAAATTTACTCTGAGGTAGTAAAAGACTTAAACGATCGGGTTCCTCTTTTTCTTCTTCTAGCGGTTCATCAGGCTTATTGAAATTCAATATAATATTCAATAAAATTAATTATCCAATAATGTTAATTACTTAAAAAAAATTATTAATTTATTTTAGGGGAAGGTGGGGTAAGATGGACACATGCTCACTTTGAAATTGTATATTACGAGAAATCAAGAGAAATATTGGAGATTCTACAAGCCATTTTATGAAAATCAGTTTTTGGCCCATAACTTTTTCAATTTTTAATAAAAATCGATTCGAGTTTGACGAAAATGTGAGGAATTACGAGACCTTTAATTTAAGCGCAACCGCTATCAGCTAAAATCGCTATCTCCGACCGTTCAATCAGAATGTCCATTTTACCCCAATCTCCCGTATATAAGAAATTATAATACCTGTCCAGGACGTGGGGGTCCCCCACGCAGACCGGAAACTATCCTTATAGTTCCATCGGATGAAGATGGAGATTTACGATACAGCTGAAATTTTTTTAAATGAAAGTGATGAAATCTGTAGCGGAAAAGCGGGTAATATTTAGGAAGATAACTTTCTTAAAGAATTTATGATAAGATTTTAATGATAATTACAGGTTGCTGAGATTGCCGGTAGATTGGTGTAGGAACTGGCGTTGGTGTCACTGCATTATCCTCATAACTTTCATCTCGATAACTACCGCTCGCTGCTCCAAGGCCAGGTGAATAAAGTGGCCCGAGATTGTTTGATTTTCCCGGAAATGATACTGATCGAGTGTCTACGTTGTATGAGCTCTGCGCGGCGGCTGTACTTACCCACAAGAGCATACATACACGATACATTTCTGAAAGTAATGCCTATATTAATTTTTTCTTTATCATTGAAGTATCAAATTGCATTCAACTCTTTTCCCTATCCACTATGCAATTTTCAACTGAAATTGAAACTTTTCAAATCTGTTACTTAGTACATATGAAAAAAGCTTCTGGCACTAGTGTATTATGAATCAAGGAATTTAAAATCAATGCATATAAAGTGCAGTGAGAGATATTATGTATCTATATATATATATATGATCACTTTCACTCACTAGTGAAGTGGAATGAGAGAAAATAAAAACGGTATCGAACTAACAATTCAACCGGTTAATGGAATGAATAATCTTTCGGGCAGAACGCTTTCAACTACATGCTACCATTCAGACTAGATCTACACTTTTATATCTACTATATCTTCCAATCTTGTAATTATGTATCTCAATATTGCTCGTTTTGATAATTCCTCATGGAATTTTATTGAATAATTAATATTAATTTCACCAAATTGTTGATTAAAAGGCATAAGTTATTGCGTAAGCTTATCCTAGAAGACAAATGGTGACCGGCTTACTAAACTGGAAATCGTTGCAACTAAAATATACCACCATGCTACTCATTTCTTTTAAATACCACAAACGAGTATCGGCGTGTTTTAGCACATTTCCAATAACTGGTTAACAAGTTTGGAAATCTATGACCAAATTATTACAGTGGCACATTTTCGGATATTCCGCTTTCACTCTTGGTACTTGGGGACTACACAAGTATAATGTCCAAATATTGCGAAAATCAGCAATAGCAGACTCTGAATTACGTATAGATGTGGGCAATTATAGTAAAAAAATATCGATTATTTTATCATTTATTCGGATTGATGATATAGAGAAAAAATAAATAGTAGATCAATGTTTAGTAGAGTTCAAGCGAATGATCATGAATCCTTTTAGACAATACTAATATATGTTTATAAATCTCACCTGATAGTACAAGGTCTGAAAAATAGACTGGAGTTTAAACAAAAGGAGCACAAAACAATGATATTTCTGGCAACACAGTGAATTAATTCTGGCCGCGGCGCCACGACGGTCTCTTATATAGTTCTATACCGCGGTACACGTAAATTTTCCTCCACCACTTTTCAAATTCTATCATTCTCACTTTCTGCAAGGCCTGAGTAAGATTGTTGAGATAGGTATGTTAAAACTATCATACAATCCGGTTTAGTAGATCTCATTGCATTGAATTGTATTTGGATTATGCCATCAGACATAACAAATTTCACTATGCACTTGATCATTTAAATATGAAGGGGAAAAAAGAGGACAATAATATATATTGATATGCGCCAAATTTTCATAACAAAATTCATATTCACACAGCTATTCAAAATTGAAAAATTACAATCGCCATCGCGTTCAACAGCATCATCGAAGTGAAACAGGGCGTTGCATAGCATAATAAAAGTGCCTGAAGAAAGTCTGATCTCGTTTCTCACATTCGATTGAATTTGCGTTATTCAGTGCGTTGAATTTGATTCTAAACAATTACCGGAGCAATTCTTTGAAAATATATATTTTCTCCAACATTTTCTATTCAAAGTATCTACAATATCACCGGCATTGTATTCACCTCTCCCTCAGGAGATGGAAAGTCCTCTCACTCTCTCTTGTTGCTCGCCACTTCATTATTATAGAAAATGACAAGGCTCAATGAAACATTTGAGAAAGTCCACGAATCAAAGTCATCCATCAGAGTTAAATTATATTTCCTCTCACCTGTAATATAAGATATTGACCGAATTCAAGGTCGATCCACTATACTCCCAATTATTCCACAATCATCTCTGAATTCAACGTAAATATATAAATTTTTGTATCAGAAGAAAGTCTAGGATAAGAAGAAAAATAATGATATGCACAAAAAAGTGTTACTCCAGTCAGAGTGCAATTTTTATAGCAGAAAAGCATACAAGTTTCGGTACATATCTTGTACCAGATGCGTAAGACATACTTTCACCTTAGAATCGATACGTGGAGATAGAAAAGTCCACTCCCAGTAGCAAGTGAAAGGCCTATGTATAGACCATATTTTGAGGTGGCAAGTTGCCTTTTAGTTCTTTGTATCACAATTATTCGTGTCTATTATTATGAATATGATCCCCCATCAATGACTATCAATGATTGTTTCCTATACTTTCTTGCTAAATCTGCCATCCATGAATATCAACAAAAAAAAAAAGAAGAATCATATACAATAATCTTTGGAAACAGCCAGCAACTAGTAGCCAAACTTCACAATTTCATTCGAAATCGTATTGATTAAGAATTGTAAAAAATTCAATTTTCTCCAACGAATCATGCAATCATTATTCTCTCCTCAATCTTACAGCTCCTTAATCTTCAGAGCTCAATATAAAAGTCAATATATTAATGTAAGTAATCAAATGGTGAACAGAATTTAGGCGAAATAATTATTCACATACAAAATTGTGACATTTATTTTCCATCTTTATTATATAATATAATATCTATATATATTTATATACACACACATATATCTATATGAATATATATATTTATGTGTGTGTATGTATCCTTAACACTATACCATTGAAAGAAAGTCATAGTTATTTTATAGGGATTATTATCATTATCATTATCATTATTATTATTATTATTACTATTATTATTATGTTCTAATCTTGTTTCTTATTAGTAAAGAAGAAAAGATTATAGGATTGACACGACCACTGAAAATGATGGAATTTCTCATAGTTCTTTTCCCTAATTCTTTGCATATTTTTTTCGTATTCACGAGTAATTTCGCTTCTGCCATGAATTCTTACCTCCACTTAGTAATGATTCAACTTCTTGGTAATTTCCATGAGGGAGATATAGATATTCGACTCATGAATTCTCGTTATTGTTATTCTTTCCATCAATCAAATTAGTGGAAATTGAGGGAAAAAATAATAATTGCTCCACACAGGGAATTAATGGAGATTTTTCTTTGATTTTAATCCCATGAAGTTGATACCGCTCATTGTATCATTGAAGAATTTAGTTCAAGTGAAACGATTTTTTTTACATCATAAATTGTTGTTACTATTTGAGGAGCTTGACGTATTATCCATGTGTACTGCTTATTTATACTTTTTGTCGCAACACCTTAATTTCATTTTCTCATTCATGCGTAATTCAGATTCCCTATTGATTATTTACTGTTAACTCCATTTATTTCTGTTAGTAATACGAATAGTTTTACTCCTTAAATATTAGATAGTTCACAGATGTACAATTTATGTTTTCTTTGTCAATTTCTCTCGATAATGCAGGCTCTCCAGGGTCTCTTCAAATCCAATTGTCCATTTGGAGTTTTTACATTTGCATTAAAAATTCATTTGAGTTTTGTACAAAAAAAAACAAGCAAACAAAAAGAAATGAATTTTTTCGTAACTTCGATGAATAACATGTTCCACAGACAACATCCTCTCAGTTTGATACATTTATCATCTATATACAATATTTATGACGCCTCGAAAGGATAGAATAGGCTTTATTCATTTATTTTACTCCATGTTGTAGAAGAAAGTAATAAAATGACTGAGTTACCATCGAAATAAATCATAAAGATATATTTGAAAAAATTAAAAGTACACTAGGAGAACTCTAAGCCTTCATTACGTTTTCGTCAAACATAAATCCATGTAGACATCATTATCTTGTTCCTTTCTTTCCATCGATTTTGCCATTCTCTGATTTTCTTATCTCATATGTCAATTGCTGTAACAGGCAAACTGATAAACGTCCAAAGATTTGGCCCCTACATATTTGTGAGAGATTATACTTAAATTCTTCAAGGAATAAGTATAAATCAACCAAGTAACATCGTTTATCTTCTCAATATACCCGATTAAAAAATCTCACAATACAATGCCTATATTTTCAAGTTGTGCCATATTCTGTAAGTCACTCATCTCCAAATACACTTTAATTCACTATGGTTTTAACTTAAGCTGTTGATACTATGGGCTTTCAAGCCTCCTCACACTCATAGATTATTCGGAAGAAAAATGTTTTTATGTTGAATTTCGGCGTATTTACAATTCCAATTTAGTGGTTCATTCCATAATCGATAAATTCGTCCAGTTTGAAAAAAAATTGATACTCGCTTTTGACTTCAATTCAACATGTTTTAGATACCTTGATACTTTTCATTTCTATTTTCATGTCATATGAATAATTGAACATTGATCATCCTGTAATTCATTAAATCTTGTGTTAAAAGATGGAGTAAAAAGGACACGAGGAATAAAATGGACACATCTAAATTTTGATAATTTATATTAGGAAAGGTGAAAAATTGAAGAAAATATTGAAGATAGGTTCCCTCTGATGATTCCATTGGAAAGCTGAGGAAATTTCCGATGCAAATAAATTTTAGCACTCGATTCCTAGCTAAAATTGCCTCAGCTTTTCAATGGAATCATCAGAAATGAGCTATCTCGAACCGTTTAATTAGCATGTCCATTTTACCCTACATATCCCTATACATATTAAATTTACTATAAAAAACTGAATGAATATGGGCGAATGTATAAACAGTTATTGTTCAATAAACTTATAGTTAGTTTTATGACTGCAAAAGAAAAATAATGAAAAAAAAAAAAACATTATTATAAACGGAGCACGATTTTTTAATTCTTTTAGAACAATTTATTTTCTTTTATTCCAGAATCCAAATCCTAGGCACTTTGATTCCACATTACAGAATATATATCGTGATCTATAGCTTAGCTTAAGGCCATTTCTATTCCATACCAACTGAAAAACTCTATATTTATTCTAAGTATCGAATACCTCTTATCTACTACTTGCTTATTGAGGCAAATGTATGTGTGAGTGTGTATAATGTTGATGCACAAAAATTATTGATGCAGATTTTCGAAAATGCCTCAATCAAATAATAATTCTTGGATGGCCATTGAATTGCAAGTTTGTTGAAAGGATCTCAAGTGATTGATCTTACACACACTCTAGTCATTAATATTGGAATTATTATGCCCATTATCATTTTGATAATATTTGAAAGAAAAAAGAAGAAAATCGAAATTCCTCATTAAAATTAACAGAGAATAACATATAAATATGGGTTTGAAAGAGTTGATGCAACGTTTCAAAAACTTTTTGAATGATGTTGACAATAACGCAAGTAAATCATCAGCCATCCAAATTCAAACTGAAAATAGCACCATTCTGCTTCAACATGAAATATGGCATATGCTTGAATTTTTTATAGCAGTGAAACTGTTGCACCTAATGCCATTTCCAATTAAAAAGAAATTGTGGTTAATTATTAACCCATTAAAATATCTCGATTTATCATATTTTATTGGATGTTTACTCTCGACTCACGCCAATTGATATTTACAAATACTCTCTGTTTCTTTTTCAAAATTGTCAATGAAACGGGGAGAAGACAAATAATTTATCGGTCTTTTGCTTCATTCATTTAGATACATAAGATAATCACGATATGTATCGAAAGATTATCTCTATAAAGAGTAATGAAAATAACGATTGGAATTTTTTCAATGTTTTTGTTTCATGAAATTCATACTTCACAGCATTTGATATTTTTTTTCAATATTTCTCAATTGTTTTTGTATGCGAACACGTGGCGTACCTCATATATTGCTTTTTCTTTTTACCTTCGCTCTTGTTCTTCTACAATATTGTGCTCCGTAAAGATATTTATGTATGTAGGCAGATCATCTTCCAAATTTTACATTGGAGGTTTCTCCTTCGGCCTCTCAAATTTAAACAAATCATACCATTTATCCATACTTGTACACATTTTTCTTTCAAACTGATCAAAAACATAATTTAATTTAGGATAAAAAATAAAAATAAGTCAAATAATTGAAGCGTGCGTATCAGCAAATGTGTAAAAATATTGTTGTATGTTTGGAAGTGAAAGAGAAGGATTAAAAATGGATTAAGTTGTTATTTTGACACTCAAGGAGTGGCCTGCACTGGGTACTGAAGTAATTCACGAGAAATTATCACCTGATGATTCTGATTTAATTTTCTTTAAGGGCGAAGTCGATTGCGCACGAACGTCCATTACTGGTCTTTTCACTTGTGGATTACTTTTCACTACGGTTGTTGGATCTGAAAATCATATAATTATCATATTAATTGATTATTATTATACTCTGATAGCTGAAGTACTCATGAAGAGTGCCATGAATATTTACCTTGCAACCACCTAACTTGAGTAGCAGGACCGTATCCTTTATCATTTCTCGCTGCTATTCTAAATATAATAGCTGGTTTTGTTGTCACATCCATATGTGCTGCACTTAACGAACTGTTTGGAACGGAACATGAGTTTGTTGCACCACAATAGACACGAATGAAGGCTAATTGGGTGGGTGTAGTTGCTACTGTTGTGGCTTCACCTGCATTATTAGATACAGCACTAGCACTTCTGACTGCTAGATAAACGGAATACTCAAGAATAGGGCCAAGATTGCTTGGTGGTGGTTCCCATGAAAGTTGAGCACCTTCCGCTGATTTTGAAATTTTTATCGCACTTGGCGCACCAGGAAAACCTGGCAGACATGTTTTGAATGCAGATACTTCACTCCAAGCACTACGACCACAACTATTAACAGCAGCAACTCTGAATTTATAAGCAGTCCCAGACTCTAGAGATATCTTGGTTCTTCCTTTGAATGAATCAGCGAGAGGTTGTAACATTTCTAATGACTCCTCCCCAGGAAGATAATAATGTTGGACAGTGCAAGTTGTGGCTTTAACTACAGCTACGTCATACCAATCACTATCTCTTTTATCATCATCACTTATAAATTTTGTTTTCGTAACAGAATGCTCAGCAGATCCAAGAGCGGCTGAGGCCAGTGTCGATAGTGCTGTCGAATCATCACCCTCATGCGAATCATCACGAGACTCTGTTTTTTCAATTTTTTCAATTTTTTCAACTTTCTCTGATTTCATTTCATTCTTTATGGTTTTATCAATATTGGTAGAATTCAATTCTGGCTCGGTATTTTTATTTGTATTATTCTGCGTATTTGATTCTTTCTCTTCGTCCATTGGTTCTACTGATGATTCAATTTTAATTATTTTTTGTGTAGATTTCGTATGCGAATCAGTCACTATTAGCTTCTCATTATCGTCTTTTGTTATTGAATTTCCATTGATTGATTCCTTTTCTTCCTCTTCTCCTTCCTCTTTAGTATCAGTAGTGAGCTTTTCTAAATTTACCGTATTTTCCACAATTTGACTTTTATTTTCTTCTATCCTATCCTCTTCAAAATTTTCAAGTGTTTTATTTATTTCATTAAAATTATTTTCATCATCTATATTTTTTTCATCTTCTGCTGCTTCTTTTTCCTCTTCCACCTCATCTTTTTCAATTTTTTGTTTATCATTTGATTCATCACAATTAGATTCGACTTTCGTTTGATCCTCAGTCGTTTCATGTTTAATCAAAGTTTTCAAACACGCATCACTCGGACTCGACGCAGTATTCTCGGGAGTTATATCTGGATTACATGATTCAATTTGCGTTTCTTCATTTGAATTCTCCTCTGTATTTTTTTCCTCCGTCTTCATAGTATCATCATTTTCATCTTTTTGAGCCTCGTCTTCTTTACTTTCAATAGTTTCTTTAATCTGTGGAGCACTATCAATAATTGCTGCGTCAATTACATTTGTTTCGTCTTGATTCTCCGTATTGGCATATGTATTTGTATCATCATCACCTTGTTGAACATTATCACCGGCACTTTCTGAAAGCTCCTCATCATCCGATAACATATCTCCTGGGCCGTCAACTTGAGGAATTACAAAATTTCCATCACTATCAACTTGCATAGCCTCACTTGCTGATGTTGATAACTGAGAAACTAAAGTGTTTGATGTAGTCTGTTGTTCATTTCCATTGCAGGTATCTTCAGTCTTCTCCTCATTATCTGTATCATCAGCTATCATATAGTTAAGCTCTGAAGTTTCCTGTACAGGATCAATTAATCCGGCTTCTGCCGCAAGAGCAGCCAAAGCAGCATCTGTCGTTGCTGGACCATCAGATGTTGATGTTAATGAAGCTGAAGGTTGTTTCTGTGGTACAAAAAGCATTTTACTAGTATCAATAGAATCTGATCCTGATGTAGTCGTCATTGTAACAATAGAACTACTGGTTGGCATTAATGTAACGGTTTTTCCTAAACCTCCTGCCATCTGTAGAGTTACTGGCTTTCCAGTAACATCCTGCGTCTTTTGCATCTGTGGTACAGTGACAATTTGACTCTTAGAAGGATTGAAAAGGGCTTGTTGACTTCCTTTCGTAGCAATAGTTACAGTTTTAGGGACACCACCGTGTCCTGGTACGGTTATTGTTATTGGCTTACCGCTTACACCCCCACCCATGGCACCTGATGAAACAACAATCATTTTAACACCCTGCTGATTTGTAACATGATTTGCTGCCGATAGTGGAAGAACATTAACCGGTGTTGTTATTGTTCCACCTTGTCCAGCTTGTGAAGTAGTTACAGCTTGAACTGCTCTCAGTCCTGATCCAGTTGTTACAACAATAATTTGATTAGTTCTACCAACTAAACCACCATTTCCACCTGGTTTTGTAATCATAATTGTTTGTTTTCCCGTTATTCCTTGTCCTTTACTCATTGCAACGAGATTAGATGTTTTCATAGTAGTTAATATCTTTGAGCCTGCTACTGTATTAGGATTTACAAGACGTAAAATTGTTGGACCCTGATTCAGAGACTTTCCACCGGCTGTTTGAACTGTTTTACCTGGTATTAAACTGACTTTAGGTACAGTCATCATACCCTGGCCAGTTTTCAGTACGTGAACAATCTGCGGTTGACCACCAATATTCTGTCCAGATTTTTGAAGAATTATCTGTTTACTTTGCTGTGGTGATGCAGCTCGAAGGACAGTAGCACCCGGTGCTGCAAAACGTATTTGCTGTCCTGGTTGGACGGCTTTCATACGAACTGTATTGGTAGTGGCCTGAGATATAATATTGCTTTGTACGTTATTCATACTGATTTTGGGTGTTGCAGCTGCTGCTGCTGCCAATGCAGCAATTCCAGACATAGCAGTAGTTGTTTGACCGGTCTTCGGTGAGCTTGTTTGAGAAACAATTGATGTTTGTTCAATGATTGGAGCAGCTGATGTAGTAGAAGTAATCAATGGTGAACGAATTCTAATAATATTTCCAGCCGTAGCAACTCGAGGAGTCATTGGAGTTGACGGTTTGACAACAGCTGGTGTTGAAATTGGCTTTTGGGCTGTATTTTGAACGAGAGTTTGTACGCGTAGAGGACTTTGAGGAATATTTGAACGTATAGGAGAGGAAGTTGCTGCAATTGGATTCATGGTTATTACTGGTGAATTAGATACGGGAATTACTGAAGGTATAGGTGTAGATGGGACTATTGTAACTGGGACTGGTGATGGTTGCTTTACAACAGAGGATGAAGTGGTTGTCGGTAAAGCAGCTATAGATGGAACAGAAGAGGTGGTTGGAGGAGCTACTGAAGTTGGCGCAACATTCGTAGGGAATGATCCACTTGCAGGAGGCATGTCATACTTTTGAATCTGAAGAATATAATATTGTGCAGATGGTGTTGCTGTCCAGCTCACTTCCAACGAATTTGTTGAAGCACGCACCAATTGCACTCTTGAAGGAGCTTGTGGTTTACTTACTTCCAAGTACCAAAGATCTTTACAGCATACCTGTAATGAACAAGCAATAAAATCAATATCAATGAAAATGAAATATAAAAATAATAGAGAAGGGACTGGCTAAAAAGATAGCCCCCATTAGAAAAAACTAACCCTAACCTGGTTGTTCCATGCTTTACGATAACCATCACGACCAGACCAAACATATAGTCTGCTGTGAATTCCTACAGCACAATGTCCTGCTCGTGCCCGAGGTACATTCTCTTCTAACGAATCAACTTGGAGTTGTTCCCACGTTAGTGTCTCCAAATTCAAACAAGCAAGTGTACTTGTACATTTCCATTCTTTTTCATGTGTTGCAACTTTGACATCATCAATAACAAGAGGCACCCAACCACCAAAAACATACATTCGATGGCCTATAAGAGTGGCAGTATGAAGAGATCGTGGTAGCGGTGTGGGTCCATGGATTATTGGTTTATTCCATGTCATTGAATCAACATCCAGAAACCACAAGTCACCTAAACGGCAACCACTCATACCACCATAAATAACGAGACAAGATTTACCAGTGGTGCGATCAGTATATGCTACACCGGTGTGTGACTCGCGAGGTGGTGGAGCAGGCCCATGAGTTTGAGGCATTTCCCAGCTTGTCTGTCCATTTGGAAGAAGCTCCAGGGTATAAAGATCATTCAAATATCGTGGGATATTATTTTTCGGATCATCACTATCATTTGCTAAGCCTCCAAACAGGAAAACCTTATTGCCAATTAATGTAAAACTGTGGCCTAATCTGGGACATGGAGCTTGTCCATTTTTTGGCGGTTTAGGTTTTAGTCTTTTCCATTCCCATCTACTTGCTTGGAGTTCATATAATTCATTGGAATATTTTCCATATTCCACCATCCCACCAAATACCAGAATTCTGGTTCCATCGACAACAAAACCGTAGGCAGCACATCCTGGAGGGATATCACCTTTTGTTGATGGTACAAACCACTGATTGGTCGCTGTAAAATTTAGAATATATTATATGAGAATGACCGTAGATAAAGGTATTACAATTAATTATATTGTGTAATTGGATTAAAAACTAGCATGTGCCGATTTTACCCCACCTTCCCCATAGACATTTATAGCGGAATTGCTTTGCCAGTTTCTTGGCTGCAAAAGAAAACTGAAGAAAAAATAAGAAAAGAGGGAGAAAAAGAAAAGAAAAAACACACACACATGTAGTGGCGGTGAGTTTCTCAGTGGGGGGATTGACCAGTAATGGCTACTCCCGCGCATACAAACAGAAAAGTTATAGAAGAATTTCCTATGAGACTAATGATATTCTTTTAATATAAATAATTATGCAATTGAATTAATCAATTTGAAATTTTCTGATTACTGTAAATTAATTTCCTCAATCTCCTATATATATATAAAATGAATGATAATATTATTTTTAATGATGCTCCAGCCGGTGAGAATCATGTCAACGGATGACGCCATATTGAATCGCGGGAACTGAGCGGCGCGTAGTGGTCCGTTGATGGGACGCACTAGCATAAATTGTAGTACCGTTTACAAATTGAAAAATGTATATAGGTCACCTGTATTATAAACATGAAGCTCATCGACTATTCCCTCATTGCCACCTCCAAAAACAACCATGAGATCCTTGATGGCAACTGCTCGATGGCCATGTCGAGGCCTCGGCTGGGGTCCGGTTGGATTTGTGATTCGTTTCCACTTTAACATGGGTGCCGCCATGATGACCGTCGATCACATCATTTTTTCATGCCTACCGTATTACCCTGAGAGCAGATTGCTTCTTGATTATCACCACTGTAAACTCTTTCTCACAACTATCTGTCTTTTACGTTAATTTTTCTTTTAGTTTATATTTTTATGAGATAAAACCACATATACGAATATGTATATGTTTTTTTTTATCTTTGCGTCATATTTCGATGGAGCCACAAGTATAGGTTTTGAAGATTCGAAACTTTGGGACACACACATACACAGACACACACTTGTAAAAATACTCCTCAGAAAGCTCCACCAAGTCTTGTCAATTTTTTTATTCTTTTTTTTTTTCACTATAATATACGACGATCTTTGAATGTTATATCTAGATAGATAGTCTTTGTCTCTACAAGTTGGAAGTCTAACCTCCCGGCGTTCCGGGTAGGCTGGTGATATTTTTTTTCAAGCTCCTTCCAATTTATTTTACGAAAAATATAAAAGAAATTGTGATATTCATAGAATGAAGAAAATCACAAGGTATTCACAATAACAACTCACACATTACTTATCCCAATTAGAATCCCTTATCGTAATTGTTTGAGGGATATTTTTCAGAGCGTGAAAAATCCGCGCGCGACATTCTCAATTGAACGCAACCATTGAGGGGGCCCTCTTCCAGCTCAGTATTGTTTATGCTTTCTCCGCTAGGCGGAGTTGCGTGTAGCGTACACTCACTCACATAGGCTCTATTTAATATATATAGTAATAATATAATAATATATATATGTGTATGTGGTGTGTGTATGTCGGGTTCTCGGCAAGAGTTAATGTTGACAATCAGGATCAACTTTAACAATCTCTGTCTGTGTCCTGTTTCCAAACTGGTGCAACTATGCACATTCGAGTTTTAAAACATTTACCCCTGTCATAATTGCAGCTTTGATCCATTCGGCAGTATTTTTCTCTCAACTTGGCTTTTTCCACATCAATTATCATTCACAGGATGTTTTCCGACTACTATGTTTTAAATATTACAAGAGACATTACGCCTTGAAGAGAGAACATCAAATGAAGTCATAAAAATTTTAAAGGTTATAACCAATCGGTCACTGAATTTAAACTGTCAAATATCAAGTTATGGATGTATATGGAAAAGTTTTGAAATTTTTTCAGGGATGAATCAAATGAGCTTTTTGTGAAAAATAAAATATGCCAATGTCAAACCTGATTCACTCGAATTAAAATTGTAAACACCATAGATAACGAAGATTGGCGCGCATTGATTTCTTCCGGTATGTATCACTAATTTAGAGTCAGCTTCGCAAGAACTTGGTCATCAAAATAAAAACACCGAGATTTTATTTAATAAAAACCATTTTCTAAAAAAAAAACATTTCGTGTACTTTTTTCGGAAAAAAACACAATTGGAGATTTTCTCGTATGTATTTGTTATTATTATAGTATAAAAAATAATATACTATACTTTCATTCATGCAACTTCGTGGACACAAATAGTACAAATCACTTTTACCAACCTTATGCGAATTTTACAACATATACTGTAGACAACGCTGCATGAGAAAGCATCTGCAGTTTATTATTTCAAAATGATAATAATTATATTGCTTTTTAGCGTGAAAACTTGAGAACTTTAAGAAAATTACTATGAATTCTTTCGCCCATCATTTATCATTTAGTAATCGAAATATTCAATGTTAAAGATTTTTCGAATTTCTTTCTAGTGTTTTGAAAAGTGTCGAGTTTTGGCGATTGATGGAGGAGGTCATTCTCGTTTTCAACGTGCCCTTCGTACGTACTATATAGTATACGTGGCTGTCTCCCGGTTGGATCAACAGTCGAGGGATTTTTGATTTGGCCGACTCTTAAATATTCCGTCCACCAGATTTTTTTTACATATTTTTTTATTTTCAAATGATATCATAACGAAAAACTATCAATTAATACGATAGAGTTTATTATAAATAGATAATGCTTCGACGGAATTTATACCAACGGGATATTCGAACATGAGATTATACAGAAAGACTTATCGGAATTGTAGTGGACTTATCCTCAATCCTATACATTCTTTACCAATCTGTGCAACATCACAGACTCGACAAAGAGTATCTTTGAATTGCGGCTGATAACTGGCTCCACACAGCGGACACTTTATTTCGGGTTTTCCACGATAAATTGGTGAATAAGTTGCAGCACACAGTGAAAATGGATTGTGTTCATCATAGAGTAACTGATGCTCATCCACTGGATTCTTATCGCATGCCTGAAGAATCTTCCTGACTTGTTGAGCGACCTCTGAACGAGGTCCTAATTCTAGTAGTCTACGGGCAAACGATCCTGCAGTTTTATAATTCTTTAGTTTGAAAAACATATTGACAGCCGTTCTAAGAGTGAGAATTTGATGGATAGGTTGAAGGCTGCAATGTGTGAAATATGCAGCCATTTCACAAACTCTTTTTTGTTCAGCTAATGTTGCCTTTGCAGCATTCTTTCTCTCGGTCTCCATTTTTAAACCTAAAATATATTCTCTACAAATTTGAATGAGCTGTTGTGCCTCAGCAATGTCCTGTCTGGTATCAACTACGAGGAGAGGTACATTTAGAAGGATTGCTTGAAGTTTTTCAATAGCTTCTGTAAATTTTCCACCAGTTGTTAATTGGTAACAGACTTGTAACCGTTGTACGAGTTCAGCAAGATGCAATCCAACGGCTGGAATTCCATTCTTAATTGTAGCATCTTTCCAATTTCTTTGTGGATACGCATAAAGTGATGGAATGCTCGGAAGGCAGGCATAACTTGTTCGAGATCTTGTGAATGTATTTAAGAAGTGTGGTTGATAGGCATCAAATTCAATGACTCCGACCTGATCATGCAAAAGTCTGAAAGCAGTATCAAAGGAACCAGCCATAATATGATCAACTGGTAATTGAGAATTATTAACCCAGTGTTGTGCTACTGGCATGCCCTTAGTTGGTGCTGCAAAATAACCATCTTCAGCTGCAACTACTGTTGTTTCAAGCTCTGGAGGAAGATCAACATCTTCAACTTCCCATCCAGCACTTTCTTCTCCAGGTAATCCTGATTCTCCAGCTTCAGCTTCTTCATCATCATCCATACCCAATTCATCATCATTGCCCCAACCCTCTACAGCTCCAGAATCATCCTCATTTTCCACAGCAGCTAGTGCTGCTGCCACTTGGCTCTTTCCCCTAGACATCATTGCACCTTCAAAGAAACCCTTGGAAACTGTAAGTAGTGGCCAGTTATTCTCCGCTTGCTGGACTGGCACTGGTGGTCGTAAAAATATAGCTCCTCCAATTAAATCTTCCATATCTTCAATCAAATCAATTTCAGATTCATCCTCCTCTGTTGAAATTCCATGAAGCTTCTTCGTCACAGCTGCAAGAGATGTTTGCCCACAATCTTTCAGAATTCTTGCACGTTCATAAATATCGCCGAGGAGGAGATTACCTTGATACTGTCCAGAGCAATCTTTCCTAATTTCTGCAATTTTTGTCATTTTCTTCAATTTATCTAAATTTCCAGTAATTAAATACAAAAATGCCAGTTTCTCGAAATTTTTGGTACGTTGATAACACATTTCAACTACTTGATGATTACCCTGAAGTAATGCCGCTTGTGCGAGGCTCTCCCAACAAGACTTCTGATCAAGTGTTCTTGCTGCTTCTAAAGCAACCTCAATATTCCCACACTCTAATGCTAATCCAAATCGTGTTTTTTCATCTTTAACAAAGTGTAATGCCACCTCCGGATATCCTTTCTGTTGTAAATACGCAATAATCGATTGCCCAACTAAATTAGCTGTTCTAACCATATGAAGTACTTCTTCATACTTTCTGTTAATCAATGCCAATTTGAATTTATACTCTGTAGGATCAATTCTTAATATCCTGGGTCTGCATTCACGGTCCAGACAATAAACCTGATCACCTTTGACACGAGTCACATAAATTGGAAGATCAAGAGTCCTGATAATTCCATGATCTCCAGTATTTATAGCATACTTTATGTGATTGCTTGTTGTATAGATAAATACTCCAGAATCATCCCATGCCCCAGATTTCACTCTTGTATTTTCAGATATAGAACAAAGGGATTCTAATTTGCGATTACAGATGTTTACTGTATGCTTTGCAAGCAAAGCAACGTGAGACATATCATTGGACCACACTACGTAACGACATTTGGCAATTTTCACTTCTGCTAATTGACGTTTTTGCTGAACATCAAATAGAATTACTTGTTCTGGATCACGAAGTAATAACATACCCGTACCAGCATAAAAAATTTCGTCACAATTTGGCACCTGGACTTTCTTTGTTACTTCATTCTTCAAATTTTTAATTACCAGCTGAAACGATAAGAGAAAATATGTAATGAATTCCTCTGAAAAAGAAATAAAAAATTGGGGAAAAGCGTAGTACGAAAGATGTACTTACCGAATATCCTCTATCCAAAACTGCGAAACGATTACGTGCTACCCAAATTGCAGTTACACCTGAAGCTCTTTTTGTTTCCGAATCAGTATTCGAATCACCATCCTTTGGAATAACATGTAAATCATAGGTACTATTTTCTATATTCGATGCAGATCTAGTACATATTAGAACCGCATTTTCTGCCTGATTATAAGACATGCTGTATGCTGGGGTCTTTCCTCCCCCACGAATCTGCATAACTGAAGTATCCTTGGAGGTTGTGAAATCAAGACGCCTCAAGAATCTCTCCTTAACGTAGTACAATAAATTTCCATGAACAGCATAAGCAGGACGTTCTCTCTCTAATTTGAAAATAATCATGCCAGAATCATGGCCGGCCGCAAAAAGATTCAGCGTTGGGTGTGCTGCAAGTACCCAGAATCTCTCGTGCTCCCTTCTGAATGTCTGGAGGCATCCTCTTTTAGCCATATCCCAAACTCTTATGCTCTTATCCTCCGAATTGGATAGAATCAAATCCTGACGAGGATGAAATAGAACACAGGAAACATTATTGTAGTGGCCTCTGCAGGTATCCACTTCCCATGCCTTCATATCATTCATTCTCCACATTTTTATTTGACGATCGTCAGCACCAGAGACAATGAGTGGTAATGTTGGATTGAAACAGGCCCAGTTGACTCCCCTATCATGGCCTTCGAGAACATGCTTAACAACTGCATCAGCTTGTCCAAATAAATCAGTTGTTCCAGGATTTTTGAGGTGATCCTCGAGACCTCCAGGACCTGGGGCAACATTTTTTTTCCTCAATCCTGAAATATCCCAAACTCTCACTGTCTGATCGAGTGAAGCTGATACAATCATATCCTCAGATGGATGGAATTGGGCACACATAACATAATGATTGTGGCCAGTTAAAACACATATGCAGGCACGACTCTGCCAATTCCAAATTCTAATAGTCTGATCATCTGATGCACTCAAAATCCATGGATATTCATGGTGGAAAAATGTCGTTCTAATATAATCCAAGTGGCCTAGCAAAGTAAAAATGCATCGCCGTTGTTTATAATTCCAGACTTTAATTTTATAGTCATCTCCACCGGAAACGAAGAGTGGCTGCTGATTGTGGAAACAAATTCCACGAACTGGACCGTCGTGTTCATCGAATTTTTCAAGAAGCGTACACATACGGTAGTCCCACAATTGAATAACTCCATTATGCAAACTATCAAGGAGAATTAATAGTAGTAGAATTATAACATCTGACTATCAATGGAATTGCCCTGTTTATTTCAAAATCACTCAGTACTCCACAATTATTCTTACCTTACTAGAATCCACGGGCGCTTTGGATGGAATGAAAGCCCTTTCACTCGAGCCGATTTTGTCTCAAATTTCGTCAACATTTTCAGGAACTTGGTACAGCAAACATTCAAATACTCCCAAAATTATAAAAAATCGTATTATCCTTATGATTTTCAGGTGTCATTAACTTTGGAGACACGTCACTCAATCTCGGGCTTGCTATAAATTCAGGAGAATTACTTCTCGGTGGATTTTTTCCATTGCAGCACAGAACAGTAGTGCCATCTAACCTCGGGTTAGCGAATCCGAGAGTTAAGTTAGCTCTGTTTAATGAAAAACACCTTTGGACTTATTTATTTAAATAAAGCCCTACCTCTTATATTCATCCCATGCAAAAATTAATAAAATGATGAATTACTACAGCATACGAATGGAACACGTGGAAAGTATATTACGCGTAAGGTTCTAAATGAGAGAGGGAGAGAGATGAAGAGCTAGAGATATTACGCGGTGAAATAGGATTGGTTATTGTAGCGGGCGCATGCTCGTAATAGCTCTGAGTTGATGTTTATCAAATGTTATTCATTGCCACGACCGGGTGTCAACATTTTCATGAGTCTATAACCTCAGCACGTATAATTTTTCTTTGCCTCTATAATCTACCGGCAGTTAAGACGAAAATTCCTCATTGCAAGTACATTGTTAGTTATTCGTTTCGATAATATGCAAAGCCTCAATAATCTACGTTTCCTCTACTGTATTTCTTTTTTCTTATTCACTTTACATTATCAAGTGTCAGCTTCATTGAATTTTCCTTCAAACGAACAATTGAAAGTCGAAAAACTTCCACCTTGTGCAGCTTGTAAAATTCTCATTGAGAGTTTCAAAAAGGTAAGTTAATCAATTTATAATTTAACGCTGTAGATAAAATTTACACATCCATAGTCTTCCAATTAAACAGGGAATTGACAGGACGAAACGAGGAAAATTTGAAGGAGGAGACACCGCCTGGGAAGAAGATAAATTAAAAAGCTATGCCAAAAGTGAGGTACGGTTAACAGAAATTCAGGAAAGTTTATGTAAAGGCCTAACAAAAGGAGAGACACAATGCCACGACTTGGCCGAAGAATTGGAAAATGATATTGAGGATTGGTGGTTTAACCGTCAAGATGAATATCCAGATATATTTGTCTATATTTGTATAGAGCACGCTAAAAAATGTTGTCCAAAGGATCATTATGGTTCAGAATGTGCCAAGTGTCCAGGATATCCAGACAGAGTGTGCAATAATAATGGGAAATGTAAAGGTGCTGGCACCAGGAAGGGTAATGGTCAATGTCTCTGTGATAAGAGTTATGCAGGAGAGGTTTGTTCGGAGTGTGCTGTCGGCTACTATGAATCTTATAAAGATGAGGCGAAATTACTCTGCTCAAAGTGTCATGCGTCCTGCGCTAACGGATGTACAGGTGGAGGTGCTGCTGAATGTCAGGGTGGTTGCAAAGAAGGATGGCAATTGATGGAAGATGCAGGATGCATTGATATCAACGAATGTCTTGACAGTAAAACACATTGTCCAGGGAACCAATTTTGTGTTAACAAAGATGGGAACTACACTTGTCTGAGTAATTTTTCGATTTTATTCCCAACGCAAGTCAATAATTCCAACATAGAGAGTCAAAAATTACTTAATTTTTCAGACTGCGACAGAGCCTGTGATGGATGTACTGGGGACGGCCCAGACATGTGTATTAAGTGTGCTGATGGACATCACAAGAAAGACAATGTTTGCATCAGTAAGTGAGATGGATTATTTTTTTCTCATGACCATGTCGATTAAAATCAAATTAAGCTAACAGAGTTCCTTCATTCTATAGATTCAGATATTCTGGGACGCAAAAGAACTGAAAATATGGCCCGGTATGCCACCTATTTCGGCTTATGTATAGCAACCTGTATTATATTCCAAAGGAACGTTTATGCGGCCAGTGCTATTGGATTACTTGTCGGACTCTATATATCAGTTTCTGAATACATGATAGCCAGCACTGATGTACAAAATGCTACACCTAACATAGATATCGTATCGCCGCTCGATTGAGTAAATAGAATAATATGGTTAATCTTTATACATGTGGACAATGACATTTGTAATTACGCTTTCTAAATGAGTGTACTCCATTCTCATTATTTTCATAAAGCGTTCACTCACTAGTTTCCGTATGGTAACATTTGCCATTGATAATGATTGTTCCATTTTTTATAATACTATAAGAAAGTGTACATATTCTTCAATAAATGTAAAATGAATACAAAAATATATTATTGCCTTCTCCTCACCGAAATTTATACCCAAATTTGGTTTCACAGCTGAAAGGAGTACTCAAAAATACTTGTAGTGCAAATTATCGGGATAACTTCATTAATGTTTCCGTTCGACACTAGGTGGAGCATTGATTATGAAATTTCTCGCATGCACATTTACCACCCCACTTGTTATGTACAAGGAAAGCCCCCAGGACTCTTTGCAATACTCATTGTAATATATCCATATTACTACTAATTTTTGATGCTGTATGTTATACAATTAACATAATCATAAAAGGAAACTTCTTTGATAAAGAGTAAAAGTTCAGAAGGTATATGTTTAAGACCATCACCCATAAGTTAATGGTACTTGTCATGTTAATGATGTAAAGGATATTTTCAGCCCAGCGGGAGGAAAGAAAGCATTTCTAACCGAGCGCAGCGAGCTGTTTTTCTTTCCTCCCACTGGGTTGAAAAATAGCATCAACACCGTGGAAGTTAATAATTCAACATCGACAAAAATTTGGCACCCTCGCTTCGCTCGGGAGGCAATTTTTTTTCGATGTCGACTTCTTTCCTCCCTAGGCGTGTAATATACTATTAAAATGAGGGGCTGTGTCAGACATAGTGAAAATTATCAGCAAGCAATCGTAAAGCTCTGCCCCAGTACAGAAATCCCCGATAGAGGGCGAGGACCCACTCAGTTTCTCGAGACCGAAGTATTCACAGTGAAAGAATAAAAACAATGTGAATGGGCCATGGAATTTGCAATACTCAATGTAAATATCCATATTTATAGAATTTTTGAAAGGGATCAACACTTAGTTCCGCTAAAACTAATTTAAAGAAAATCACTCTACTTAAATAGGCAATGCATCGAAGATCTGATTGATGAAACTTCTTCTTTGTCAATTTAAGGGAGAGAGACACGAATGGTTGATAGAAATAGTAGAAGATATTTCCGATTGTAACGAGAAAGAGGAGGAAATAAATCCAACTGAAGATGATTACGTTGGAAAAAAAACGTACAATCTTAGTCATGCTTTTCTTTTTTTTTTTTTTTTTGAAATTTCATCGTTGGTTAAAAAAGTAGAGAGGGAGAGAAGGCTCCCCTTCAATTTTCCTTTGTTGCCATCCCAAAAACTCTTCATTGCCGCGGCACCTGGACCTAGACTACGCGCGAGGCTGTTCACCCTTCCCGTCGTCATGCTTCACCCTAACTTTTTTTTATCCCCTCAGTGAATTCATTCCTAACTGTACATTCACATACGCGTGTTAAAAAACGAAAGTATCGCGCTCGAATGTATGTACCAAAGCCCCTAATTCAAAATGGGTTTGCCCCCTGCTCCGATGGTTCGAAGGGTTGTTTTAAATAATAATACGCGGACTCAACTGCGGCTGCAACTCTCGCGTCAGTCGTGCGTCAGTTTGTTATACGATAGGTACGTATCTTTGCGTCATTTTACATTATTCTCTTCTGACGATCCTGTGCAATTATTATTTTTTGATTAATCTTTTCTCTTAAGACAATCCGAATGGTCCTGTCGATATAGCATCATGATTATTGAGTGATCAATTAAACAGTCTGTTGTAAGTATAATCAAAAAAATGATGGGATACGGAAGACCTATAGAATATAAGATTATATCTGTGAATCGTCAATAACAATAGAAAAAAGGAGCGGAAGCATTTTTTTAAAGTTTAAATAACAACATCAGTTGAAAGATGATTCTGCAGAAGCAGAGGATGAACAGGGTGGGATACGAACACAACATCTCAGGTGGGGGAGGCTTACCTTGAGAAAACTGGGAGAGAGTTGAAGCAAACCGATAAATGTGTTAGGGACAAGATCCAGCACTTTTCTTCAGAAACTTGACTAAAGTGGAAGTGACTCCCCTGCTATCCTATAATTCATACGATTTACATTATCGAAGGCAAGTGATAACTGTATAGCCATAACTTCAGAGTGAATTAAAAAGACAGATGAAGTGCCAAGATTGAACGCCTCAATAGGTAAATAGGAGAACAAAAAAGTTAAGGTAATTCATACAAATTCATCTTTACATGTACAACATCGATTTCAATACTCCGTTCTGTTAGGTCAAAGACCGTTTCTCTCTCTCTCTCTCTATCTCTGTCTTCTTCTCTTTTGTAATTTTCATGGCTCGCTATATTATGAATGAGTAGATTGAAACTATAGTTGAGGTTCATTAGTATATTCCAATAAATTTTCCACGGATTCAAAATTAGTCAAATAATGTAGATAGAAAAGAGGAAAATCGGATAAAGAATACATAATTTAATATCTACGTTGTTGATTAATGTTTCCTCTGGTCGGAATTGAAGAGTAGCATATACTTGAATTTTTTGCGATTTATCTGGGTATTATTGGAGAGAAGAGAAGAATGATGAATGATAAAAGAAATAATAAACAGTACAACTTGAACTGCTCCCTAATTGGTCTGAGAATAATTTTCAGAATTTCTCATCATTTAGTTCCTGGAAGGAGATTCGTCTTCTCGGCAGGATTAGTATCTCATCTCACGGAATACAGATAAAGAACAATATAATAATGGTATCCATGGTGCAGGTTCTCTTCTCTATCGCTTCTACATTATTGCCTGCATTTCATGGAACAAAAAACAACGTCTATAATTTACTCCATTCGAGCGTGCGAAGAGTAAGACGAACCGACACGCTCCTGATGTCTTTTCAGTTTGCGCCCAGAATTATCTCAACACAATGTAAAAAGTTCCATTGGTTCAATGGAATGGTGGTGAAGTATAGCCTGGTGACTTTCAAGAGGAAAAATTCACACTTTTTATCCTCTCAGATGTTATGCTCCAGTGGAGACACGTACAACTTTAGTCTTGTAACGGAATTCTTTTTCATCTTTAGTTTAAAGTGTAATCTTCCATTGCACTATTTATAGAAAAAATATCAATGGGAATTTTCAATTTTCTATGAATATTCAACTTTTTTTATTATTACTAGGCTGTTCCACGCGCGTCCGGATTTTTTTCTATATTTTATAGGGGAGATCGGGGTAAAATGGACATTCTGATTGAATGGTTGGAGATAGCGATTTTCTGATGATTCCATTGGAAAGCTGAGGAAATTTTAGCCGGAAAACATGTGTCGAAATTGATTTTTTCGAGTTTTTTGAAAATTCGATTTTTTTTCACCCAGATTTGAAGGGGTTTACCTTGGAAAAATTTGAAAAAATCACATTCTTGGCAATATCTCCGGTTCTATTGGTCGTAGCTTAAAAATTCCGATTTGAGGTGAAAGCTGAGCTCATTTGCGATGAATTTATGTGAACTTATGTTCAAAAAACGCGAAGAAATTAATTTCGACACATGTTTTCCGCCTAAAATTTCCTCAGCTTTCCGATGGGATCATCATCGTTTAATTCACAACATGATCTCCAACATCTCGTATACTAGATTCAATACTAGCAATTCCCGCAAGACACCCGAATCGACACAAGTTGGAATTCGTGTCGTTGCCTCCCCAGTGTATATACCTATGACGACAACTCTCGGTAATTTCCAAACACCTTGCCATCATTGAGATCAACCACTTAGCTCTATTCATAATACATTTCAAATGAATTGACATTGAGATAAATTTATTTTTAATTCTAACAATTTAATTTCTTGGTCGGAAGAATCAAATTTTTGAAAAATAAAAAAAAATCTTTCGCAGTTTTGGGGGGTGATGGCGTGAATTATTTGAGAATGCTCTTCTCTGTAATATATCTGGGTGCATTGACTTGGTAGCATTAACCAAATGATTGACATTATCCTGTTAGCCTTCCGCGAAACTCACACTACTTGGACTAATTGTCAAATTACGGAGATTAGAACAGTTAATGGACAGACACACCAGAGGGAAAGCTGGCTTGCGTTAAAGCATGCAGTTCTGGGATCCTGCGCAGAATCTCCCATTGCTTTCCTCCCTCTACACTGTGTTTCAACCCTCCCATATCATTTATTCTCTCCCTTCCCTCCTCCACTCTGAGGACCAGATCAACCCTTTCCGTATTCACTGGTCTCTATCATTCCTCTCTGCGATACCAATCCAAATAGTTGTTTTCCGGAACATCAACTTCGAATAACAGTTACGTATCCAACCGTTATACATTATACCTTTCTAACTTTCAATTGTGTTTAAAATAGTCATTATTATTTATATTTTTTTCATTCAAACGATTCAGGTTCATCTGAATGTGCTTTTGAATAATATCTCATTATTTACACGAGTGTAACAGATTACTAAAAGCAATTTATTGTACTTGTGAACGTGCAGAAACATTCACTGATATAAAACGATTTGAAAGAAAATATTATCCAATGAATTACCGAGCAATTGTCAATTCCATCAGTTCTTTTCCATTTTCAATGTGTGTAATATCTCACAATTATTATCAAAAATTTCTACAATTCTTCGAAAGATATTATTCTATACAGAAGCTTGCAGTTGCTAATCAAATAGATTTACTATTTTCCATAAATTCAAAAAGTTATAAATTACCGATATAATTCATGGACATTTTCATTTTACAGGTAGAATAATTAAATTATCTCTACATGCTGTCGGATTTGCATCATCTTACCAACGAATATTGTTTACTCTTTATGCTTTTGATTGTTGCTCAGAAAGCCTTGTTTGAAATATTGGCTTTCGGGCAATAATCATAATCACGGAAGAGTAAAACTCCAGCAATACCATCAAAAATATATTTACTAATAGTTGATCAACCAATGAATTAATCTTTTATATCATAATGAAGGATAGCAAATAAAGAAACTTTATGAAAAATTCATTTTTGAAAATTACTGTTCTTTTTATTGAGTAGATTTGGATGAAGCATGCTCCCCTCAATATTCTTCTAATTGAAATTGCATAAAGTAGGCAAAGATTTGTATGTCACGGAGCTATCGAATATACGTAGATGAATTTAGTGTCCACATTGAGGATATAATTTGATGATTCTTCGATTTTTACTCAAATACTTCGGAAACGATTCGAAGCGAGTATTATAGTATTGTTATAAGAAAAGCGTGGAGGAAATGCAGTCTGTGTAGGATTGGGCTGATTTTTCAGAAGTTTTTCATTGTCATATTAAGAAAGTCAATGACCTCATAAAATTGTTTAATTGAGGAATTAATTAGTTTATAAAAGTTGAATATGGTAGAGCACGTGAAATTTAATATATATATTCACGAGTATATAGGCATAATCAATGTAGATTTGGGTGAGACACGTGACACGTGAAATTTTAAAAGCATTTCAAAGTTTCAACTAATTTGGCTTGTCTGGTTATTGTTTGGAGTATCTGCAGAGTCTCGCATTGTATTGTCTAGCATTGATGATGAGTTTAACTCGTTGACAGTGGAATATTTCGTGTGTTATTGTCAATGCAGGGTCTATACTACTGTAGACTTGGCTATAAATGTATGTAGCATCGGAAGAAATGAAAGCTCTAAACCAGTGGAATAGTTGACAGATTGACAGTCGGTCGCGTAAAGTAACAGTGAATATTTTACGCTCGTTTCACCTGTCAGACCCGCGTGGAAGAGGAAATTCGAGAGAGCCTCTATGTATAGTTTGCCCTGGCGAACTTTCGACCTGAAATGACCCCACAGACGGTGAAAATCGACGATGCCATCATATATGTATACATATCCGTCAGCCTCCACTTTATCCAGAATATAAAGAGATAAATGTAGGAAAAGGTGACTGTGAGTATCTACCATTGTCAAATGAGTTTAATTCGAGAATCGATGACCGCCGCACACTCACACTACTCACTCAGCCACTTTATCCTTCTCATACTTGCATCAGCTTGCTGGTTAACGAATAAATTATTGGTTATATCCGCGACTGATCCTTCACCATCCCAAGATTCACTAATGGCTACATTATTTATTCATTCTGATAGACGCCACTTTTAGTCCATCTCCTCAATTTTCCTTGAACCATTCGACCCTCTCTACCAGGAGAAATAAACTTTTTTTAAAACAATTTTTTCATCTTCTCTTTCCTAATATAACAATTCATTGGATTCTTTCGTATATGCACATTGTACTTTGAGTGATCAATACTAGAAATATTCAATTTCCCTAGAATTCACATATTTTTATTTTTATCCTTTATATATCAAGGAAAATTTTTATAATTTGCAATAGAATTATTTATTTTACCTTTGCTACTGCTGCTGAAGAGTTTGAATATCGTATTAGCCTGCTCATGTTTTTCATCATATAACACTGGATGGCGCTACTGGTATTGGCAACATCGAGTGTATACACGTGTTGAGTTGATGTACATGGTGCATGTCAAATAATATTGTTATAAATAAATATATTAATATAATAATAATAATAATAATCTGTTGTCTACTACAAGTGCTAAATAATGAGCTGTCAGAAGGGCAATGTGAGTCGATGTCGTCCACAAAAACATCAAAACTCCCATACGTTTAAAAATTCACTCCATGATACATCCTCCAGAACAAAGAAAATTAACAGCATTCAGGTGGTGAATGTTTGCGAGAAATGTAAGAAAATAATTGAATGGAAAATAAAATACAAAAAGTACAAACCCCTCAAGACTCCTGGCGCCTGTACCAAGTGTGAGGGAAGATGTGTTATGCACGCTTATCATGATATTTGTGGCCCCTGTGCTCTCAAACATGAGGTTTGCCCGAAATGTGGTGAGAAAAAAGAAATAATCAAAGAAGATACTCCAAATGAACCCATTACATTGGATAGAGAGCTCAGACTACTTTTCAAAATATTACCAGAGAGAAAGAGGAGAACATTCATACGATATATGAATAAAACAGGTACATATTTTCAATTGTTATTAATTCATATTAACTTCAAGAATTCTTGTTTTTTTTCCACAGATAACGAAAAAGAAAAAATGGAGAACTGTCCAGAAGGAAATGAGAAAACTCCAAATGAAGATGCCGCTGGAATTGAAACCTTCGGAAGAACTGAGGAAGGTCCTCGTTCTAGAGATGATCTATTGAATAAATTGAAATCATTAATGGTATGCTCAGAGGATATTGATGAGATTCACAATGATTCATCTTATTCCGATACAAATTCGGAAAATGAAGCGTAAATTGAAATAAATCGTTGCCATTATTCCATTAATTTCTATTTTTACCCCTTCAAATTCGTATGTAATGTGGAATTGATCCTTACATAAATCAATAATCGCTGTACAGCTGTTCAAATTGAAACAATGAACAAACGTAATTTAATTCAGTGGTAGCTTCATTCATGGGTAGATTTGACGTTTGCAAAATTTTTGTCAAGAAATAATTTTATTTCTCTTCAGATTCCAAAATTATTAGTGTTTATTATCATAAATAATTGAAAAAATTAATAAAGAGGAAAATGTCCGAGAATGATAAAATCGATAAGGAGAATAAAAAAAAAGCCAACACTGAACAGAAAATGCAAAAATCTGGACTTACTTGTTCATTTCGAGGTTGGATTAATAATACACCCATAATTTTGACGTATAATACAGCATTGAATTATTCTTTTAACATAAAATCTATCAGGTCCTGGGCCAGTATATAAATTGAAACCAGTTGTTGGTTATCAAAATCATTGCCATTCAAAATATCGGAATCCAGCATTTTCTATAGCAGGAAAACATTTAGGGGGAGGAATTACATCAGGGGGACCTGGACCAAAATATAATTTAGAGTTTCCAAAAAAACAAGGAGTCTCATTTGGAATACTTCTTAAGAGCAAAAGTTATTAGTTACAGCCCCTGTGATATTGATGATATTCATGTATGATTTAGATTCTTCTCATAATTTAATTCCCATTTCTAACGTCAAGGAATTGAGTCTACACCTGGGCCTTATAAAATATCTACACCAATTCCAACACCAGCCTTTTCAATGAAATGGAGAACAAAAATTCGAGGAGGACAAGCATCCCCCGGGCCATACGATATTCCAAGAGATCTCAACGGGCCGGCTTTCACAATGTAGAGAATCTTGATTTAGGTGAACGAAGTAAAATGGACTGGCAAAGAAAAATTAATCAAGAGTTTCGTTACGGACTCAATTGTTGATTTATTTTACTTGTCTAGTGTTTTTTACCTCGTCTTCACAATTTATTTCCATCTATAAGGGAAGGTGGGGTAAATAGGATACTCGAATGGTCCGTTTTACTCCACCTCTTTCTAATTATACAAATTTCTTCATAATATGGAATGAATTGATATGTGCAGTGGTGGACGTTTCGCTTCTAACCGATACGATAGTGGGCCAGGCCCAGGAAAAATAAAATTGGATATGGTGAAACCTCGAGCACCAGCGTTCAGTTTACGTTTTCGGCCACCTGACTCTGCTAAGTGCGCTAGCCCCGGACCCTATAATCCTGTTATGTTGAAAAAAGCACCAGCCTTTTCTTTTGGTATCAAACACAGTCCTTGTGCACCTCCACTAATAACTGAATGTGATCAATTTTGTTAAAGAAATTAATATTATTATAATGTTAATTCTCAATGAGAGTAATTTGAATGATTATTCTGATGAAATAAAGTGAAACAAGAGAAGCTGAAAAGCCAATATCTGTGGATTTTATAGGAATTGTGAAGAAACTATAGAGAAGCTCCTAAGATATGATACTTGAATTTTTCATAACGTTTGCAATAAGCACTCTCATGATTAAAGTTTACGTTTTCTTTGATTGCAATATGTCCGATTATTCCTGACACTCGGCGTTATGTGAATTTTTCAATGCGAAAACTTTGGCGTAACCGATAAATAATATCACGGAACTCATAATTCATAAAAAAAAATGATGTGCCAACGAAATCAAATATTATCGACAGCCCAAAGAACACTCTGAGAATCCAGGTATTATGAAATATAGCACTTTAATCTATTCTTTGGTCTAGCAAATTTTACGAGGAAAATTACATTGAATGTCTCATCCAGAGATCTTCTAAGTTCTCAGTTGATTAATCCTTTAATTATGAACTGATTAGTTATTCGATTCATTATATAACGATTCATTTAAATTGAGCTAGGAAAAAAAAATTGCTGTACCCTCTGATTATGGAGAGAATACAATACGCATAGCTGTGGCTTGAGCTACTGAAAATAGTAACAACTGAGAAAATCATCGATCCATGAATTGAAACCATAGAAACGCTTGGTTATTTCAAACTCAAACAAACAGAATGTACTCTTCTGGGTAAAAAATTATTCTCCCGGAATATGTTTTTGAAAAGAGGGAATGAGTTTTAATTATACACGTCAATGATGGATATTAGGGAAAAAAGTAGTGAAGATGACACACCACCATTGTCTGCATTTACAAAATTTGATGAGAGTATTATTGTGAAAAACGCTGAGGAGATAAATAGTCCTGTGAGTAGCCGAGCTACTACAATGGCGAAAAATTTCAAAATTTCATCAAGTGATAAGAGTGATGATCTCGATGTTAATTCACCAAGGAACCAGATGAAATTTGATAGGCAAGTCAGCTCAGAGTTGTTATTGTATATTATATTGGGATGATAATTAAATTATATTGTAGATTTTCAAACTATGGCAACTCTTACGAAAAAACTACTGGTATTAGTAGTGATCCGTCAGATAGTGAAGAAACTGACGATGATGATGACATTCAGAGAACTCACATTAACAAGTCTATGGACTTATACAATCCGAAAGAATTTGAGGAGCTAGATGTATGTGCCGAAATTAAGGAATTATTCCAAAATATAATGCGGTAAAGTCGATGATAATTATATTAATAATATTGAAGAGAAGGAAATTTAATATGGATAATAATTAAAATGATTTTCCGCAGATATACACCTCAAAAGATGGAGCTTGATTATAAACTTGCACCATATATCTCGGATTTTATACCGGCCGTTGGCGATATAGATGCATTCATTAAAGTAGCTAGGCCTGATGGAGTTATTGATAAAGTTGGCTTGGTTGTTTTGGATGAACCATGCGCAAATCAATCAGAGCCAGCGGTTCTACATTTGCAACTGCGAAGTCAGAGCAAAAGCGCGGATCCACGACAGCAAGTAGTGATAAAGCGAATACAAGATGCTGAGAAAAATCCAAAATCCATTGATAAGTGGATTGATGATTTGAATCAATTGCATAGAAATAAACACCCACCTGCAGTTAGAGTAAGCAATGCAATGCCTGATATTGATACGCTCATGCAGCAGTGGCCTCCTGAAGTTGAGGATAAACTCAATGAGACTCAAGTAGATTTGTCAAAATTCAATTGCGATTTACCACATCTAGTTGATATTGTTTGTAACTTGGTTGATATTCCTATCAGGCCAGAAACTAGATTGGAATCTCTCCACACTCTTTTCAGTTTATTTTTGGAAATTCGCGATATCAAGGATTCTACAGTCTTCCCCAGTTAATTAAACATACCTTCAGCTAATAAATACTCCTTCATTATTCAAATATATCTACTTGTTAAATTTTAATAATTATAAAACAATTACTTGTATATTACGTACTGAAACGTTACATTCCATGGCTGACTTGGAAAGAAACAAAAATTCATTGTTCAAATAATTGCTTGCACAAATTCTCTAGGTGCTTCGTCAATCTCTCACACTTGTATAGAGGTCTCTGCATGACCCTTACACATACGTCTCTTGGTCGCTCTCTCTCTTCTATGATATTGTGATGACACATTTCCCCAGTGTAATTGTGACAGTATTATCATAATAATGTTTTAATAAACAACTAGAATGTATTATATACTGTTATAGGAGTAAGAAATTCCGTGAATTCCTAAAAATTCACAATGACACAGTCATTGTGACTAGAAAATACCGTGCTAGAATAAATTGATGGTTTCTGCAAACTTGAATTGACAAAAATGACAGAAGCAGAGAGCCTAATTAATTCCGAGGTGACTGATGTAGATGGAAATACTCAAGATCGTAATGCAAGTACAGAAGAAGAAAGATTATCAAAATCTCTGAGGAGAAACAATTTTGCATCGTACTCCAATTACGATATCAGCGTAAGATTTAGGGTGAGGAAAAACATTAAAAATTCAGCCTGCACTAACGTTTAACAATTAAATTAATAGAGATGAATGAAGTTTATACAATTATTTGTTAAATATTTTTGATAGAGTACCAGTTATAGTGGAAACGATCCATTCGATCATCTCATTGAGAGTGTATCCCATCGACAGTCACAAAGATTGAGCAATAGTGATTTTCAACCTGGTGCTACAAACTTTTTATCTACCAATTATGAGGTAATTTATAGCTCCTAAATATATAGGGGAAATCGGGATAAAATGAGCATCTGATAGTTCACGCTTCGAGATAGCGATTTTCTGATGATTCCATTGAAAAACTGAGACGATTTTACACAGCAATCAAGTGTCAAAATGGATTTTTTTTAAATTTCCAAAAAAATCGATTTTTTCACCCAGATTAGAAGGGGCCTTTTTATAAAAATCAGTTTTTGGCCTATAACTTTCTTAATTTTTGATAAAAATCTATAATTTTTGGAGGAAATGTGGGGGGTGATGAGACCTTTAATTTGAGCACCACCCCAGTGCGCTACGACAAATAGAACCGGAGATATTTAGAAAAAACTGATTTTTTCAAATTCTGCCAAGATGAACCCCTTCAAATCTGGGTGAAAAAAAAAACAAATTTTCAAAAAATTGGGAAAAAATATTTTGGCACATGTTTTCCGCCTACAATTTCCTCAGCTTTCCAATGGAATCGTCAGCAAAAAGATATCTTCAATATTCCTCTTGATTTCTCGTAATATACAATTTCAAAGTGAGCATATGTCAGTCTTACCCCTATATATAGGGGAAGGTCGGGTAAAAAGGCCACAATTTCCAAGTCCATTTCATGTCCATTTTACCCCGATTTGCCCTATATGTTATGTATATCATATTATGATTATCGATATGAAAATTTTTAGAGTTTGGATTACGATTTGTGTGAAAATCATTTATTCCAAGATGAAGAGAGAAAAAAAGGCTATAGATATGTAGTAAGGAAAAATTTTGCAAGATGGTTCATATTTCTATTGATAGGCATATTCACAGCTCTAATCGCATGCTTTGTTGATATTTCAATTGAAGAATTATCAAAATTGAAATATGGAGCCCTGAAAGTATGTATCCTTTGATAAATAAAAAACTAACACGGAAAAACGTTGAATAGAATAATATTTATGAATGTAAAAAAGTTTGGTATGCATATCCTTATCTGAAAATAAATAGATGTGGATGATTGCGTGGAAAAAAAATGCCTTTGGTTTCCTTACTGCATGTGGCTGGTATTAAATATAGTTCCAACATTAATAGGTGCCATATTAGTTACATACGTTGAACCAGTTGCAGCCGGAAGTGGTATTCCACAAGTAAAATGTTATCTCAATGGCATTAAAATACCACGGGTAGTTAGAATAAAGACACTAGCAGTAAAAATACTGGGTGTTATATCAACGGTAATTGGTGGACTGGCTGGTGGAAAAGAGGGTCCTATGATTCATTCTGGAGCAGTAGTTGCTGCTGGGATATCTCAAGGGAAAAGTACAACATTCAAAAAAGATCTGCGAATTTTTCAATACTTTAGAGAGGATCATGAAAAGCGAGATTTTGTAGCAGGTGGTGCTGCTGCTGGTGTTTCAGCAGCTTTTGGTGCACCTATTGGTACGTTTATTTATTCCCTTGCATAATATTATTGAGCTCTCCCCCATTTATAATATATGAATTTGTTATAGGTGGTGTATTATTTAGTATCGAAGAAGGAACAAGTTTTTTCAATCAAAGCTTGACATGGCGAACTTTCTTTGCCAGTATGATTTCCACTTTTACTCTAAACATTGTCCTGAGTGCATATCATGGTCATCCGGGGGATCTCTCGTATCCTGGTTTATTGAATTTGGGAAAATTTGAAACTATCCCTTATGAAATTTATGAAATTCCACTGTTCATGTTGGTGGGTACTGTCGGAGGACTCCTAGGAGCTATATGGAATCACATAAATTATAAAATTACCTGCCTGAGATTGAGATATATTAAGGCCAGAGGCTTGAAAGTTGCTGAAGCAGTTGCAGTTGCTATTATGGCAGCAACCGTGGGCTTCCTAATGATTTACTTGTTGAACGATTGTAAACCGTTGGGCCAGGATCCAACAAAGTATCCTGTGCAAATGTTTTGTGATGAAGGACAATACAATGCTGTTGCTGCGCTATGGTTTCAAACGCCTGAAAGTACTGTAAGATCACTTTTTCACGATCCAAAAGGTAGGATATTCTCAAAAGTTTTCTCGCTATTAGAAATTTAAAATTGATTAAATTAAATGAATAAGGAGATTAATAAATTTATCAGGCTCACATAATGATGCAACTTTAGCTATTTTCGTATTTATTTACTTCATTTTGGCTGTTTGCACGTATGGACTTTCTATGTCAAGTGGGCTCTTTATTCCATCTCTTCTTATTGGATCTGCTTGGGGAAGACTTGTTGGATCTGGACTTGCAAAAGCTTTCCCATCGTGTGTAAGAAAAGAAGAGTAAAAATATTAATTAATTTTACATTTGGAGCTTTAAACTCAATAAAATTTTAGGCCTTCTTTCAACCTGGTAAATATGCACTACTTGGTGCAGCAGCACAGCTGGGCGGAGTTGTTAGAATGACAATAAGTTTAACAGCAATTCTAATCGAAGCAACACAAGGAATTTCTTTCGGACTTCCTGTCATAATAGTCCTAATGATGGCTAAATGGATTGGTGATTTTTTTAATGAAGTATAATCAATAATTACCTGATTATCATTGTTATTATTATTTTTAAACTCCTATGAGTAAACTTTAATGATTGCTATTAATTTATCATCAGGGTATATATGATATACATACTCAGATGGCAGGAGTTCCTCTATTACCATGGGAAGCGCCACCGCTATCAAATAATATATTTGTCAGTGAAATCATGAGCCATCCTGTTGTCACATTGAAAACGACAGAAAATGTTGGTCACATTGTAGAACTCCTAAAATGCGTTAAATTCAATGGATTTCCAGTGGTTGATCCACCAAGTGGTGATCAGGTATTCCACTAAGCCTTTATTTTAGTTTTTTACACTCTGATTTTTTTTTTTTAATTTTCAGGATGAAATAAATTGTTATGGACGATTCAGAGGATTGATTCTGCGATCACAACTTATTGTTCTTCTCAAAAACAAAATATTCAATGAATGCGATTATTGGGAAACAGATTTGAGTCTTAAAATGTTTCGTAATGAATATCCTCGATATCCTGAAATTGATCAGGTGCACATTACAGAAGTGGAAAAAACATTTTCCATCGATTTGCGACCTTTCATGAATCCTTCACCTTATACTTTACAGCATGTAAGTAGACAACTTACACATATCTATAGAAAAATAAATAATTCGCTATTCAATGTTTAATCTGTATTGAAACAAAAAAAAATCTCTAGTCAACAACTCTGCCGAGAGCATTCCGGCTATTTAGGGGTCTTGGGCTTCGTCATCTACCAGTTGTCAATGATACCCATGAGGTATACTTATTAATAAAATAATTATTTTATTCTTCTTTCTGTAATTACGATGACTCATTTGAATTACAGGTGATTGGAATGGTTACGAGAAAAGATGTAGCAAGATATAGAATATGGAAACATCAGGGAAAAATGGGATTGGATGAACTTTTTATAACAGATAAACTTTGACAAGATGAAATTTTTTACTCCTCTACGTCTGTAAAATGCCAATGCACAAGGAAGAGATTTATTTTTATATTTATTACAGTTAATTCAGGATTTTTAAATCTTTTGAAACCGTTTAAATTTCATGCATTTTAATCATATATAGATAATTCCTTAAAACCATGTAAATATATTCTATAATAACGAATATTTAATTAATAATTATTGTATATTTTTATTTTATTGATGAAAGTTCAATTGTTTACGAATAATTCCCAACCGAGCCATGACCACAATTTGAAAAATAAACAGACTGGTACAATTACTAGTGATAGAAGAAAGTAATACTCATAATTAGTAATATACATTCTCCAATCAAAGGTAAAAAAATTTTATCACAAAATCTGAAACATACGGAAAAAAAACATTCACAATAAGGCGTTAATATAATCAATCATTATTATAAAATATAGGGAAAAGTGGGGTAAAATGAGCACATCCTAATTTTGGTGTTGTAGCTATATTATGGCAATCACGAGAAATTAAGAGAAATGTAAAAAAAAAAAAAAATTGACACGTGAGATTCCTAGTCAAAATTGTCGCAGCTTTTCAATGTAATTATGAGAAAATCTCATTTTAGCCCAGGCTGCCCTATGTAATTATAGTATGCTACCCACCTGTCCGGCTTGAAGTTGCCTCCTCCGAGCGTCTCAGTCGTCTTCGTCGGGGGTGGTAAAAGAAGGAAGGGGTTATGGTCAATAAACGCGACCACGTCACACGCAGCCTATCGGGCCGACCCCGCTTGGCCCCTTAAAGTGGCTCTGCCGAACGAAAATCTTACATGTCCGCGCCGCTATCGTCTTTGTGCGTCTCTACGTTAAGGCATCCTGAGCCAACTCACATTGTTCAATTCACCGTGCTTTTGTCAATACAAAAGCATTATTGACGTTGCTTTATGTGATTTTATTTCATCATAAAAATAAGTGACAAGATTATACGAATCGTCACGGGATCAACAGAAGCAAACGTGAGTTTAATAAATTGATCAAATTGCATCCGCCATTGTTCACATTGGCGAAATGCATACAGAGCCACGCATATATATATATATATATATATATGTGGTACATGATAGCGTAAAGACTTGAAAGACGAAGGTTTCCTTAATTTTGAGCCACGCATGCGTCACTCATTCATTACTCGTATCTTTATTTGAAATTTTCAACAATGTAAATGATAAAATAATAGAATAATAATTATAATTTTGAATTTTATTTGAAGAAATATTATGATTTCTCAATAGTAATATAAATTGTACATGTTCTAACAGAAATAACTTTGTTGTTTGCAGTAATAATTTTTGGTATGAATTTTAAAAACAAAGAAGATTAATGAAATTAAATGGAGCGAAATAACCTGATATGAGTGGACACATATTATTATCTAATAATAATGTCAGAGACAGCTGAGGAACGAGCAATTAGACTGTATGCTTCTGCAGAAAGAATGAAGAATGTTAGGGCCAAGGAAACAGATGAACAAGCTACGTTGAGAAGAATGCAAGAGGCTCAACGAATGGCTAGACATCGTGCAAAAAAAAAAAGGTGTTTGGATGAAAATTTAGCTCGAGAAATATCAAAAATAGCTGAATTATCAAAAATGCCAACACCAGATGCTACAACAATTGCACAAATGTCTGAAATGAATATGAATAAAATATCAGCCGAATTGAAGCAAATGATGGAACGTGGTAAAGTGCCAGAACATATTGTACAAATGGCCCAATTAGCTGAATTCAGTAAAATGAGTGAATTAAATAAAATGTCTCAAGACATGGCTAAGCGATATGAGATGGAAAAAATTGCTGAATATGCCAAGACAACAGAGTATATGAAAATGCAAGAGATGAAAATGTCGGAACTTGCAAAAATGAATGAGATGGTTAAATTTTCCGAAATTTCAAAATATACTGACATTAATAAAATGAATGAAATCGCCAAGATGAATGAAATCATGAAAATTTCACAAATGGCTAAAATAAACGAAGTTCAACGTATGAATGAAATTGCTAAGCTCAATGAAATGGTAAAGATGTCTGAACTGGCTAAATATAATAGCGATATGTCGAAATTTAGTGAAATGGCTATGGAAATTGCCAAACTTAATGAGAAAACAAAAATGAATGAAATGATTAAAATGGTAAATATGCAAAACGATATTACTAAAATATCGGAATACTCAAAAATGGGAGATATTGCCAAACTAACAGAATTGTCAAAGCTCAATGAAATTACAATAACAAAATTGAATGATCCATCACCGCCACAACCAGCAGCGGCACCACCACCACCACAGCCACCACCATCATCACAACAATCAGCGACACAACTAACGGTTTTACAGCAATCAAAAGTCCCCGAAATTTCAAGAATTCCAGAGCCAGTAATCACAGTACCAAATCCAAGGAATTTACAAAACGTCCAAACTGTTCAAACTGCCCAGGCAAGTCCCTCGAATACTATTAATTTTCCTTCTGTTCCGGGACAAGGAAAATACGCTCAACTTCTTGTTATTATTGAAGAATTGGGCCGAGATATTCGCTTATCATATGCTGGTAGTCGTAGTGCTGCAGAACGACTCAAAATGGGTATACAACACGCAAGAATACTTGTTAGAGAATGTCTTCTCGAAACAGAACATAATGCACGGCAATGATTCATCAGCTGGTAATACATTAACCAGCATAGATTCATTATAGTACCTTATTTTTCACATTTATCAAATTTAATAAAAACAATCTGAGTAAGTTTCATAGTTATGCTTTCGAAAGAAGATGAAAAATCTATACATATTCTAGTTACAAGAGAAATCAATAATACAACATCTTACTTCAAGGTCTGTTGACCTTTTTGTGGAGGATTTTTATAGACAATGCTTTTTTCGTTCATCAATACTATTTTCATTTATCTTCGAAACATACCCTTTCGATCTGCCATAAATATGTCAAATTAATTATACTTTTAACTTAAATATTGTTATTCCATTGAAAAATTTCGACTTTTCGCAAGGAAAATGCCGAAATTTAGTTTATAAATTGCATAAATGATCTTTATAATAATCCAGGGGACTGAAAATAGTTGACATTTATTCGAATTATGTTTTTTTTTTTTTTTCTAATTCTTTGAAATCATTTATACGCGAGAATATTCAATTTTCAAAGTTTACCTTGGATGAATTTTTCGATAATGGATTTGAAATTCATTAATCAACTAAATCAATTGTTATAAACTAAAAATTAAACATTTTCATTTCTTTGAGGAAAAAAAAAAAAATTAAATATTATCTAGGTATTTCTGTTTTCTGTTATTTTTTTTTTCTCAATATCTCTTTTTGAAAGTCAACGATAGACTATAAATATTTTATGATTATTCGTATTATAGTTGAGTGTTTCCATACAATCTGGTACTAATTAATTTATATATTTGATTTATAATTTAAACAAACACTGGAGCTTAAATGAATACACTCATAATTTTCGTACTATCTCGGGTGATGGTACTATTTAATTATCCACAATTGGTCGAACGGAATATTATGAAATATAAGCCTTTCCTATAGAATAATTCTGAATAAAGTACCGATTTTATATATAATGCTCTTTCATTCAAACTCCTCATGTTTTCCTTAAAATCTACTGTTAATGGTATATATATCATCTTCAATTTATTGCCGAAAATCATCATAAGGGTGAACTTGGTACTGGTTGAAAAGTTTAACGCTCGGTGGAGACGAGACTTTGTGTTCCGCTGAAAACTACTATTTACACACACACACACAATATCAAGAATACGATATGGCCACAGTTCATCATTCTTCATAATAAAAACAGAGAAATTTCATTTATTTTATTATGATTATTATTTGAGGAAAATATTGGCCAGGAAATTAGAAGAATTAAATTATTTTTATGCAATACTTGTGCAGTGAACTAAATTCATTCGTTCATACGTCCTCAGGTAAGATTTATTCTACACAATTTGAAATATCTTGAGAAGAAAGCGAACTCAGGTCTCCGAGATAACCTATATATAAAACTATGAGAAGAAATAAGCAAAAGTTTCCAATAATTATAGTATAGGTTAAAAAAAAAAATTGGCTTATGGAGATATCAAAATTTTGCGATAAATTTTGTCATTAGGGAATTATTGAAATAAAATTTAAACATGGAGGGAGAAGGAACGAAAGCCGAGACTGCTGGAAAAATAGTGGAGTCACCAATTACCATCCCAAATCCAAGAAATAGCCAACAAACAATTGCACAAGTCACTGTAGCATCAGTACCAGGACAATCCAAATACGTACAACTGCTCAATGTTATTGAGGAACTTGGCAGAGATATTCGTCCGACCTATGCAGGAAGCAGAAGTTCAGCTGAACGTATTAAGCGTGGAATAGTTCATGCTAGAATTCTAGTCAGGGAATGTCTTGTAGAAACAGAGAGAAGTGCTCGACAATAATTTTTCTTAATAATAATAACAATTATATAATAATTATAAAGAAGCAGAGTTGTGTGACAGTCGGAAAAGTGCCAAAGCATTCACAGACCAAATTACACTTATCATTAGTATATTGATATTCAACAATAATAATAATTAATCAATATTTTTACAATCATTAGATCTGATTAGTCATAACTATGGTTACTTCAATGAATATATGTTCAATCAACAAATCGATCTCTTCGAGAGCCTTGGTTCGTATCAAAACGGAGAGAGATGCGTTTACCAAATTGTAATGATCCAATTACGACTTTATTTTTTATAAAAAAAGAAAAGAAAAACTAGTAATCGTATGCGAATAGACTGAGATTGCCTGAGTCATTTATTCTGGAATCGAATAAGACTAGATACCTGAATGCCTTAAAATGATTCCCTCAATCCTATTATTGAATATATCGAAAATATCGTCAGAGTACAAAATAATTAAATATCCTTGTTAGAGGATTTCAAAGAACTTACAATCAATAGCTTAGTTGAAACTAAGATAAAATATGTACGTATTATCAAATCACTCAATTAATGAAGGAAACATGAGTAATGAATTTTTAATTGTAACCGATGGTGAGCTTTGCTCAAAGGCGTTTTCCAAGTATTTCATTATTATACTCAGGATTAATCAAGCTCAGAACAGTATTTACGTGATATTTGATAAATTATTTCATCTTTCATATATAGACGTGAAGAGCTTTACTCTGAAAAGAAAGCTCACGTTATTTTCTTCCGACCTCCCATTAATATACTTATATGTTTTGTATTAGTTTTAATGTATTTCTTCGTATTCGTCGAACATTTTAGAGAATAAGTATTTTCATGAGCAAAATTCCATAACAAATTCCATAAGAGAGGTTCCCTAAATTATTGAAAAACAATTATAACCAAGTGTTATTGTAATCCCAATAAAAAAAATTGAATAAAATCATGATTAAAAATGTATTTGATTGGATGTTTAAAATTTTAATAATTAGTGGCTGTATGTAGTAGTAAGAACCAAGTGGAAAATATTAAATTATTTTCTGTTCCAGGAATCTGAAAGTTCTAGCCATGTTCAAGACTTTAGACACTTTTGATACGGAATTCTCAGCAGATTCAGTTGAGTGGTGTCCCACCATCGGATTCCAAGATCACCTTGTTTGTGGAACATATCAACTTTCATCCAAAGAACAGAACAAACGTGAGGGAAGAATCTATTTATTGCAATTGAGTGCGATGGGTAAATTAAGTTTACTCCAACAAGTCAATGTGCCGGCTGTTTTGGATATGAAATGGGCTCATGCTTTATGTCAGAAGGAAATTCTACTCGGAGTTGTAAACTCAATCGGTTATTTACAAGTTTGGAAATTACAAAGAGAAGGAAAAATAGAATTACTTGTAGAAACAAAATTACATAATGTAGAAAATGATTGCCTGGCCTTATCATTAGATTGGAATACTGGAAAAAGTTGTAATAACTCGGTAGATGAAGCAAAAATTACAATCAGTGATTCCAAAGGTTTCATTACCATCTATAGTATTACTCAAGGACAATTGAGTCTAGTTGGATCACAAATGGCTCATCAATATGAGGCTTGGATTACAGCTTTTAATTATTGGAACACCAATATTATTTATTCAGGTTTATAAGTTATGAATTATAGATATCAATGATTAATCTTATAATTTTTTATTACTGAATATATATTTTTCCCATCAGGTGGGGATGACGGTAAATTTAGATGGTTTGATTTACGGAATGGCCTGAAATCAGTCGGATGTAGCACCATTCATACCGCGGGAGTAACCAGTTTGCATTCAAATTCAGGAAACGAATTTAGTTTAGCATCTGGAAGGTATTGACTCCAAGTTTTTCATCTGCTAATCACATATAAATATTTTTTATTTATTCCTTTCAGTTATGACGAAACTCTTCGGCTTTGGGATACCAGAAACATACAAAAACCAATTTCTGAGACAAATTTACAGGGTGGAATTTGGCGTTTAAAGTGGGATCCTTTCAATCATAGATACTTATTTGGTGCTTGTATGTATGGAAATTTCAAAATTATTGACTGTAATTATCAGGACCATCCAAAAATAGTCGGAGAATTTAACGAACACGAGAGCATTGCTTATGGTTGTGATTGGTCTTTACTGTGTATAGATGAGTTTATTGGTAAGTTATCACTGCAAAAATATACGGACAAAACTGTATTGGCTGCCACTTGTTCCTACTACGATCATATCCTTAAATTATCTACAATAGAGCTGTTGAATTCAACTACAATTGATTAAAAATTATTACAAAATATGTCAGAAACACCTGCCTGTATCACTCTGCCTTCTGTTTAATCTACAATTTTTCAATTTTCCTGTAATACATGTCATTGAATTATGTCATAGGGAAAATCTCGGAAATATTTGTTTTCTCTCTGACTGTGATTTATCGCTCACTCTTGAGTGAAAATTCATTGATAAAATGAAAAAGTACGATGATTTCAAGCCACTACTTTTTCTTATTCAATCTGCATTACCAACATCATAGTTTTGCCGACGATCGAGAACCTTTTATATAGTGTATATGCGCACCGCTACAAAAATCTACGTTTGATCACATATGAGCCTCGACTATCTCTTGCATTATATACTTGTTGGAAAACTCGTTTGGAATTATCGAAAAATTTTACTGTTCTGGCGTGGTCTATAAATTATAGAGTCTCTGTTTAAACTAATCAGATTATATGTGTTATATATATGATAAAATAATATAATTTATATTCACAATAAAGTGTAACTCATGCAGGAATAAATTTGAGAAGCGATTCATTGAAATTTGGTGAGTATTCTCGAGTTTCATCCTGTCTAGCTTCGTCACTATTGTTACTATGATAATTATTCATAAACATTTTAAAAATTTCTTATTGTTTCAATGATGTATTGTCTTAATTATCCATTGTAGTTTTTTTTTCACTCGGAGTAATCCACTAAAGCATTTGGTGGGTTCTCAGGACCTTAGTCATACAGTAATCCAATGACAATTAAGGCAAAAACTATTGAAGATATTATTTTTCTACAATTTACTAGATTTTGATGATTTAATTTATATTTATGTGGATTTAAACGGAAAATTATCAATACTTGGAATACTTTCAATGGCAAAAACTATTTTTAATAAAATGGCAATAGGACCGCGATGAGATATTGATGAAAAAAAATCATTTTTATACTTTAATAGAGATATATTTTGTAATGATGAGTCGTCTATGTTTCAGAGTAAATATATGAAAGTTTAACAAGGTTTTATTCGACAATTGTATCTCTCAATGAAATATACAAAGCCAACGCTCCCCATTGAATTTGAGTCAACTAATAAAAATTGGCGACAATGATACAATGAACTCGTAAAACTTAAATGATATACAAGTACTTGGTATAATTCTGAAAAATCCGAATATTCTCATGTTCTTTTGTGCGTGGCCATTGTATAAATTGAATGATAATGATAATTAAATAGTATATTATGTTTGTCAGAATCGTGGAGATTACTGCAATGACCAATGGTAGCGACGAGCAACATGGTCTATGAAGAAATTGTGGGAATGCGGGGCAGCTGACCTCAGCCCCCTCGCAACCTCTACGTATGCGAGATGCCCCATAATTTAATTTCAGCATGTGGCAATTCCGCCAATTCTGGGAGAAATCATGACGCCTATCCTCCTTCAAAGTCTTATCACCAAGTAACAAGTGATGGACTCCATCCAGAGGTTAGTTACTTTCGTTATTCAGTAAAGGAGCAAGTGAATAATGGCAATAAATTTTCCTATCAATTCTCGGCTTGATTCACTATATTATTTTTTAGAAAGAGCCTGTACAATTTGACACGAGTCATCTTCGGGGTGCGCCAACGGAGGTCGAGGCGCTTGTTGTTAACATTAAAGATGTCGCACAACAATTTCTGTATCACTGGAAAACATTCCCTATAATTTTACCTCCACCTATCTCTGCGTGTTCAGATGGAGAAGATACCCTCATTCGTAAAAAATACCATCTGAGGGACCTCTTTGTTGCACCCAGTTTCGACGAGCTTGACGCAGTTGCAGTTGATAATAAAGGCGAACCTAAACGACTTTCAAATAAACAATTGGAGAGCATACGAGAAAGAGGGTAGGTTATTCTCATTTCATTTGATAGAGTACAGAGTGTCATTTGCAAGCCCAATAAATTTATAACTTTGCTAATGCTTGAAATAATAGTTATTACCATAATATCTGAACAATTAAATTGTCCAATCGAGTTTGCTTGAATGAAAAGTAAATTACCAAAGCAAGTTACTTGATTTATAAAGTTCTCATGGCGTTATTATTATTTGTAAAAATCTTGTTAAAAAGCTTGCACAAGGATAAGTATGGAAAACCGAAGAAGCTGAATGCAACTCAGCTGGAGAGTATTCAAAGATGCGGGTATGTTGAAACAATATGCCCCCACATCTAAGCTAATATTACATTAATTAATAAAACGAGCAAAACGAGTATAAAAGTATTTTTAGTTTTGTTCTCATTAGCTCCTTCATTGAATTATCTATTCTATAATGGTCTATAGCTAAATAATATAGGGGAGATTGGGGTAAAATGGACATTCTGATTGAACGGTTGGAGATAGCGATTTTCTGATGATTCCATTGGGAAGCTGAGGAAATTTTAGGCGGAAAGCATGTGTCGAAATTAATTTTTTCGAGTTTTTCGAAAATTTGATTTTTTTTCACCCTGACTTGAAGGGGTTTAGCTTGGAAAAATTTGAAAAAATCACTTTTTTGTAAATATCTCCGGTTCTATTTGTCATAGCCCAATTCGGTTGCGCTTAAATTAAAGGTCTCGTAAAATTTCCTCAGCTTTCCAATGGAATCATGAAAAAAATTAAATCTCCAATATTTCTCTTGATTTCTCGTAATATACAATTTCAAAGTGAGCATGTGTCCATCTTACCCCTTGTGACCTTCTCCTAATTTTGCAGGGAATTTGAAGTTGACTCGATAAATTTCGCTGGTCAAACCCATCGATGGCGGCTCAGTGGATTACTCCAGAGAGGTCGAGACAAGAGAAGAGAGACATTATTGAAGGATTTGGCATTAGCAACAAGATTCATCGTAGTTACAGCCAAAGCTAGATTAGTATCACACTGTTTCAGCATTTCACAATCTTTAAAAGCGTTATTGGCTGGATTTTTGCGATTACTTGATATTTTCATTGGTATACCATCACTTCAGGCACAAAATTTGGAGGGTAAAATAAGAGAAGAAAGATGTAGATACCTCGTTGCGGAATTAATATGTCGACCAGAATATGAAGATTCATTAGAATTATTGTGTGGTTTCGTTCGTAAACAATTACGTCGTGCTGCCATGGAAAAATTTGAAGTAGAACGAGAGTCATCACAATTACTACCGGTATCTGTACCTTTTGTTTTTGGTACTCCAAATGGTACACCAGTGGATTTACGACTGTTTAGCCGAGATATAATTAGAAAAGCTATGCCAATTTTAATTACAATTCTTGAAAAAGAAACACGAGGATGGTTTCTTCATTTTCGAGAGCGGCTCATCTCTGAATTAAGGATTCAAAAAAAAACTGATGAGGAAATTGAAAAACAAGTAAATGAGGCTGTAATGCGAGAATACCTACAGCGTGTTTATTCAAGCATACTGGTACATCCTGGTATTGTTACATTGGGAGAAGGAATGGGTCAGCTATTAGTTCAACAAGCACAGTCTGTTGTATTAATGCATCGTGCCATTGAAAATGTTCAACGTAAATTGGCTGATACCAAAGAATGTTTAAAGAAGAAAATGGAACGAGAACATCCTGTATTATCACGAATTGGACCCTGGATTCGAGATAAATTGAGAGAGGCTGAAGCTAATTTTATTGAAGAATGTGAATGGAGTGCGCATGAGGAGGCACTGTCACTTTGTAGTCTTCAAAATTTACAACAGACAGTATATTTTCTCAATCGTGATTTAACATTTATGCGAGAGAGAGAGCCAGTATTATTGAAAGAATTGCGAAAAGTTAAAACCCCAACAAGGAGCTTTCAATGGCCAACACAAATATGGTTACCCCGAAATTGGATTGTGAGGCGAAGTTTTCAGGGTACATCGGAAATAATTCCGACAATATTAAGTAACACACCAACTTCAATAACTACTCCAAGAGCAGATCCAAGTCAACCTGTATATCTTGTTGAACGGGAACATGTTCATACTACGACAACCCGATGGCCCATGTGGCGATGGATAAATTATATTGCTAGAACATGGTGTTGGACATGGAATGCAATGTTTTTATTTGGTGTTGCAGTACCATGGTGTAGCCGAGTCTCTTTCAGAGCATTATTTCTCATAGATCCCTTCACACCAGATTTAGAATTGAGTCAATTAAATGGAACTCTCTTTCCACGAAAATCATCTCAAACACCAACACTGTGCTCTCGGCTTATATCTCTTTGGCGGCACATCAGTAAAAGTCGAACTCACTTTGAGACTGAGCCTGATACTGGTAATTTTTCATTCTAATTTTAAATCAACAGAAAAAAATAAAATAAAACTATTATACTGTAATTATTGTCTGTGTTATTTAGGTTTTATTGGAAAAGGTATGACTAGACACATGAACAGATTATGGAATTATGGGCTCAAAGGACTTATGGGAACGCTGGCAATTCTTTTTATATTTCCAATAATTTGCATCGTCACGAGTTTGGCTTCTCTCATCATTGCACTTTCAGCATTCATATGGTTTGTTTTTCTCTTAATCTGTATTTTAAATAATTTAGAGATATAGATAAATATGGACGAAATTTTGATATTGAAACGTCCATTACGATTGATTATTATTTTTGCATTCACAGGATGCCTCTAGTTACATTGATACTCCATGTTTTTATGGCTTCAATTGTGGATTTTGATAGTCCGGACTCAAGCAGAAATCGTTATTTCATTATAATGGAGGCATTGATATGGAATATAGGATTACAAGGTTGTTTACAGCCAATTGCAGCACTCATAGTAGCCATCTGCATATGTCCGTTAATTTCATTTTTCGTACTTGCCATTGCTGTGATACGATACTGGATAAGAGTCGTTTGGGATATTGCTATGTTTCATCTTTTGATAAAAAATCGTGGAAGAATACCAGCAAGTGATAGTTTTGTTGTTAAAAGAATTGCAGGACCAGGCTTGGCATCTGATTATTATTATCAAATAAGACCAGAACAAGCATTAGCTGCATTCGAGGCAAAACTTGAACTCGATGAGTTATTTGCATTTCAACAAGAAACTGAACGTTTAATTACTCAACCACAACGAGATTTTTGTCAATTTGTTGAAGCATGTTTTAGTCCATTTGCCACGAGCCTTGCGAAGAATAGAGATCCATACAAATCATTGGAAAAAGAAGCTCGTGATTTAATAGCGGTATTGCAAGAAAAACTTGATCGTCGCCGAAAAGACCTTCAGACTGGTCTTGGAATTGCTATTAGAAGTAAAATAAAACTTACAACGTGTGATCTCAAAATTGTTATACAACAGGCTTCATTAATGCTCGAGAGGCTTTATCCAACTCACGTATTCTCTCGTCTCAATGGAAATGAGGATGATTTTTGGGAAAATAAAGGACTCAGTGTTGGCGACTGGGCTGGTCTCGCCGGTCTCATGTATGCAGATATATTTAGTCTTGATTTTCTTCAACCTCTAGATGATACAGATACGAAATTTAAACTTGAACCTCATTCTGGAATTGATTTATCTAGATATAGTGAGATGGTTCATAGTACTGAACTTGGGGGAGCCAATGGACCGGATTTACTTGGTGCTATTTATGCACCAAGAGGAAATATACTGATACACAGCCCGTATCTCGAAGTTTCGGCATTCAATCCACGTATTAAACATCTTAATAATAGCAAGAAAAATGAAAAAAATTGCGAATCTAGTCTGATTCATTCATCTAGAAATAGTCGAAAGACAATAAATGGAATATCAACAGGAGACACACGTTGGCAACCGTGGAAACGTGAAATTCGACCATATAGTGCTGAAAAACTTGTTATACCATTGCCAATTCCTCATCCAGCACACATTGCTCTTACAATACACAATCGTGATTCAGAAGATCCAATTCCTCTTGATTCCGACACTTGTCAAAATATTCTTCGAGCTATTGAAGAATCACCAGGTGAAATGATTATTGAAGCTACCAACGTGGTTAATCGTTTCAGAGGCGGTGGAGATTCAAGCTTTGATTCAGTCGCATCTCAATCTTCAATTTCTTTAGAAGTTCCACTAGAGAAAGATCATGATACAGAGGAAACTATTGATGATAATGATAAGAATGGAGGAGGCGCTTATCATTGGACTTTGTCGAATTGGACAGGAGCCATGGTTAGACGAAGGAAGAATTCAGAATCAATTAAAGTCGATCTCGCTTCTCCTGAAGATGTTACTCTCGATACAGATTCTACTAGGGTCATGTTTAGTACCTATGGAACAACCGTATAATTGTCCTAAATGTACTTGGCTCATATACTTGACAGTAATCATAATTAATTATATTATTTCAAATCATTTTTCTCTCCTCGGAATATGAAATTAATTCATAAACGATATCAGATATTTTTCATTTTGTAAAATAACTTGAAAAATGAAATAATACAGTATTTACTTTGGGGATCTATATAATTTCCCCATTGATAAATTCAGAAATTTTAACTTACTGTCTATCGCGCGCTTTATAAATCTCTCTCTCTCTCTCTTTCTCTCTCTCTATCGCTCGCCCAGTGTAGTTTTTCTCAGAAAAATCTTTGAAGCCTTTCTCGTGATTATTATGCAACGTTGACAATTGAATCACTTCATGCTAGATGATTTTTCATTTATTTATTTTTAAATTTATTCTATTACCCGACAACTTTGCCACTTTAAATTAATTATTTTCATTTATATTGATCTATTCCGTTTTTTACCGTCAAAATTATAGGATATCTTCTTCATCTATTCGAAGAATCACTTTTTTTTATTTGACATTTTTTTTATATATAAAGACTTTATGTAAATAATAGATTTATCGCCGAAAATTGATATTATTATTTAAATATTTCCATGATTATGCCAAATACACAGAAAAAATAAGAAAAAAATCTTTTAAATAATTCATTCTGAACTTACCCCAATGTCTCAACATTAGAAATTTTAGTTTTAAAAATTTATCGAATATAAATAATGTAATCATCATTTTAGTAATCACATTGCACAAGCGATCTTGTATTTGTCAAATTAGTTGTACTTATTGTGCCGAGGCAATAAGTTGTTTTGCAGGAGATATTGTTCCAATGGTTTATAATATAATATTTGAGATATTCACCGGTGGCTAACAGCTCTCTTCCTCTCTCTCTCTCTCTGCTGGCACTTGCACCATGATATCCAATATCTTCATCAACTCTGGGCTTTCCCACATACATTCGACACTGATAATTATGAGAGTCGTATCTCCTCTAGTAACGGAGATATTTGCAAAAAACTAAAAAAAAAAAAAAACACTTTTTTGGCAATATCTCTTGGTCTATTAGTCGTAGCGTAAAAATTTTGATTGGAGGTGAAAGGTGAGCCCATTTGCCACGGATTTATGTGATTTTTAAATTGAAAATATGATTTGACCACTAGGCAGCGCGCGTTGTTAAATTCCAGGTCTAAGACCAGAAAATAGTTAATTTTGAATTGTGACTATGAAGCATCGTGATTGGATAAGGTTATACCCCAGAATTCTCCCCAGAGTACATTATACAGATACAGATATAAATAAATAATAAATATAACGAATGATAATGAAGAAAATGTGGACAGATAAACTCCTGAATTTTGATTTTTTAAGAATCAAGTGGATTAAATTAAAACTATTTAGTTATGTGGTGAAATTTTCGTAGTTGTTTCAACATCAGAAGAACCTTGGAGATGTCAGTAAGGAGAATTGAATGCATGTATTCATTCAATCAATTATTAATGATTTTGAAAGTATACTATGTGACTCAATGGTTTGGAAAAAACATTTTACTGTGATAGTTATATTGATTTGTCGAAAATTATATGGATAGTGGAAAATATACGGAAATTGTGCTGAGAGTATCATTCTAGCGATCTTGAATGAATATACCGGGAGTATAAAAACATAACCTCAAGTATTGTACTCTATCACACTGGTGTACTATTACACCAATACTAACAAATTTAGATGATATACTGTATGTATAAATTTTGGGCAATTAACAATGATAGGAGAGAGTTGAGAATTATTGTCGAATTGCAAAAAAATCAACAAGTAATTGGTACAAGGCATCATCATTATTTTTAAATGTTTTTTTTTCTTTGTCTATAATCGGAGAAAGAGATTGGAAGACGGAAAAACATACAAGTATTTCTTTTCTTCACATATATTATATTACTATAAATGAAATTTAATGGGAATGCAAGAATCATAATATGAATGACCTTGAACGGCCGAAAGAATCACGTGATTATTAGCCGTGTTTAGTGGGAAGAGGCGTTGTATCACTGCGCCGTCAGCGCAGTTCACATTGCAACTCGGTGATATACTATTTTTTTCTTAATTTCATCCTTATATTTTTCTTGCCTTCTCTCCATGCTTTATGGTTTAATGGACAAGTTACGTACGTGTGCACACACGTAAGTATGCGCTTGCGCTCTGCAATAATATATATTGCCTCTATGTTACATTGTATTATATTCGTTGATACATCAACTATCAAAAGTCATTTTAATTCGGCTCTGTATTTATTTTGCCTTAAATTCTCAAATCTATGATGAGTTAAAACTACTATAAGCACGGAATTCGGTGGAACAGTGGTGCTCTTCTCGCATCTCTGCCATTACTTGAAAATAAATCCTACAGTGCTGCCTGTGCGCGCTACTTGCACGCTACGTATTGAACTACGTCAAACGCGTGAGTCGCACACAAAAGTACTCTCCAGCACTGTAATATTATAATATATATACAACAATACAATATATTATAATGTTAAAAAAATATATATACACATAGAGAGAGAGAATTTATAGAAGTTGAGAAAACTCAATAGTTTTAATAATTGTGTATTATAATAGTGGTATATGCATATGGTGGTGATGTAGAAATTTATTGGAGTGGAGTGGAGTGGAATATATGTGAATAATTCTCATTGGCTGCGTAGAATAATGATACAAAGTAGCAAATAGTGATTATTCCTCATTGATTGTGAATAATTTTGAGGTAGTGAATAATTTACATCCCGAAAAATCTCATAAGAGTAAATATTGTTGTTGTGGTGATTATCAATTTGGCCCAAGCCGTTCAACTGCATTCCTATATATGTGGGTGTCTCAGCATCAGAGACGCGCGAGCGTTTTGTATTGTTTTGATACGTTGGTGGTAGCGACATCCGACAGTAAAACTATAACGATAAACATAACAAATAGAGAGAAGACGACGGCAACGGCAGTGGCGGCGCCGCTGTATGTTGTTGTCGCACGGCCACCAAGATGAAGTCCGACTCAAAACCTTTGTTGACAGCACAAGCGGAAAAGGCTAATCATTATACGTAAGTACAATGGCTTAATATTTTTCATTATAATATATCTAATTATCATTCAGAATTTGGGTTTTTTTTTCTTATTTTTTCATTTTTTCCATTAATTTTCTTTGTCTCAATACTCAATAAGTCTGATAAAGTTTAAAGTTTCTCTCTCATTATCTCTCTTTATCTTTTGTGAATTTGATATTTTCCAGATATTTGAAGGAATTTCGTGTTGAACAATGTCCTCTATTCATCCAACGAAAATGTACTCAGCATCGACCATTCACATGTTTCAATTGGCACTTTATGAATCAGCGGAGACGCAGGCCAGTGAGAAAAAGGGACCGCACCTTCAACTACAGCGCCGATAATTATTGCACTAAATACGATGAAACTACCGGCATATGTCCTGATGGAGACGAGTGAGTTTTTTTATTCACTCTTTCAGATGATTATATGTCATAGTTTTATTTTTCTTCTACCCTCATACTAATTTCATATATGAGTTTTATATATATATATATATATAATTATTATCATCGTTTATCTATCCTTCTCTTTCAACAATAATCATTTAATTTCTTTCACTTCTTATGATTGAACAAACTATCATTGATTTCTTCATCATTACAACTTTTACCAACGCCATTTTTACATTCTTTTGGATTTTTTTTTGTTATAAGAATATTATGCCTGGAGATAAATTGCATTAGGAGGCAAATTATATAGAGCTTGTTGACGATGTATAACCTATCACAATCGCTTGTTGCATATTCACAATAGGCACATCATATTTTATATTGTTATTACATTGATAGTTTAGTATTTTCATAATTTAAAAGTGTAGCAGTCACGAGATACAGATTCTCTAATGATTCCATTGAAGAGCGGATTTTTTATTAGATAGGAATCATTTAATTTTCAAAAAAAATACATGAATCGATGGTGAATGAGCTCATGTTTCATTTGAGAACAGCCCCACGTTTCCACGATCAATAAAACCCGAGATATACCCGAAAAAAACAGAGAATTTATTCTATTTTGGAAATGTGCTACGCCTCAAAATTGTGGGGGAAAGAAATTAATTTTTGGAAAATTCAAGAAAATGCATTGTGACACATGATTTCCATTGAAAATTTTCTCAGCTTTCCAACGGAATTATCGGGAAAAACTTATCTTCCATTTCTCGCCATTTTCATGACATGAAATATCAACACTCCGATATGTCCCTTTTACCCCTTGTATCTTTTTTAATCTCATCTTCCCCTATACTTTTCCCTCCAAAAAGTAGTTGTGTTAGGCCACACGCGGGAAGCTCGAACAAAGAACTCGTAGATATTGATTTTTCTCGTGACACAGGAGCAACAAAGAATCACGAGGTACATAGTCTCCATTGTTGAATTGACCCGGGAAATACGCAAACGATTGTTGAAGTTGAAATTTCAAAGACGATACAGCAGCGAAAAATGTAAAAAAAAAATTAATTGATATAATAGTGATGATTCTTTAATTAATCACGTGATAATGTCTATCCACATCTTCGTATTTGCTTTAAAAAAGGACATTTCCTCTGCTCTTCAAAGGAATAATATGAAACATCAAATTCTAACTGTTTTACTTCAGTTTTTTTCCAAATATTATTTTATGTGATTAAAGAAATTGCATGTGTTTCAATTCAAACAAAAGGCATAGAGATAGAAAAATAAATTAACTGATAAATTAATGTAATTGTTTTCTCAGGTGTCCATTCCTCCATCGAACAGCTGGTGATACAGAGAGACGTTATCACTTGAGATATTACAAAACTTGCATGTGTGTACATGATACAGATACTCGAGGTTTCTGTGTAAAAAATGGTCCACACTGTGCATTTGCACATGGTAATCATGACCTCCGTCCTCCAGTATATGACATTAAAGAGATTCAAGCTTTGGAAAATCCGGATTCAGATCCAAATTCATCATCAAATGGGCCAAATATTTTAGACAAAGAACGAAATTTAATGAATGAAGACCCAAAATGGCAAGATACTAATTACGTACTCAGTAATTACAAAACAGAACCTTGTAAAAGACCTCCAAGGTTATGTCGCCAGGGTTATGCTTGTCCACAATATCACAATAGTAAAGATAAACGCCGAAGTCCACGTAAATATAAATACCGGTAAATATTATTTATTTATTATTAATGAAGTTAATTAATGGGGAGAAGAGCTGGCAAAGTAATATGATATTTTGAAAATTTATTAGATCGACACCCTGTCCAAATGTGAAGCATGGCGAGGAATGGGGTGAGCCAGGCAATTGTGAACAAGGTGATGCGTGCACATACTGTCACACACGTACAGAACAACAATTTCATCCGGAAATTTACAAGTCAACCAAATGTAATGATGTTCAACAGGCCGGTTACTGCCCTCGTGGAGTCTTCTGTGCCTTTGCCCACGTTGACCGTGAGTTTACTGTCCTCAATCGTACGTAAACAGTTACACTACGCTTTAAGTTAAACCAATTATGATTGTTTGGCTTTATCTATCCACAATCAAAAAATTTATGGATTCATTCATATAGTAATGTTATTCAAAATCAATTTTTCAAAAATCACAAATCAAAATTATATCTATATATACATATATATTATTTTACAAGAAATAATTCATATATTTCGTGATTGTTGTCATGATTTGGCTGATGGAGCAGTGTTGCCAACAGAAGAAATGAGCCTGGCAAGGGATATGGCGGTTCCTTTAGATTGCGGCACCAATCTGGCTGATATTCTCAATAGTGCTCTTCCACCAGATAAAAGATCACACGAAAAGGATAAACAACAAAGTGACAGCAGTGTAAGTCGAAAATTTTTGTACTTCAATAATATCCTACTATATTCAACTAATGTGAATTTAATGAAACACAAGTTGTTGAATGAGAAAGAAGGAAATTTTGTAAAATTAATTGAAATACCATTTGAAAATGGAATTATAATTCAACAATGAAACATTTGAAAATATAATGATTGTTGTCATTAGTTTCCACCATTGCAGAATGGAAGTGGTGAAGTATCTGAATCGGCTAGCACAAGTAGTCTTGGGAGCAATAGTTCTCACAGCAAAGCACCTGGGGCACAGCTTCACAATTCAAGTTCAAATTCTGGAGTGAATATTTCATCACAATCTAAACTCAGTAGCATGCTTTACAATCCTAGTTCTCTTATCCAAATTGTAAGAGTCTATTTAATTTTCTACCTTATTTACTCTTAATAATCATAAATTTACATACATTTTTTCATTTTTTTTTTTTGTTATTAATATAATATTGGTTAAATTTTTCAGAGTGAAATTCGAAAACAAATAATGGCAATAGAGAATGATCCATTATTAACGAAAACGGAAAAAGTTAAACGTAAACAGAGTCTCTACATAGCATACAATTTAAATGGATCATTGGGAAATCATTCTTTAACATCTGCAGTATCTCCACTATCAGCAAGTTCATTCTATCCAAATGATACTGTTGAATCAGTAGTGGGTAATGCATTGGATGAACTACATTTAGATGATCCATTAACTCTGGTAGAGTCAATTCACAGAGATTCAAATTCACCATTGAGCAATTCAATATCTGCTGGATTAGCTAGTTCAGGCTTACTTGGTAGTTCAGCACCTGTTAATATACCAGGAATGGCTGAACGATCAGGACTTTCAAATTTTTCGCCATCAACTTCAAGTCCATTACAACACTTACAATCAGCTGGCTTCCTCACTGGCTCACGGTTTTCTCATCAAGATTCTATTGAATCAACAATGCCTTTTATGAGCCACTCTGTTTCGGATCCATTCAGCAATCATATTTCACAATTAAGCAGTTCAGCTTCGAAATTGAGCGGTTTCAATAGCAGTTTATTTGATTTTGGAAATCAGGGTCTTTCACCATCACGTACACAGCCACTACCAGCATCACCACTTGTTAATGCATTCTCAATAAGTCCAAGTAATACTGGATCCCTCTCAGAATTACAAAGGTTAAGGGAAGAATTATCATCAAGTAGAGCACAACTTGCCACTTGGGATGAGAGAATAAATCAGGCTCGTGCTGCTTGTGCAGCTTGGCATTTAGAGAGCGAAGAGGCGAAAAGGAAGGCATCAATTGCTGAACAACAGAGAGATGAGGCTTTTATGCAAGTTAAAGCACTCAGAGTAGAAAATGAGACTACCACCGGCAGTGGATCTTATCTTCATACCCTTAAAGGAACCGGTGAATTGAGAACTTTGTCAATAGCTACATTAAAATCAATTCAATCGCAGTTGCGACAAGATCTCGAAGAAGTGGAAAAAGTAATATTTTGTTATTCAATCAGTATTTATTCAGAGAAAAATGGGATAAAATTGACATTTTAATTAGATTATTCGAGACAGACTTTTTCTAAAAGTCTTTTTCTTGGAAGAAAAAAAATATATAGGGGAGATTGGGGTAAAATGGACATTCTGAATGAACGGTTGGAGATAGCGATTTTCTGATGATTCCATTGGGAAGCTGAGGAAATTTTAGGCGGAAAACATGTGTCGAAATTAATTTTTTCGAGGTTTTTGAAAATTCTATTTTTTTTCACCCGGATTTGAAGGGCTTTACCTTGGAAAAATTTGAAAAAATCACATTTTTAAGTAGTTTCAAAATTAAAAATCCGATTTTTTAAGTGATTTATAGTGCAAAAACTGATTTTCAAAAATCACCCCAAGAGTACTTGAAAAAATCGCATTATTCATTTTAAAACCACATGAATTCATCGCAAATGAGCTCAGCTTTCACCTCTAATCGGAATTTTCGAGCTACGACTAATAGAACTCGAGATATCGTCAAAAAAGTATTTTTTTTCCAATTTTTCCAAGGTAAACATAAAAATAGACTTTTCAAAAAACTCCAAATAATTATTTTCGACACATGTTTTCCGCCTACAATTTCATCAGCTTTCCAATGGAATCATCAAAAAAAATCTATCTTCAATATTTCTCTTGATTTCTCGTAATATACAATTTAAAAGTGAGCATGTGTCCATCTTACCCCTTGTGGTCTTTTTACCCCACCTTCCCCTATATCTTCAATATTTAACTCAATTTATCGTGATTTTCATAATATACAATATGAAAACTAAGATGTGTCCATTTCATCCCACCTTTGCTCATATATTATTATATTATTATTTTATAATATTGTAATGATATAATTGTAATTATTTCAGGTATTGTATAGAGAAACAGCCACAAAATGTATGGTTTGTGAGGAACAAAATCGTGCAGTGACATTATCCCCTTGTAATCATTATGTCGTGTGCTCGACCTGTGCGCCTAATCAACGTGAGTGTCCTTATTGCCAAACGCCAGTTGTATCAACTAGTTAGGTCGGGTATAACCTCGTGTCCTGTTATTCGTAAATGATTTTTAACACGAGGAATTGAAACGATTATGAATATTCGCTGCCATCATTTATTAGTTGTAAGTTTTTACAGCCATCATTCAAAAGATTATTGGGAGTAACAAAAAATTCAACCATTTCGCGAATAGCAAGTGTTTGTGATTGATTCATACATATATGTGTATGTGTGTGCATAGATACTCTCACTTTTTTTCTTTTTTTTTTCTTTTTTTTCGCGCAAATACCTATATTTATCAGCAGAATAATACTATACACTTTGGAAAAATGCGAGCACAGGTTTTTTCTATAAATGCGTAGTGTTGTAATGATATGCAGGATCACTGGAGGCAAGGAAATCCATGGAAACCTTCATGTTTCAGAAACAATTTCAAATAGTAAACTGAAATTAGAATAGAGTTGGTGTAGTCAAACGCGCAACAAAACAATTAAACTGTTTAATATTATAAAGTGATTTGTGAAATGTACATGAATTGTGTTATGAAAGTGAATGATGAGTCTAATATTCAATTTTTAAGAATTTAGATGAAAATTAACAGCATTAATATTTGACTTAACTTTCGTGACAATGAAGTGAGTATACTGAGGGTATTAGGAAAGCTAATAAGCTGATTTAGGGAAAAACTACTCATTTTCTCTCCATTATTTACATACTGAGGCCTGTCTTTCTCAATCTTGCAATATAATTACTGAAAGAGCCTGGAATGATTTCCTTTCTTAGAAAAAAAGGAGAGACTGGAGCGAAACTCAGCTGCAGGATAAAATGAATCGGCTTTTTTTTTTTTTTTTCTTCTACATTCAAGGCCTCAACAATATAGACATTCAGTAGTAGGGTTTCCAGAATTTTTATCAGATTGTTGAGTCGAAACCTTTGCTCTGACAAAAAAATTTACTTTATTTCACCCTGCAGATACGTTCTGTTTCAGTCTTCCTGATAATAATTACACACTGTCATTAATATATTTTGATAGAGCAATAATGACAGCTTTGAGACATTGTTGGTAAAAATATTTCCTATTTAAAAGAGAAACTCGTACTCTACAAATATCATAATCACGATCATAGAGGAGTGAACACGGCAAAAGTATAGTTAGTAATTCCAATTTATAAAAACGGGTAAGGTGAGTTAGAATGGACATAAGGGGTGCAACGGATATTTTTTCATTGGATCTTAATTTATTTGGAAATTCCAGTCTTTCAGTTGAAATTTAGCTAACAATTTTTTCTCTTGCAAGTATTTCATTTTCTTATTTCAAATTGAAAAAAAAAGCTTTTCTCATCTTTTCAGTGAAATAATTCTTTAAAAAATCAATCTTAAAGCATCTCATTGAAATTTTCATTTCCTCTCACCTTGCTCTATATAATTAAAATTATATTTGTGTGGAAGATTATGAAATACAAATTATATACACGTGTTGGATAACTATTTCATAAATTCAATTAGTTTGTATTTTAGATTCTTGAATTATTAAAAAATTAAGATTTAGCCTATAATTTCTTTAGGATTTTCCAATTAATTGAAAACGTTTAGAACATAATACTGAACTGATGCTAATATCGTAACAATTATTGATGGAAAAAACACGATAGACATTGCAAAACTCTTGATTTTTTTTCCATTCGTTGAAATCCCCGTACATGGGGAAAACGAAACATTATGCTTGAATTATAGTAACTGGTACTATGAAAGATTTTATCGTGGGAAAATAGAAAAATATGTTGTTAACCTTTAAAATATAACAAGAGCATATGAATTTTGTACTGAAAAATAAGCGAGAACTAGTGAAAATATAGTTGATTTCATTTATAATATATATGAGAGGACATGTTTCAATCAAAGTTCTTTGTAAAACATTTAAAAAAAAATAATAATAATAATTGCAAGGAGCATTACAATTTTGTGAAAATTCTGCAAACTGAAGTTTATTCCTTAAAAAAAAGACATGTCTATTCCAGAACTGCATTTTTTATGATAAATATCTTATCCAGTTTCGGAAAAGATTGAAAATAATGGATATATTGGGCAAAATTTCAGAAAGCTCAATAAATCACATACGTGTGTCATTAACGAACAATTACACATTGAAAATTGAGGAAATAATTTCTTATCTATAGTTGATAGAACTCATTTAATTACTTATTTTAACTTATTTTTAAGTGTATTAGAAAAAATATATATGAGGCCAAAAACGGTGAAGAAGAAAAATGCTTTTTACAGGGCAGTTTTCATTACATATTGTTCAAATACAAATTATGAAGATGAATCAACAATAAATACTTTGTCGTAGCGCGAAATGGAACTGAACAGTTTTAAAAATTCATAAGTTTCATGAGAAAAAAAAACTATGCGAACAATAATGATTTTATCATGCATACCTCGGGATAATCCATGAAATAGTAATTATACATTGAAGAATTTCATACGATAGCAATGCAATTGCAAGTATAATTATTTAGCAGTGTTCCTTACAAGTATAGCTTTGTCAGAGAGTATTTTGAGTGAATGAAATATATCAAACCGACTTCATTAAATTATGAAAGAGGAGTTTTTTTTTCCGGTGAAAAAGAACTCTATGAATATCGTATCATTATTCCACTTACTTGTGAGGACCACTTATCCAATATTAACTCATCGTGATCGCAACAATTAATATGAAATAAACACTCATCTCCTTCAAGAGCCTAATGAACCTATATATATTTATATACCTATACACATACATATATACATATATATTTAAGAACAAGCGGAAATGCTACATATAATAATAATAATAATGATAATAATAATAATAATAATAATGATAAATCGGTAAGCTTAATATGCTATTCTATTTATGGATAGCATTATGTTAAAAGACTAGGAATTATGAAATTAAATTATTATAGAAGAGATAAGTTAAAATGGAGCAACTTAAAAGGAAAGAATGAAAATACAGTAGGTTAATAGGAAGAAGAAAAAAAAAAGGAAACGATTATAATAAAAGTGAAGAGAAAAATACTTTAGAATATACGTGAAATATTTATATACACAAATTCCTGTCTGTATTGTTGGTTCTATTTTATTATTATATCTTATCTCATGTTTCATTCGATGTCTCAATTTTAATAAATTATAAGATTCTTCATTGAAATATATAGGGGAAATCGGGGTAAAATGGACATTCTGATTGAACGGTTGGAGATAGCGGTTTTCTGATGATTCCATTGAAAAGCTGTGCCGATTTTACGTAGAAATCAGGGGTCGAAATTGATTTTTTTTAATTTTCACAAAATTGGATTCATTTCACCCAGAAAAAATCGCAATTTTAATTTTAAAACCACATGAATTCATCGCAAATGAGCTCACCTTTCACCTCGAATCGGAATTTTTACGCTACGACCAATAGAACCAGAGATATTGCCAAAAATGTGATTTTTTCAAATTTTTCCAAGGTAAACCCCTTTAAAGCTGGGTAAAAAAAATCGAATTTTCAAAAAACTCGAAAAAATTAATTTCGACACATGTTTTCCGCCTAAAATTTCCTCAGATTTCCGATGGAATCATCAAAAAAATTCTATCTCCAATATTTCCCTAGATTTATCGTAATATACAATTTTAAAGTGAGCATGTGTCCATCTTACCCCTTGGGGCCTTTTTACCCCACACTCCCCACTATGAATAAGATAATGAGAGAGAATAGTATCATTCAGAAGACTTGTCTACTACAGAATTCATAAGTTGAAAATCAAAAATAAAGAGTAATCAAAAGATTCTGCATAATACTATTCATAGATGTATTGTAGTTGGCAAAGATATTCAGAGGGTCGTATGGAACTATGTGTAGATTATCTCGTAATGGAATGAAGAAAAAAAAATAAATAAGTAATCAATAACTAATTATTCGTTTCACAAAATGTGTAAGAAAAATCCTCATGATATGACAGATTTCTATTTTTCACATTGCACAGGAGATAATGAAAGAACCAACAATAGGCCAGGCTATATGAGATAACATGCTTTATATTTTTGAAAAGTTACAGAAAGATATTCAGGAATTATACGCTTCAACTCATCATCTACTTGTGCGAATGATTCTCCTTTTCTGTATTGATCACTTTTATTCTTATAAAAAGAGGAAAACAAAAGGAATATCGTACTAATATACGCCTTAATTATTATGTTACGATTTATTGATATTCATGTTGTAATGAAATAGTATATATTATTGATAGTATAATAGAAAATAAATTCTTCATAAATTTGACGGAATAAATATTGCGGAAACAGTATCGACTATACGAAGATTTATCTACACATTTCAACCACTTGACAAAACATGTATTACCACTAGATTATTGTACACTATATAAAATTATAAAATGATGATGACATAGTTTGTAATTTAGAGTTTTGGAAATGGAAAATAATAATAATAATAATAATAATAATAATATAGAAATTTAAATTTGAAAAATTGTACAATTAATTGATATTGTGTACATGAATCTAAGATAATTTGCATTTTTTATATCCAAAGGAACGCCATCAGTATGTGTGAGGCTAACAATATTCAAATTGTTCTGACAATTTCGAAAATACCTCACCAAATTAACACACAATTTATAATAACGCGGAAACATTTGTGTATATCTATTTTAGAATTGATTGTGCCAAATGAGGCGTTAAAGTTATAATGTTGACAGTGAGAAGTTGAATTGTATCATGATAAATTGCGTTTAATTAAATTGCTCATACCACACTCACTCATATAAATTCCTATAAAAACTGAGCTAAAAGATGTGTGCTTAAACACCCAATATTGTATGATTGGTATACGGTGCCGTAAGAGTAATAATATCATCAGAGGATATTGTTTTTCTTTCACGTATCATGATGAACATGTAATTATCATCTGAAGAAAAAAAAGGACATTCGATGATTTTTCCATCGAAAGTATTTCGTTAAAATGATACATGTCGAAAAGAATATGATTATTAATACATCATTTCGTTAACTCTCAACAATATTGTAATTTCTCCTGTTGGCATTGAAGAACATTTTATAGGGGAAAGTGGGGTAAAATGAATATTTTAATTGATTGGTTCGAGATAGAAATTTTCTGATGATTCCATTGAAAAAGCTGAGGCAATTTTAATTATAAATCATCAATTTTTTTTTGAATCTTGAAAAAAATATATATATTTCTCTTAATTTCTCGGGATTTTCATAAAATACAATTCCAAAATTAGGATGTGTCCATTTTACCCCACCTTCTCTTGCAACATTACGATGGAGCCGTCTTCCGGAACAATAAATAATGGAGTTTATATTAGCCTAATGCAATATAGATATAATCAAGGATCCTGAGGGAGAAAATGGAAAAGAAATATTCAAGGATCTAAGATTCGAGGAGTAATAACGAAAGGCTCTGCAAAAATAAAAACGAAATCAAGCTGTTTCTATTGTACATGCATCGATTTTCTGTGCCGATAAAATCTTGTCTCGTATTATATGGCATAAATTTATAAACTGAGAGGAATTATTAATAGCGAGGATAATATTTCTCAACAGCTAGCTTGCACTGTCAGAGGCAAGTTCTATCTATTATATTTAATAAATTTAAAAAATAATGATGATAATAATAATCATAATAATAGTAGTAGTAATGAACAATATTTCCATTTATTTCCTCTCTTATCCTATGTGATTGCACATAAAAATCTTGTTTTGCAAATAACGATTGAATTTTTGTCGGTTCTCCAACATCTCTATTATCTCGAATAGTTTTTCTCCTATCTTTAGAAGTATCCTCTATATTTGAATCGTTGAATTAACAACAAAATAGTGATCAATTCCAACTCTCAAATAATTTAATCTACTTTAAATTTATAGAAATAAAATCATTGTTATTATTATTATTATTATTATTATTATTATTATTATTATTATCATCATCATTGAGAGACAGAGAGGAGAGAAAATGAAAAAGAAGAAAGAAAGGACTATAGTAAATTCTAATAAATGTCAGTACAAATTCATTTAATACATAAAGTAAAGCAGTGATTATGGTAAAATAATTATGGGAATACTTGTTATCCTGAAGTATATATTGAAACAAAGAATAACAATAATGGTGTTGATAACTCGTATTTTTGGCAATGAAAATACAAAAATTGAAAGAATTATGTAAAATACTGGTGAAATTAGAAACCATTGAGAAAAATATAAGGCATTTTAATATTTTTCCGACTGAAATTTTAATAAACAAATTATATGAATTATCTTGTATGACATGTAAGAAATTCGCATAACGAATTTAAGTAATTATCGCTTCTCAAGCTACTCAATATTCTAGGAAATGTATATTTGATAGATATTGTCAACCAATAAATTCAAATAATTGAATCGAATGAAAAAAAATTATATTATTTGTTAAATTTAAGGATTTTATGTCTCAGTAAACCGTTTTTGTTTTTTTTTTCCTAATGGACCATTTTCCTCAATTTCTCGGGATTTATTCATAATATAAAACATAAGTCCTAAGGAAAATGTGTTTTTCTCCCCTCCCCTCCCATCTTCCATAATCGTCTACTTATTAGAATCGCCCTCGAATCAGAGAGGGCGAAACCATACAATTCAGGTGAGTAATAACGTGAAAGGTATATCGATCGATTCCATAACCTATACACATAGAGACCTACATGCACATATACGAATGAACTATTGGTTGTGTTGAGAAGTTACAGTTGGGTGGTAAAGCGTTGCAGCGAGAGAGAGAGGAGTAAAAAGATACAGTATACATACAGTTCTCGTCATTCTTAGTTCAGTCACAGTACTTTATAGCACTTCAAAGTTGTTTGTCGTACAGAGTGGTGTACTATTGGAATCAATTATTCAATAATTCTAATCATCAGGTATTAAATTTTTTCATTTATTCCTCATGTTTTTGCAAATAATAACTCTACGATTCACCCAATTAAATGAAATATTTTCAATGAATTCTCCGACCATCTCGCCGACTATATAATCAAGGACAATAATAATTTCTTTCATAGCGTCTCCCACGCATTAAAAACAGAGTCATGTACGCGGTCGGCCATTTTATGCATTTTCTCGCTTTTGGAGGGAAATAACGCCCAGTTTGGCTCCTTCTTCTTCTTCTCTCTTCTATTTCATTACATGTGCTTCATTTTTCATTTTTACAATGAAATAATCGCCACGTAGATTGGTATGATCAATGTAATTGAAAAATGCCAATTTTACAAAATAAGAGCTCCATAACTCCATATATATTTATTCGTTTATTCATGATACATGGAAATAAACACGAAGCACTCTTGCAGTATTTATATTTTTATAATTCATTGGAATAATTTATTTCTTATTATTTAACAGAAATGGCCCGTACTAAGCAAACTGCCCGTAAATCTACAGGAGGTAAAGCTCCAAGGAAGCAATTGGCCACTAAGGCTGCTCGTAAGAGTGCTCCATCAACGGGAGGTGTCAAAAAACCCCATCGTTACAGGTCAATATTAATTCAGACTTTTTACATTTTCAGGCTTTTACGAATTATTTTAACAGATTTCAATGAACATTAAATGATGATAATTTAAAAGTTATCAAGTTCTGATGATGGATATTGTTTTTTTCAGGCCTGGTACTGTAGCTCTTCGTGAAATTCGAAGATATCAAAAATCAACAGAGTTGCTCATCAGGAAATTGCCGTTTCAGCGTTTAGTTCGTGAAATCGCTCAAGATTTCAAAACTGACTTGCGTTTCCAGAGTGCTGCTATTGGTGCACTCCAGGAAGCCTCTGAAGCATATCTTGTTGGTCTCTTTGAAGATACTAACTTGTGTGCAATTCACGCCAAGCGTGTAACAATTATGCCCAAGGATATCCAACTTGCTCGACGAATTCGCGGCGAGAGAGCTTAAATAATTTTCCAAACAGTAATCACAACTCATTATTATTATTATTATTATTATTATTATTATTATTATAGTATTCACGTCATTGTCATAACTGTTTTTGCGTTTTCCATTGGGTTTCAAGTGTGTTTCGCGATATATTTCAATTTTTATCATTTCTTATTTTAATTTCACTATTTCCTTTGAATTGTAACTATCGTAAAATCATACTCGTCACTGCCAAACAATCATGATAGGCAAACTTCAAAAGAACGAAATTAATTATTATTTTTTCAACAAAATTGAAAAGTATATTATTGCAAGTCCCTTCATGATATTTTGCTGCAGATTAGAATTTCTTAGAGGAGAATCATAACCATAATTAATGTAGAAAAGGAAACGGATTATATATTTGGATAAAATTTATTCCTACTGCACTAATACATGGTTATTACAATGCAAGTGCATTTTTATTATTTTAAATCTGACAAACTTTCAATTAACGCCGTTGAGAAGGTTATTCATTCAATTTGATCCAAAACTTGCGATGCAAAGAAAAAATTTGATCATCTACAAGACATAATGATTAAGAGTACTTGGATTATAAGACGGCACCTTTTGACTAAGACAGAAAGCATAATATCTGAATTTAATTGAAGTGAGTTCATTCCAATACAATTCGGACATAATATAGTTTACTTGATACAACGTTATTTCAGTAGGGATAATCGAATAAAATTATTCTAATCAATATGCAAACGAACTTCTTAAACTACTTGAATTACAACGTGTTTTCTTCTTAATTTTCTCTTTTTTGAGTTGAATTAAAGATTGATTCACTGCAATTTTATATGCTTATGATGATGAATCTCGGAACTATCTAAGTTTGTTATCGTTTGAAAGATTATTCATTTTCACTAATATCATCTATAATGTCCGAAAAAACTTTCTACCCTAGTAGATTAATTATACCCTCGTAATAAGCGAATTATATTTAGATCAATGTATACTACGATATAATATAATATCATCAATAATCTATTGGATAAATTGTTTTTATGAAGACCTAATTTCCTTATAAAAATATGCCTACGTATATTTATCGACTGCTAATGATATTCTTCGATACAACGTATTTCAAAATCACCGGATATCTAATGAAATGATTCAAATAATCTCTGTAATTATCAAAAATATAATATTGAATGGTAGACAGATTTTCATGAGGCGAATTGTGTGCACAACGGCGCTAGTAGTACAGTATGTACTCTACTCCTCCTCCTTCATTCGAATTTCTACCCACAAAAGAATAATAAAAAGAAATATTATTATGATTATTCCCTGTGGAGATGAACGCATAAAACTAGAGGACTGATGGAGAATGCCAGCCTATCACGAATCATGTTTCATACGGACTGGACAGTACACAAATTGCGATTGGTTGGAATATAATCGCGGGCTTACGTGCACATGCTTCAATCTCTGCGGGGCAGAAAACAAGAAAGTATGGGGGAAGGGGAAATACGGACAAGAGCGAGGGCTGCCGAGTGCGGAGAGACGTTTGCCTCGGAAGAGCGTCCACTGCCATTGAGTGCAAGGAAACTAATAATCTAGCTCCTGAAATTTTCTAAAGAATTTTCCTATAACAAGGTAAGACTTTTTACATTTAAAATTATTTAAATTTTCATTTCTCTCGCGTGTATTATTCTCTAACTATAAATAGCCATTAAATTGATAGTTTAATTGGAAAATGTCTGGAAAATTCATTGGCGTTCTTCTTTGCCACGGATGTATTGTCGTTGCCACCATTTTGTAATTGACGTTTGGAGGGAACTCTGTGTCTAACGATTCATAGAATCTGCTGACACATTCTTTCTGTAAATGTATAATAGTTAATGATAAAATACAGTTTTCGACTCGTTCATTCGAACTATTCATTTCATTTGAGAATATGCAATAATGATCATACTGTCTTATATTTCAACTAGTTTTTCGGAGTATTTTTTTTTTTTTTTCAAGTTAATGAGCTTTGTTTTTTTTCCATTCGATCCAGGACGAATTGCGAGTTTGGTCTATTGCGCAACTCGATTTCCCCTTCCTAAACGGAATTCGTTTCCATATCCATGTATATTCACATGGTCTCTGTATAAATTTCAATAATAATATTTAATATTTTTTAATTATGATGAGTCTCTATAACATAGAAAAAAAATTATCCGAAGTAAGATAGCTTTATATAGCATATACAATAATTTGAGCTGCAGTAATAAAAAAAGGTTAATTAAATAAATTTTTATAAATTAATAATAGGTTGATGAAAGATGGCACGTACAAAACAGACAGCTCGTAAATCAACGGGAGGTAAAGCTCCTCGTAAACAGCTGGCTACGAAAGCGGCACGAAAAAGCGCTCCTTCCACTGGTGGCGTCAAGAAACCACATCGTTACAGGTGACAATTCATTCATTGAATGATAGCAAACTCTGATGAATAATTAAATAAATATAATGATAATTAAAATGTTTAATAATATAGGCCGGGAACAGTAGCACTTCGTGAGATCCGAAGATATCAGAAATCGACTGAATTGCTCATCAGGAAATTACCATTCCAACGTTTAGTGCGTGAGATTGCGCAGGATTTCAAAACTGATTTGCGTTTTCAAAGCGCGGCTATTGGTGCACTGCAAGAAGCATCGGAAGCATATTTAGTTGGTCTATTCGAAGATACCAACTTGTGTGCAATTCATGCCAAGCGTGTAACGATCATGCCCAAGGATATTCAATTGGCTCGGCGAATTCGTGGAGAACGTGCTTAAATAACATTATACTTATTAATCGGCATTCATACCCTCTATTATTACTACATATTAATTGATAATAAGTATATTTCATAATTGTCCTTGATCAAATTCAATTTTTTTTATTTTCTCCTTCTCAGTTAGATTTTTCTCATTATGTAGTTTTATAGAAATTCAGACAATTTATCAAGTGTATTGACGCATTAACTCACTTATTCTTTGCAAATATTTAGGATTCAAATGTCATATTCATCGTTTCTGGAAAAATTGCCTCAATTCTCAATGAGGCAGCTTCATATTAATTATTTTCCTCTCCTTCTTTTTGATTATTCTCAATACTTACAAATGTAATTGTCCGTCATCCTATAAATTATCACAATTTCATGGAAAACTAAATCGTGAAAAATCAGCAAAATACATTTTAACTTAATAATATATCGTAAAAATTAATGGAAATTTTCTTACATTAGTTTTTTTTTAAATAGACGAATATTTGATCAAAATACCCATTAACTTGATCCGTCCCGTACAAACGGGATAGCGATTACATACGATTTATAACATTACAATCCTTAACTAGTGTGAAATAGAATAATTAGTTAAATTTATATATGTCAACTAAGTGTCTAATTTGGAAGAACGAAAAATTAATAAATGACTCTTTTTCAAACAAAAATAGATTCATTTTTTTTCTTTATTACGAAGACAGCCATCCTCCCCCTAATTACAACTTGTACAATATTTTCATATGGCAAAATAAAAAACCATGCGTTGAAAGTTTGTGTATTTTCCATGAAATAATGAAAAAGCCAATTAGTCTATAGAATTTCAATATATTAAACATTGAATACATTCAGTAATTACAGTAAGACATTATGACAGTTGAATTTTAAATTAACCAATTTCATAGGAAAATTTGTTATTTTATAGTAATGGGATTATGTAATTTTCCAATTTTCATTCTCAATATGTCAGATTCCAATAGATGTTGTGAAAAATCAAACAATCACAATACCAAAAAGCTCCATATTTCACATATCTTTACGGGATTATAGGTGTTATGTAGTAATAAAAAGAAAATTTTCTTTTATTCATAAGATTTAAATATTTGTTTGTTGTCATATTCATGAATTTTTCGATATTCATCAGATTTTTCCATTAATTTCAGATTATTTACGTTTTAATACACAAATTTTAATGATATTTTGTCAATAGAGGACGGCGTGGTGAAAAACCCACTCTCAGTTTTGACGTTGGATATAATGTCAATTTTACCGTGCCTTCCTCTATTTATAACAAAATTCATAGGGTAACAATATTAAAATATTCAAAGCTTGCAGTGAATCATGAAATTTTCATTCTATGGTAAACTACTGTCAATCGTGATCAGAATATCAATCATCAACAACAACGGAAATTATGAAATTCAGCGAGACTAAGCCGAACGTGATCATAACAATTACCATTCTTCATATGTTTAATTAATCAAAGATATCATATAAAATTGCTTGTGTCAATTGAAATATTCCCTATTATTTTATAATTCATATAAATTAAATATGCAGTTTTTCGTTATCATTTTAAATCCGAATGTGATTGTTGTTTCCTGTGGTCAGGCTTCGCACCTGTCGTCTAGCCCTGGTTTAAACAGAAAGTATTAAGTTTTTTTTTCTCTTCAATTCAGAGTAGAAAGAGACAACATTGAATTTCACATCAGGATAAACATATCATAACTAGACAGATGGAATATGCTGAGACAACATTAATACATCATACATTTATCTAAGACACATGCTCCATGTAAATAATTTTTCTCTCAAGTAGTTCTCTGCTTGTAATAGGGGAGAATGGGGTAAAATGGACATTCTGATTGAACGGTTGGAGATAGCGATTTTCTGATGATTCCATTGGAAAGCTGTCGAAATGAATTTTTTCGAATTATCAAGTTAAAAGTTATGGGCCAAAAACTGATTTCCATGAAATGGCTTGTAACTTTTTTAATTTTTGATAAAAATCGATAGGAGTTTGACGAAAGTGTGGGGAATGACGAGACCTTTAATTTGAGCGCAACCGAATTGGGCTACGACGAATAGAACCGGAGATATTTACAGAAATGTGATTTTTTCACATTTTTTCATGGTAAACCCATTCAAATCTGGGTGAAAAAAATCGAATTTTCGAAAAACTCGAGAAAATTAATTTCGACATATGTTTTCCGCCTAAAATTTCCTCAGCTTTCCGATGGAATCATCAAAAAAATTCAATCTTCAATATTTCCCTTGATTTCTCGTAATATTCAATTTCGAAGTGAGCATGTGTCCATCTTACCCCTTGTGGCCTTTTCCCCTACATAAATTATAAAAACATGCAAAACTTGTGCACTCCTAAATGAATAAAAATAGGAAAGTTAATGAATATCTCGAAAAATGAAATCGGGGCGATGCTGTTCAGAAATCAGTCGAGATTTCTTTATTTTTAAATAAATCATTATCATGGAATTTACATAATTAGAAATTGGTCATCCAGTATCTTCAAAAAAAAAACTGAAAAATCTTGAAAATAAAAAGGGGTAATGTCTAAAAAAAAAAATCAATTTCAAACGGTTTCATCGGAACGCCCATTTTGGCCCGGTTTATCTTATATCTTCTAGATCCATTCACGAGTAATGGTCTACGAAAAATTTTCAATTAGATACATCATCAAATATACCTTATAAATAAAAGTAAGTATAACGATAATAATAATAACAACAATAATGGTAATGTTAATGAGTAAAAAAAATATATATTTAGAGTGGTTCTATCAAATTTGGTTGAAGAAATTGACAATTTTATAATGAATTTGAGAAATAATTTCATAAGAATAAATTAATTTTAAAGATTACGAAAAATTTGAAGACTACAGGTACAATAGAACAACTGGGTTTTCACTGATTGGCTAGTAATTAACAAGTCACAGAGCTTGGAGAACGAATAGATTATTAGATTATCACTACTGTATTTGGGAGGACGATTTTTTAAGTAATTAGGTACATCCAATGATATCTAAGTCGTAGATGCAGACCACAGCTGACCATCCAAGTGCAAAAAAGGTAATCTTTTATAGGAAGAGATTCTGTGGTTACCTGTATAAATCCTTCATGGCTTGATCCTCACGAGATGCATTTCGACAGGTATTGAGTTTATTTTCCAATGCCTTTATTAAACAGAATGAATAAAAATTGTGTTATTATTCATGATTTCTTACGAATATTCACTGCAATAAATTATAGCTAAGTATATGTAAAGAATGTTATGGAAATACATTAAAAAGCTATATAACGATTACAATTCAATTAAAGTACGCAAGTAGTAGAGATAATTATTTGTAATTTCATTACTGGAAGAATTAATAGCGAGCTGGAGCAAGAGAGGAGAAAGGGCATTAAAAAAAATTAAACAAAAAGAACCTGGAATGTATGGGGGATATAATCACTGTCGGGCCAACTCTTGTAGCACATGATCACCTCGAGTTGGTGACTGAAATGTTAAAGGAGCTGGTATTGGTATGTTGTCTCTAGTAGGCTGACCACTGAGGCACGAACACTTGAGCTTCCCACAGTCCATGCACACCCACCTGCTAAGCTACCGAAACACCAGCTACATCATACTAATTCACAATTCACAACTATAATTGATGTGGCCTTGTGGCCTTTTTACCCCACCTTCCCCTAATAACTCTATACGCATTGAATCGAGTTAAGAGTTGTCCTACAGAAATTTTCCTAGAAATAATAGCCCTAACTTTTGATTTTTGGATGGGATTATAGTTACATGCCTTAAATCTATTTATATAGGGAAGATTGGGGTAAAATGGACATTCTGATTGAACGGTTGGAGATAAAGATTGTCTGGTGATTCCATTGGAAAGCTGAGACGATTTTACATAGGAATCAAGTGTCAAAATGGATCCTTTTGGAATTTTCAAAAAAATTGATTTTTTACCCAGATTTGAAGGGGTTTACCTTGGCAAAATTTGAAAAAACCCCTTCGAATCTGGGTGAAAAAAATTGAATTTTCAAAAAACTCGAAAAAATTGATTTTGACACATGTTTTTCGCCTAAAATTTCCTCAGCTTTCCGATGGAATCATCAAAAGAAATTAAATCTCCAATAATTCTCTTGATTTCTCGTAATATACAATTTCAAAGTGAGCATGTGTCCATGTTACCCCTTGTGGCCTTTTTACCCTATCTTCCTCTACATGTTTATATAGTTCAATTGACATAGATAAAACTTATTTTACTCACTCCAACTTTTCTCATAAGATCACCAATCATATTCATTGCCAGTATTCTTGTCGATGGTGCCATTGGCATGTTCATATTGTTATTGTTGTTGATGATACCATTTCCAACTGTTGGAGAATGAAATATAACACAATATAAAATAATCTTTTAGATGACGATGAAAGAAAAAAATGACATACTTTTTAATGGTGCCTGCGTATGACCTGTAGTCGAAGATATATTCTGTTGTGTCAGTGATATATTATTTGTTTCAAGTTCCACTTGGAGTTTATTACTGTCAACAATTGTACGTACTTTCTCTGCTGATTTATCATTATCTGGCATCTGACGTTTCAACACGTTAATCTCTTGTTTGAGATCTATGAGAAAAAAATATATTTATGCACAATAAAACAAATGAAAAAATATCTCTTCATCTTCAATTTGTTCACCCACTGACCTCTATTCTCATCCATTAATCGCTGTACAACTATCTTTAAACTCTCCTTTTCATCTAACTCAGATTCCAAAAGTGCATTTTTTTCAATTGCTGAATTAAACTTGGCTTCTATAGCCTCCTCACTTGCTAAATTTATTCTGTTAAATAATAATAATTATAATAAAAATAAGACTAATGTTTGTAAAACAAGGGAAAAAAGCATGAATTATGGAGATACTTTTCATACCTGTGGGCTCTTTCTAAATCATCATTCTTTTGCTCCAACTCACGAATATATTTCAAGAGTCGTTCATGCTGCACCTCAAGTTCAGATGCTCTGGCTTGGAATACTGAACAATCTGAGGTCTGTTGGTCCAATCGTCCTCTCAATTGTTCTATCTCAGTAGCTAATCTCGAGTTCCTTTGACGTAATTCTCTATTGTTTTTTTCTGATTGTTCTAGAGATGTTTCCAATTCTTTCTCTAACATTTGTGAATTCTCCTGAAATTCTTCCAATTCATGTTCGACGTCTTCTTTCCTGATAAATTTAATATATTTTTGAATATTTTCCACATAGCGTGTGATTATAGATGTATTATTATATTATAAGAACAATGATGCATTGTAAATAATTACCGCTGATACATTTGCTGCGCCAGCTCCATCCAATACTGAATCTCATCATCCTTTGAGTTGAATTGCGGTATATCGAGCTCCATTATAACACTACTATTCAACCAAAATTATGGGTAATTTTGTATGATTAGAAAGCTCAATATACTTTCTATAAACAATATGACATTTTCTGAAACATAATTAAAATAACTCTGTAAAAATATGCTTAGAGTTGCCATGGAATCTGCTCTAAAACGGATTAATTTAGCCATTCAATTGAATGTATTAATATTTTAAGCATTAAAACATTTTTATTATTTTAATAATTATAGTCGAAATGTACAGTCACATGTTAGAAATATTTTCTCTGCATTGATGAAAAGATGTGACCACACAGGGATGACAAGCTATCATATTTATAAATCAAAACGAAATCATCATCATATTAATATGTGAATCATCATTGAAAAATACCTGACGGCTAGAAAATTTTGCGTCACCACAAATCAAAGGCTCAAACTTTAATGTAAATTTAGTGAAACTTCAAAAGTTCATCTTTCTAAGTATAATATCCACTTGTCTGCTGATTTTTCCACTGTAAATTATTCGCTTACATTGACAAATAACAGGTTATCACATCCGAATAATGTTTTTTTTTTATATCATAAAATGGCGGATTTACTAAAATACACTATGGATTCTGAAACTTTGTAAAGAGAAAATGAAATTGCCTTGTGCGACGTTTAAATACATCTCGTGGAGACGTTTCAAACTATTTGAGCATGGAAATATTGAATTGGTAGATAAAGAAGTTTTCCTCTTGCAATTTGATATTGACTGACTTGTCGTATGAAACAGTGCAAAAGATTCAGGATGTTAAAAAAATGATACTTTTGTAAGACTGTAAAAAACAACCGCAGAGTACTACATACAAAACAATTGTGGCTTATGCATCGTATCAAATTATGATACAAAGGAATCAAAGAAGACACCGGGCCACAATGATAATGAAAAGGAGAATAGTAGAATTAGAGAATACCTAAGATCGTTACGGGTATGGATTACATACTTGCTCATTATCATTATAGAGTACATAATTTGAGAAATACAATATTCCACTGTAAAAACAAATTAATAATAATAATATTATTATAAAAAGCAAGGGAGAACGCCCCCTAGAAGAGTCAAGCACCTTATGTGGTGTAAATCATATACATATATATATATATATATATATATATGTAATATATATATGTGTATGAATAGAGAAGATTGGAGTGCAGGTGGGGCAGCTAGTTGCCGTTGGTCTCGTCTGCACTGCGCAACACACTCACAATAATATCAGTCGATTGCTGGGCTTTGGCCAATTGCCGCGCAAACTCGAGCTTTCTCTACCCAAGTTCTATCAATTTTCATTTTATTTGAGAGAAAATCATTATTACTGTTTGCCGTAAATTATTCATATTTTTATTGAGTCTATATGTGAAATAAGTGAATACTCAAAAGTGAAAATTTTTGTGTATTTAAGTTTTATTGAAATTTTTCAACATCATCAAAGTAATAAAAAATGAGTACTCCGGTGAAGAAGGTGCCAATTCATCTACAGGTAAAGTATCATGAAACTCATTCAATCTATTGAATATTATGTGAATAATTGGCTCCTTCATTCTGCTACAGTTCTCCATTTGTTATTTTAATTTCAATTATTATTATAATATTATACTACTAAAGCTAAATGTTAAATAATCCCCCTGTATTTAATGAGCTGTTGTCCATTGCTACTTCACTTGATATAATAGCGGTTCCTGCCTACACATATCGTATCGTATCGTAACGTAACGTACGCGTTTATACATCAAACATTGTTGAGTGAATGTTGCGTAATTCGACGGATACAGGCTTATTCTGTATCATCTCTTCATTATTCATATCCACCTACTTTTTCAAAATAATAATTATGTAAAATTGTAACAGTATGCTATAGTTATACGTTGGTCATTAATATATTATATTAAGAAGAGTTGGTGGAAAAGCTTTTTTCATGTTAAAATAGATCCCATAAAAGTAAACTTTTTTACCTTTTCTCCGTCTTTTTTTGTCAATAAGTAGTGACATGGCTTACAACTTATTGATCCGCCCAATTTTATATGGTTACGCGCCGCTATGCTTCGGGTCAAGACAAAATTCATATTTTTCATATAACATTAATTTAAATGTATATTTTTTCATACTAGTAATGAATCACCATTGAATTAATAAAAAAATAAGCAGTATTCGAAACTAAATGGACAACTGCTAAGTAGTAGACAATAGATTGTCCCGTTAGGAATTACGGTTATTAGAATACATACTACAAATAAATTTACTATTTAATATTGAAGATACACGTATATATGGTAATATGTAGGGAAAGTCAGAGCTATTTTCTAAAAAATACTATTTACCCTATAAGTACTGGATTAATAATGGAATTTTATCATGTATTTAGAGTTCCCAAAATCGACTACTGATAAAAAATGGAAAAATTGTCAATGAAGATAGCATGACTGATGCTGATGTTTATATAGAGGATGGAATTATAAAGTGAGTTTATTTATTGAAGTTATTTATAATTATTATTATCAGGTGAAATAGTTGATACAATATTGTGTATTATATTTGCAGACAACTTGGACGAAACCTAATTATTCCAGGTGGAACACGAACAATTGACGCCAGAGGAAAATATGTAATGCCAGGAGGCATTGATCCACATACTCATTTCGAATTGGAACTAATGGGTGCTAAATCAGTAGATGATTTTTATCGTGGTACAAAGGCAGCTATAGCAGGTGGTACAACAATGATCATTGACTTTGTTATTCCAATTAAGGGCGAAACACTTCTCGAAGCCTATGAAAGATATCGCGCTACTGCCGATGAGAAAGTTTGTTGTGACTATGGACTTCATGTTGCTATCACCAGTTGGAGCCCAAAGGTATATTTTTATCTTTAAATTTTGTAATTCTTTCTCAACAATCATTTAATGCTCGTACATTAAACTTCATATCACGTTTGGATTCATTCACTTCCATTATAATTTAAACTATCAATTATATGATGATAAAATTACCATTTAATGAGAAAAATGCTATGTATATCGTTATTACATAATCATATAATTTTTTCATTTTCAATTGAGAATTGGAAAATTGCGTGTCATTAATGAGTTCAAAAAGAAGAAAAACCACATACATATAATTATTATTGAAAAGGAAGAAAGAATTATTTTATGCCTCAGTTACAAGTTACTTAATTTTCAATATCATAAAGAATCTTATCCAGGCAGAGATAATTTCAATTTATCCTTTTATTATTATGGAAGAAAATTTTTTATATATTATATGATGATAAATTTTGTAGATAAAAGAAGAGATGACAACGCTGGTTCAAGAGCATGGAATTAATAGCTTCAAAGTATTTATGGCCTACAAGAATCTTTTTATGCTACGAGATTCAGAATTAATTGAAGCATTTGCAGCCTGCAAGAATCTGGGAGCAATAGCTATGGTTCATGCTGAAAATGGCGATATTATTGCAGCGGTAATTAGATAAACATGTTTTTTTCTAAATCTTATATAATGCCAAGACACTATGAAACTTGTACCGCAGAATACAAAGAAATTACTCGAAGCTGGAGTAACTGGTCCAGAAGGGCATGAAATGTCGCGTCCAGAAGAAGTCGAAGCAGAAGCTACGAATAGAGCTTGTGTCATTGCAAATCAGGTAATTATTAGTCAATTGATTGTAAAAAAAAACATTTAAATATAGATAATAGAGTAGATCCTATACATACATGCTCTCGTATATTCTCCCATGTTAGATTGTTGTTAGATTGATTGATGAATGTAAAATATAGACATTGTGATATGTGGGACAGGTGTGCTGTCCATTGTACGTAGTGCATGTGATGAGCCGTAGTGCTGCTGAAGCTATTGAATCTGCCCAAAAACGGGGGGTGGTTGTTTGGGGTGAAACATTAGCTGCTGCACTTGGTACTGATGGTACCAACTATAGTCACAGCTGTTGGAGACACGCTGCTGGTTATGTACTTAGTCCACCTCTTCGGCCCGATGAGAATACACCGCATGATCTTATGATTAAATTATCTACGTGAGTGATTTCTTCTTCACAGAGGAATTCATTGATGAATAATTTTTTTTTTTTTTAATCTAATCTACAATACTCTAGTTAATTAAAAATGCATGAGTTGCTATTATTTTTCAGTTTTCCTTTATATAATTTTGATTATGAAGCATAAATGTATTGAATAATATATATATATATATCAATGTTGGGCACGTATATACATTAGCTATGTTAATAAATGAAACAAGGATGAATTCTCTCTCAGTTATTGGATAATGGGCAGATTTTAATTTGTCCATTTATAATGAGAAAGAGAATTTTATGGAACGGATTATTTAAGGTCAACTGTCCACTGTACGTGTCAGCTGTGATGAGTAAATCGGCAGCAGACGTGATATCCGTGAAGCGTGCTGACGGAATTATAGTTTACGGTGAGCCTACTGCTGCTAGTGTTGGTGTTGATGGAAGCGAGCTATACGGCAAAGATATTGACAAGGGGGGTCGATTTATAACGGATCCGCCACTCAGGCCAGATCCCACAACACCCGCATACTTGATTGAAAAGCTCGCCGAGTAAGTAGAGGATTCATTGAAAGGTTGAGAAAGTCATTGGAAAGCCAGTGATGAGGACAAGTACAAGTAGGCCATCGTAATTCATCTTGTTCAAACTCTCAAATATCTCATTATGGAGTTTTGAAAGTATTTACTCCATTTTAGTGCCTTGATATTACTTATATGGTCTATTAGTCTCACTCGGAGAAACTAAAATTATTATTAAGGAAAACTGAAATCCATAATAGACTCAGCATATATTCTTGTTTTCTTATTGATTCATTAAAATTACTTATAATTGTATAAATTATCTAGAGATGGACTTCAATGTACTGGAAGTGATAATTGCACTTTCAATGCAGAGCAAAAAGCCCTTGGGAAGGATGATTTTTCAAAAATTCCAAATGGCGTTAATGGTGTTGAAGACAGAATGTCTGTAGTTTGGGAAAAAGGAGTTCACGCTGGAATTATGGATCCTATGCGTTTTGTAGCAATAACAAGTACAAATGCTGCTAAAATATTCAACTTGTATCCGAGAAAAGGTGTAATTGCAATTGGCTCTGATGCTGATATTGTAATTTGGGACCCAAATAGAAAACGAACCATCTCCGCTGAGACCCATAATCAGGCAGTTGATTTTAATATTTTTGAAGTAATTCAATATAAATATATTATTTATACTAACAAACCAAAATTTTTAATATGTTTTAATTATAATAATTTATCCATATAAAAAATAGGGTATGGAGGTTCATGGTGTTCCAGAATATGTAATTGTTAATGGTAGAGTTTGCGTTGATGAGTGCGATTTGAAAGCCGTGCATGGATATGGAAGATTCATAGAAACACCAGTCTATCCTCCATATGTATATGATCTCATTGACGAAAGAGAGAAGAGACCAAGAGGAGTGGCAAGAAGTGCTGCTGAGGCTAAAAAATATTCAGATGAAGATGAAACTATTGCTAAAGCCCGAGAGGCCGCAAGAGCCGCTGCTGCTGCCAGAATTTTGCAGGCTAATCAGACAAATGAAATTCATGATATATCACCATATAAACCTAAACTTTCAAATATCACTTGTGCTCCAACACTGCCAGATTCAGCTGTTGTGACACCATCTGCAAAGGGACCTCGTCAGGAAGGTCAACGAAATCTTCAAGATTCAACTTTCTCCATTAGTGGTGAGGATTTCAATAAACAATTTATGAAATTTCACTGCAAATTTGATTAACTCAAAACTTGACACAAAATATTTATTCATGGACTTTTCACAGAGGATGTCGATGAAGCTAGACGAGCATGTATTCGAGTGAACAATCCTCCAGGTGGTCGCAGTGCAGGAGGCTTTTGGTAATTTCTGACAACATAAACTTCCTGAACATATGCTTTTATGTCAACATAAAGATGGAGAAAACTGGGGTAAAAATGGCATAAGGGTTTGCATTGTTTTATTTCATTGAAAAGTTGAAGACACATGCTTTTCATTGGAATGTTGATTCTATTACACTATCTCTTATATAGAATTTCTACAATATAAGGACATAAGCCGTAAACATAGTCACACTATTTCAGTTACCTGGGGCATTGTATTCACTTTTTTGTCGCTAACCACCAAATATTAATACTTAAGTTTATAACTCACTGTAAACTTTTTAAACGGTCTTTTTTCATTCACTGAATATATATATATATATATATATATATATATATATATATATATCTATATATATAAATCTCACATTACGGGGTTTTGGGAGCAAATATCACCAATTAAAAAAGTCAAACTTGTCATTAATTTTGTCGTAATTTTTTTCCTTTGAATAATAGAAAATATAATAATTCTCACATCTCATCGAATGACATTGTACCATTGCATTGTTTCATTATTTGGAATATAAGATCAAAGTTCTTTCATAATGATGAAGAAATGAATGATTAATTACAGTCTACTATTGTATAATCTACGATAATACAAAATACAAAATTGAATAAAAAAAAAAAAATTAAAAATGGGATTTGTGCATAAATGAAAAACTTGTATGTATAAATAATAATTTGTCTGAGTTATTGTTACGAAGAGAATATGATTAAGGAATTTCTTTGAGGACTGTAAATTTTATTATTATTATTATTATTATTATTATTATAGTTTGTAATACTATTTCGTTATTGCAATTTTTATTATAGGTAACTGGAAATTTTTACGTACTCGTTGATAGTGTTTTCCTAAAACCCCAATTATATCTTCAACATTGATTAATTTATTGATAAAAATCAGTCAGTCGTTTTCATTATATCACGATGTGAAGTCTAGATGACCATACAATATCGAATTGCAGCGCACAATGTTACTGATTAATTGGGAATAAATAGGCATTGATGAATAAATATAAAGGAAGAATAATGATTTCCCAGATAATTTATAGCCATTGTTTGCTGGTGACAATAATTTATAGCATGTTTGTTTTTCTCAATTTTAGAATGTATCGGAATTTTTATTTGAAAATTTTGTCAGTCGATATTGCAAACCAAAGCCACTACTGACAGTCACTGTGGGTAATCTACTCCAAACGTGTATCACTTAAATATCTTGAAACCATAACATATAGAAAGTCATTTTCAATAATCATCAGCATGGTAATGGCAAAATCAGTATATTAGTGGTAATCTTTTTCTACTGGAATTTTGTAATACAGAGAGAGGGAGAGTTATATAACGTTTGGACACAAGTACTAACAATTTGTAAAAGGGAAAGAATCTTTCACTTCAATAGTAGAAAAAAATAAAATAAAAATAAGAACAATTCATAACAATATGTGAAGACTGAGGAAGCATTAATTCAGAGGAGTTTTGTACAATAATAATTCGAGTGACTTTATGGAAACGATTATGATTCGGATTGAAAATTGTCTCATGAAAAAAATGAGGCTAGCTTAATATGTGCTGCATAATAAATTTATTAATTGTGTTCACTCATAGATTATTGCGACTATCGGTTAAAGATATCATTAATCATTGAATGAATGAAAGTTAATGATACCATAATATATTTAAATATGTAGGGATACAGCATTAGAGCACACATCTATGTTTGTTGTCATGTATGCGATTATTTCAAATAAATATATTACGAATATGGAGTAATTATTGCATGTTTCGTACAATAACATACTTTGACAACAATTTATGAAGTATCATACTAAATGATCGATGATAGGGGAGATTGGGGTAGAATGGACATTCCCATTAAATGGTTGGAGATAGCGATTTTCTGATGATTCCATTGAAAAGCTGCGGAAATTTGAGGTGGATAACATTTGTCGAAATTAATTTTTTCGAGTTTTTTGAAAATTCTATTTTTTTTATTCAAATTTGAAGGGGTTTACCTTGGAATGGATGGACCATTTTATGAAAATTAGTTTTTGGCCCATAACTTTTTCAATTTTCGATAAAAATCGATGAGAGTTTAACGAAAATGTGAGCAATGACGAGACCTTTAATTTGAGCACAACCGAATTGGGCCACGAGAAATAGAACCGGAGATATTTACAAAAATGTGATTTTTCAAAAAATTTCAAAGGTAAACCCCTTCAAATTTGGGTGAAAAAAATCGAAAAAATTAATTTCGACGCATATTTTTCGCCTAAGATTTCCTCAGCTTTCCGATGGAATCATCAAAAAAATTCAACCTCCAATATTTCTCTCGATTTCTCGTAATTTCAAAGTGAGCATGTGTCCATTTCACCCCTTGTGGCCTTTTTACCCCACCTTCCCCTAATAAACGCTATTTCTCCTCTTCATCACAATCTGTAGGATTCTCGACTTTTCTCCTTGCTTTATCTAAAATTCGTTTCAGTTCACAGGTCCGAGTTGTGTGATACTAAGTGGAGAATATTCATATAGAATTATTCGTAATAGAATTTTTTCAAAAATAATCATAAAATAAAATAATCGTAAAATAATCATAATGGATCTCTTTATTGGCTTACCCCAGAGACATTACGAGATAATGTTATTTGACCATCCAGGCGTCTTCCATCCACCGGGCCACAGTATTGTTCTAATTGACGTCTGGTAAGACTGAATAAATCAGTGCCTGTCATGTTATTGAATTGTCTACATATTCTGCGCAAAATAGAGCGAGTAATTAATATCAGGGGAAGAACATAAATGAGAGATCAGATTAATTTGGGAAAAATTAAGTGAAAATGACAGAAGGGCTGTTTTACATCATATTAATTCCGATTTTTTTTTGGTAAATATTGAAATTACGTGTTTTATGATAATTAAATATTATTCTTTCAAATACTTTTCAGAGAATCCTTTAGTTGCCAACCATTTTTGAACTTCTCGTGGTGTTGAATGTTGATCGATATATATTTCTGGGGTTCTAACAACGTCCAACGTTTTTCTTTTATCACGAAACATTGTGAGCACACATTTGAGTTCTTTCTGCATTTGAACCTGCGACATTTCTACGAGCGTAATGGATTATTCAATTTCTGTTTATTTATTAATTTTTCCTCTATAATTTTTTACTCACCATCGTTCTGAGATTTGTTACTTTTCAATGTTCCAGTCTCATTTAAATTTGATAAACAAGTTCCTGAAGATGTTGCTGGTGATAATGGTGGTAATGGTGGTGGTGGTGGTGGAGGTGGAAGTGGGGGTGGAGGTGGTGGTGGTGACAGTGTACCTGTTGTTACTGATGAAAAATTCTCTCAAATTATGTTTCATTATATTTAAAGATTGTGAATTCAAGGTATCCAATTATTTCACGATTGAAAGGAAAATAAATATAGGGAAAGGTTTCCATTTTATTCCACCTTGCCCTAATATCCTTTAACATTGAAAAACAATACAACTTATCGTGAGAATAATATAAATTGCAATGGATGGCAAATATTTTTCAATCGTTGTAATTTGGGATGAAATTATTGTTGTTTTTATAAGCCAAACAAAGCCATGTGGCAGGAATAGTGTGGTAGTTAGGGTAAACATCACAATAAGCATATATATACCCATCCTGCAAGTCAGTACTAAAATCTAGAATGCATATTTATTGATTCGAAGAAATTTACATTAATTACAATTGAATATTTAAGGACAATGTTTTACTAAACGAAGCTGCGCATAAATATATCAATGATTTTAGAGGAGTAATCTTTACATATAATATTGAAGGATAGGCTAAAAAGGCATACTTTAATTTATGCACAACATTCCATTAACTCCTATGTTAAGTAGAATATGCATTGAAAACAAATATATATAATATGTATATATATCATCATCATGTTCATAATTGTTTACTGAAAAGTTTCAATACTGATAAAATCAGCACATACATACAACTTTCACGTTTGGGATAAGCCAGTAAACCAACTTTGAATACATAGAAATTAATAAAAGTCACATCAGCTCCCAAACATTGAACAACAAACAAAACAACTACAACACTACTAGCACAATTCATCTCTATCAAGTCCTCAACATTATGGATTTTTTTTTGTAAAATTATTATTTCGGGACTGCTGATAAGAAAATATCGTCACAATCTTTCAGCGGGAACATCACTTATTATCCTTTCATGTAATATTTATTAAAAAATCCCCCTATACGTTCAAGAAATTCTGAAGGAATAATGCATCCTATCTCCCATTGACCGTTGTTGTTAGGTGAAAGAAATTGATAATAATAATAATATGATTATGGTAATAATAATTATGGATCTTATGAATTAGATTTGGTTAGTTTATAAATATGGGGCCATAATCGAATCGCTAAACTTTCAAAAATCATCGAACAAATCAAGCCTAAGATGTCTTCTTTTTATCCATATTTTTTGTTGTTGTTGTTGAGCAGAGTGCAAAGATTTATAAATTAATCTGCTTCTTTACAATTCAATTTTATCGATGGTTGAGTTTCAGTCTAAATGATTTGTTCTATCCAAGATACAGGATTTATAAAAGTTTTTCAATAAAATTCTATAGATTGCCTAGTTTCAATAATAGGTAATAATAAAAAAATATGAAAAATGTTGTAAATTTTTCTGTTTGAACTATAAATTAATAATATCGCAAAAAATATGATATTAGAAGTATCTGAATTCACCTTTCTTGCCAAGACGTTCCTTGCGTACCCAATCGGCTGGTGCAGGTGGTGGAATGGTATGGGCTCGATGAGTAGCTTCTGGCCCAGGACTTGTACTGGTATGTTCAATTTCAGAATCCTATATAATGATAATAGTTTAATATATATATTATATGCTAAGTTTAAAATAATAAGGCGATATGATTAATAAATTTTTTAATTACCTCATAATTATAACCATGAGCCTGTCGCTGGTATCTCGCTGAATAGAGAGGATTATTGAATAGATCATCAGGATTATGAGGTGAAACAATAGTATGAGGTACATGGGCAATTTGTCCCCTTGAATTTCTCGCTTTCCACCATTTTCTACTGTCATCAAGAACTTCAAGATACTCTCCTCTGACAACAGTCAGCTCTTTATCATTATTAGCAGTTCTAGGATAGGTGACTTGTACAATCTTAGCATGACGAGCTGTTAGATCATCAAGCCAGGCTTCTTGAGCTCTGTCAATGCAACCAGGGACAATGGCTCTTGAATTACGTTCGATTGAATCAACTGATATGTCACTATGGGCTCGTGTTTGTTCAGCAGCTCTGTCTCGATCTTCCCTCGAGTAGAGCTCTGCTGATGTTGGTCCATAATTTCTTTCTCTATCAAAATAATCATTAGCACGTTCCTCTCGTGTCTCATACTCCAAGTAATCACTACTATAATGTGATTCCTCTACATCTCTGTGGCCATAATAATTTTCAGTCTGCTGCTCTGGTATTTCATCTCTCTTTTGTTTATCGGCATTTAATAGTGAAGCTAAATTATCATGATCACGTTCTTCAGGGATGGGATATTCCGGGGACCATCCATCCATAAATATCGGATGATAAGACGGTACATGGCCTTTCCATTGATCTCTTGGAATCAACCAAGTGTCTCCAAGTGAATGCCAGAGTTCAGTTTCCTTGCTTGTAACGCAATTAATCAGAAGGTTAACTGCTTCACGTGTTAATAAAGGTGAGACAACCTTACTTGGTAAATTTGAATCATAATTTGTGTCATGAGAGGCATCAACAATTAATGCCAAAGGTGTAAAGAGAAAGTGAACTAATTCGGGAGCATTTGGATCATGTATGTGTGCTTTTAATTTTGCCAATAAATTGAATGATAGTTTGAATTTTTGAAAAATATCAATAAATTCCATTTCTGGTGGAGGCTTTGCTCGCATTGTTAACATTCCATCACCAAGATTACGTTTCTTCGATTTACGATTACGTCTTCGACGTTCCAATTCTCTAGAAGCTGCTGCTGCATGCTGTAGTCGAGCTATGAATTTTTCAATATCATCAAAGCAGTGATTCAAAATTGTTACGTCTCTTTCATATTTTTCGGATGATGTCGAGGATACTTCGTCATTATTTTCTTCACGATCAGTCGGACCTTAAATTTATTATATTCATCTAATTAAATTAATTCATATACTCAAAATTATAAATTTTACTAAATTAATTATGTAATAAGATTGAGATTAAATGAATACTTACTATTGGCATTAAATGCTGAGACTTGCTCGCGTACGTTTACCCCATTTAAAGGAGGTTCTGGTGGTGGTAGAGCTGGGGGTGGTGGTATTTGACCTCTTGTACCTCGAGGAGATCCACCGGGTACTAATTTGCCCAATTGTAGCATTTTTAAGTCCTCTACAAGATCTTGAGCAGAGACACTCTGACATTGGAATATGTGCATCTCAGCTCTTTGTCCTGAACCACTATCATCACCTACTGTGAATACTAGGATATTATTATACATCTCCATTGGATCTCTGGAAGTGAACGCCGTCGGCTCTTGAATAAGAGCTGCTGGAAATCTTTCCATTACCGCTCCTGTTTCGTTGTCCATTATGAGAACCCAATTACGTTCAAGACGAAGTTGCATTTTCTGACTCCATATACCATTACTTTTCTCTAACTGAAGAAGTCTTCGCATACCATCAGCTGGATAAACAATGCCGGTTTCCTTCGTTACTGTGAAAGTAGCCAAATGTTCCATCATATAGGTAGGCTCGGTGCCACTGCCACTGCCACTGCCTCCCCCGCCGCCGCCTCCGCCGCCGCCACCACCACCACCACCACCACCAACTCCTCCTCCTCCTCTGCCACCGGCTGAATTCGGGGGACCACTTGGGCCATCTTTAAGATTTTCCATTATCATTTAATATCAATCATCTATTATTTTACTTTATTTTTCAGAATAACTCAGTTCTACTCATTTCTATTATTTATCTATGCCATACCTTTTGGAAATGAAGACGAATTGTGGCCACTATTGTAGTACGGCATTATGCTATTCACCTCTATCTAATTAGCTCTGGAGATTAAAAAAAAAAAAAAAAAAACAATAATTATTACGAGTCATTGATACATGCATATATATACAGTACATTAGAAAAACATAAATCGTACATCCGGCTATAGGCGAGTGTGAACCAATAATGGAAACAAGACATCACCGTACTTGGTGACAGGAAAGCTACATTTCTACTTCGGTGAAATTGAATTTTAATCGGCCTAATTTATACCAACCAAGACTTCATAAATACTTGATCATTCTGAAAATAGGAGAACGATATGAGGGATGAATTCTCTATCTTTTTGAGGACGTTTGAATTGACCCATTCATTGAATTACTCAAGTACAGAGAAGATATACGTAAAATTATTCTTGAATGCGCGACAGTGACACACCCAGGTAGAAAAAAATTAATGATGGAATGTAAGTTGGTGAAGTAATACTTGGATACTGATCTATGCTATCTACGTCCTTGAACGTACTTTGCACGCCTCAATACATTATAACTGTCATATTACGCGTACTATCACTACTACCACCAAAGCTATACAATATTATACGAAGAAGATTATTCGAAAATTTTGACATTACAAATATGTATTAGTGCATTGCTTCGTGAAGCATTCATTAGAGTAAGTTATTTTTAATGATCTTTCAGGCGAGTCTTCCTGTTCAATAATGTCCTACTCAATGATATACATTTGGAAAATTTGTCTACAAATCGATGCCACATGGTGGAAAACAACAGCTATACAACATACACAAGATTCGATGAACGCTTAGGTGAATGGAGTTGGATAGATATAAATGAAAGGTATTCCGGGTGTGGATTCGTTCTGTACGAGGAAAAGATGTATATACTAGAAGAAGTATGGTGGAAACCGAGTATATATACAACCTTTCCGCTTGGAATGCAACCGTATAGTCATTCTCATCTCATTTTTTGTCTCATCTATATATATATATATATATATATATATATATATATATATATATATGCATACATTTATTTTCTTTTTATTTAACCTCTTCAAGGCGATTCTTGAATCACACTGTATCACATTCCACAGGAAACTTTCTACGCATAAAATTCAAGAATTTCGACACGCGGAACTTGGTCTCATCAGGATTTGAATTTTTTTGTATTGGAGTCGTAATGATTTTTTCTCCCCCTGACTCGTCTTGTTTTTTTTCTTAAATTCAGTCGACACATCGATGAATGACTCGATCAATAACCGATATAATGCATATAAAGAATGCATGTAAAGATAATGTTTCATAGATCCACAGAAAGAAAATCGTATCCAATGTTCTAATCTAGTTTGAAAATTCATATGAATGAATCATCTGTATTTGCTCTTTCATGCATATAGATAAAATTTTGTGAAAAAGTCCATTTCAATTAAACATCTTGCCTCCTTCTTCCATTGCCGTAATCAATGAGTATTCTCGGCATTTGGAAATTTAATGTTATGAGTCTGACTGATAACTGGATATAAGTAATAAACTACATATCAGATTGGAGTTTCAATAAATAAATGCTTTGAGCACAGTCCTTGCGATTATTTTATGAAGAATCATCAGTAGACTTTTTTTTTTCTTGTGAAACATCACGATATAAGCATTATATATATAGTGTATAAAGTGATAAGCTTTTCCAACTAGCAGGCCATAGTCACGCTTCTATTTGTTCAACTTTTGTTTATTTCCTTGTTTTTAGCAACAGATCTACTAGTATTAACCACAAGTGGTTTCTTATCGATCTATCAAAGATGATACAAAAGAATGTATGGCAAGATCTTAATCAAGCAAATGTCATTTTTTCATGATATATATTTGTGTGTGTGTGTGTGTGTGTGTGTGTGTGTGTGTGTGTGTGTATTTATGTTTTTTTTTCTCTGATTCAAAGTACTGCGTGGCATGCAGCGCGAGAAATATGCGTTGGGTTTGAGGTACCGTTAATTCGGGTGGAACGTGGCAATTACGAATTCTTATTCATTGCCGGCATACTTTATTTCATGTTATATGAGAATTAAACAGCTTTTTTTATTTTCCATAGTCGATAATAAGACAATTGCATGATATGTAAATGTAAACGGAATTACTAGATGAATCTATCATTTTGTACGATAAACAATAAAAATGAGAAAATAATAATAATAAACTATGTAGCTTACCAGTAAATTTCTGAGATAAGAAAAGTACAAAAGGTATTAGAGGAATTTGAGACTGGCATGGGAGTAAGCTCAAGTGTCATCACTTTACTGTTAAATTTACCGTGGAATTACGATAAATTCTCATATTAGATACGGAAATAAAGTCTTCAGTCTTTCATATAAATATCAAAGAATTAACAAAAGTCGTACAATATACAATTGAATTTTGAAATAGTAAAATAGTTATCACCTATGTGGAGAAATTCCGAGGGACGGAGAGTTGAATGAATGGAATGGCTAAGCGCAATACATAGACAAGGAACCAGGAGTAGCGCCACATATAAGCAGAGTCCCATTAATAATATCTTGGATTTCCACTTGTTGAACAAAAAATATTGGTTAATCAATGTGCCCTTCTCACTTAGAAGTGTCAATAAATTTCCAAGTATTGTACCACTAAATCACCAATCACTTAAACCTAAATATATTATGTACAAATATTTTTTATCACACTTATGCCAAGTAACACTTTTTCTCTATTATGAGAGCAATATTTATTCTTCGTGTACAATGAAATCCGATTAAATCACTCGCTGCATTTACTTACCAAGAGTATTTACAAGTAGAGTGGAAAAAAGTCTAGATAGTACTATACGTATCGGAAAGAAGAGTATTTTCCGTAAAACACAACACAAAAACCGGATGGGACTTGGATTTTGGAGAACGTTAAGGCCCACTCATTGTCGACTGAAAATCACCTCAACTACTACCTGTGGCTCGTTATTCGTCCACCGTACGACTTTACGCTGACTTTCTATTACGCTGTCGCCTATTGGTTGGTTATTCCCCACCTCAACCACCTTTTAGGTATCCGCCAAAGAATATTATTATTATTATCATTATTATTATTATTATCATTATTATGATGATGATGATGATGCTGCTGCTGATGATGATGATGATGATAGTCGACCACCTTCAGGTACGTAAGGAAACTTGTACCTGAAAATTTTCTCTCTCGCCCTCTCTCTACACGATAATTGACATTTTTTTTTGCTCCTTTTTTCACGGCCCTACTATTACTCGTTATTGTTATGGGTAAATATTTCCTATCTATTAGAATGAAAAAAAAAAAAAAACAAATAAAAGAAGAAAAGTGAAACGATCCAAGAACAGGCGTAAATCATAATTTATTTATCGAATAATAAACATTCTCAAAGTAGTATTATACTATATAAATTAGGATAGGATAATTTAGAAAAGGAATAGAGATAAATAATTGAGAATATATGTGAAATATTTGAAGAATAATTAATAATAATTGATTATATGAATTTATTAGATTTTTCTATGGCCAATAATGATGCACTCAAGTGACAACTCGATAATCGGCTTTAAATTTCTCATTGCTTTTCCTTTTAGAATTAACTATGAATAATTCGTCATATATATATATCTACACATCATTGGCAAAATCATTTGGACCTTTTCTTACAACACGTTCATGCTCCTGGTTAGCCCATGAATATATGAGATAAGCCACAACACCAGCTGGAATCATGTAATTAGTGAGTAATAAATTCTAGCCACACAGGAGATAGTCAAATATTCATGTACTTACGTGGGCCTACTCTGAGTACAGATTCGCGAAATCTGCGGAGAGTATTTGGAACGCCATGAGATATTGCTCCGGCAAAGGCTTTTTGTTCATAAGGACTTAGTCTAAAGTAGACAATTCCACGAATCTTTGCTAATTCTCCAAAGCCCTTTCCCATTTCTGTCAACTTCTACTACTGAAAGCATCATTCGTCATTATGAGTTCTCCAATTATTACTACTAAATTTTAACTAAATCTACACATATTCTAATTATCATGACATTACTTGCATTACATAATATTAATATAAAAAAAAAACTCTACACTTACTTCAATCTATTCAGACGACTAATTCTGTATGATGTGGTGGAGGAGAGAGAATTCTGCGCATTTCAAGGTAACCTATAAAATTTTGTAATTTCAATCTCGTCAGAGGGCGCAAGGGTACATACATCACACGAGTTATTTTTATAGAGTTTCGGAACACAGAAAAATCCATTTTGAAACTTGATTCCTATGTAAAAGCGGCTCAGCTTTTCACTGGAATCATGAGAAAATCGCTGTCTCGAACGGTTTAATTAGAATGTCCATATTACTCCGATTTCCCCTATGTAAAATTAACATAGGAATAGATTACAAATAATTATTAGTTGGCTTACTCATTTATTTCAAACTTGTATACTGACAATACTTATATTGCGAATAAAGTTACAATTACAACTTAAATAGTTCAATATTCTACTCACAACCTTCTAATTGTAATGAAAACAGTTGATATTCTTTTTCTCTAGTACATTTCTATTCGATAAATTTTATGAAATTTTTCAATTCAACAATTTTCCGTGTCCCTTTTGCATTCACTCATTCTCAAGTATAATATCATTTCGCTATCGCAAGCTCTCACATTCAAAATATGTTTATATGATATAGATCAATGTACAACATTAATATTCAATAGTTTCCTTCATTTTCCTAGTCTCCCCTTACTACGGAGTCACGGAAGCTCATTACTCTAGAAGCCTTTTCAAATAATGTTTAGGGCCTGTGTAGAGTATGCATCTCCAGAATAACAGCACACAGCTGTCGATATTAAATTGAGCTACTTTCTTTGTTTTAAAATTTTTCTAGTCTTTTTTCAGCATGTGGAATGTTCAATTCACGATTTAATAAATTGTATCAATACAAAATGATAAAAGAGCACCAAGTCATTTAACATTGTGTAGCACCTCAAAAGAAAACTTTTATCTCTCATGTGTGAGAAACTTGAGACAGGGGGTAAGTGATTGAATGAGTGAATTATTAGTTTTCTCTTATAAAAAAGCCGACAGTTACTTTTTTTTTTCATTTTTGTTTTTTGTAGAAAAAACAAAATTATATATATAAAAATAGAGATATCCGTGAAAAAAGAACTGTGTGAGAAAACTGCTGTTGTGTTCAAGGTAATGAAATTAATGTAGGCATATGAAATCGGAGATAAATGAGAGAGGTAAATAAACCTGGCAAGCTTGGCAAGTTATTATTTGGCAGGATATTTGGAGGTATTGAGAGAGACATTAGTAGATGAGTGAAATCTGCGTGAGGCTGAGGGACTCGCTGGCGCTGATGGAGAAGGTCCAGTAGGTGTTGTTGGTTTTGAGCCCCTTCTACTCCTTCTTATAGAAGAATATGGACTTGTACCTCGGTTAACGTGTTCATGAGCGTACAATAATATACCTATGTCACGATGGCCTGCTTCAAGAGCTATTTTCAAAGCAGAGCTGCCATCAACATCAACGATTGACGAATCACATTCAGAGTGTGACAATAATAAACGAACAATGTCAGTATGACCATGCTCTGCTGCACACATCAGTGCAGTACTACCATCCTCATCCTGAATATTAACCGCTGCTCCAGCCTCAATTAACAGCCGTGTCATGTCTTTACGACCGTGTGATACGGCCAGCATCAATGCTGTTTGACCATGAAGTTTCGCCCGGATATTTACATCAGCAAGTTGAAAGAGCCTTTTTGCCACTGATTCATGCGTTGAATTTCTCACCTCGGCTAATGCAGCAAGCATTACTGCTGTATATCCAGCTACATTAGCTTTATTAATATCACACACTTTTGAATCAAGTAAAATCGATACAACATCGAAATTACCATGGGATACTGCATAATGCATTGCTGTGTTACCACTTGAATCACTCATATTTACGATATACTCAAGGAGAAAACCCGAATATTCTTCAAAACAATCAAGATAGTCCTCAACCTCCAAGGGATTTGCACTTGCTGTACTAGATATCTTGAACCACTCTTGTTGTATAACATTGGCTGCATTTTTTGTTTGATGCGATATATTCTTACTTGGTGATTTTTTTAAACTATCATCAAGTACTTTTATAGCAGCTCTCATTTCTTTAGATGGCTCTCTTTTTAAACGAGACTTATCACGAATTGGTTCAAAAAGAGCTGATTCTGGTAGACTCTGTTTACCCTCGTCGTTGTCCATGTCTTTATGCGACGGGGATTCCACTTTTTTTGATTTTTTCTTCTCATCATGGACTTTCTCCGTTTCCAATTGTTCAACTCTGAAAAACAAAAAAAAAAAAAAAGTATTATAATTAAATCATTGGGGGGAAGATGGGGTAAAAAGGCCATAAGGGCCCATGGATGGACACATCCTCGCTTAGAAAATTGTATATTACGATAAATCAAGAGAAATATTGAAGATATATTTTTTTTTCTTGACAATTCTATTGTTAAAAAGCTGAGGAAATTTCCGATGAAAATCATGTGCCAAAATATTTTTTTGTTACAATTTTTTCAAAAATTCTACTTCTTTTCAATGGAATCATCAGAAATAATCGCTATATCTCCAACCATTCAATCAGAATGTCCATTTTACCCCGATTTTCCCTATATTATAATCTATCAAAAAGTAAATAATATAAGATAATACTACCGAATACTAGGTGAATCATTTCTTATAATATGTGTATGATTAGATTGATTATAATCAAAATTTTGTTGAAGCATCTATTATAGCAACGTTTAAATGGATATAACAACTAAACTATTCACCATAGCCACTGATTAAATGATAATGCCAAAAATTATTTTCAAAATTAAGAGTAAAAGGATTGAATTTGAGATTGATGAAACATTGTGTCACAGAGTTACAAATAATATTTGTCTGTATACGTTGGATTATAAGGGTTATATTGTCGACGCAAGCGCTCAATACTCATCATCATTATATATAAGCAAAGTACCCTATACAATTTCGTGTGTGTCAGAACGAGAAATTCTATGCATGACCGTGGCATTCAAACGCATGCGCTTTAAAATGTAAAATGTATTATTATTATTATTATTATTGTGCATAAACTTACTTATTATTCGTATTATAAGTCTCCCTATTATCAGCATCATATCGAATTATTCCTACAGGAATTTTTGTATAAGTATCCTGCCTCTTGAACTGCTTTCTGGAATCGTGTACGTTGAGAGGAATGTGAGAAGGTCGTGGTATTTTAGAAGAGACATTGGAGCAGATCTGATTATCGGTATTTCTACAATTGATATTTTCCCCATTATTGGAAATCTGTTGGGCAAGATTTTTTATAGTTTCCTTGCAATTATCACAATAATTAGCAGCACAAGATATTGCGATATGAGGTTTGAGCGAATCACCAACTGAGACATCAATGAATTTCTTTTTAATTGGTGAAGTACCAAATTCACGTGTTTTTGGCATAAGAGTGACAGTATCGGTACTCTTGGCTGCAGTTTTAATTAGACCTTCAACACTCAAACCAATGGACTTCATAGTCTTTCGTTTTGGTTTTCTATCACCGTAATTAAACGAATGACTCCTCATTGAATTCATTGAATTCAGAGATATTGGTTGAATTGAGATTGGATCTGGTCCGGTAGCAATTGATTTTGTCCTAGGTCTAGGTCCTACCTCGGTACCACACTCTGCCGTTCTTGGTTTTGCTGTAACTCCTACATTGTATTTCAATTTAAAGGATTCCGTAACCTGTATCTCTTGATGCTTTTTCAAAATATTAGGTGTCGGTAGTTGTAGGGTACATTGAATTGCTTTAGTTAAAGTCCTTTTACTTACAGCCTCTTGATATGTTTTAATTGCTTCTTCAACAATTAACTCAATATCATTGGATGTCTGAATATCATTCATTCTTAAAACAGTTTCACAACTAGAATTTTTCACTTTAGGTCTACAATTTTCATCTATACTTGTAAGAGATAGCGGAATGATATCTTCCATCGTATATTCACTTCTAGATAATTTTTTAAGCAAAACTTTCTCTGTATTTGTTGAAAAATCTCTCAGCTCCTTATAATTTGATGTACTATTATCGTCAATTATAATTTTTCCCATTCCCAATGAACTATTCTCAAATTCTTCAAACGATATGAAATCGTTTGTTCCAACACTCTCAGTAAGTCCTGACAAGTCAGAAGTATTATTATTATTATTATTATTATTATTATTATTATTATTGGAATATGAAAAATTTATGTTTTTCTTCAATGATGGTGATAAATTTCTGCCATATTCCATGTCTTGTTGATTAATTCTCAATGCTGCAATGTCTGTAGCTCTAGCTTCACTGAAAACTTGAATTGGTGTGCTCGTTACCATTCCTACATCACGTGTACGAATCTACAATTCATATAAAAATAACTCCCTTATAATAATTATAATAATACATGGATTCAAGTGAATTGTCATTAAATTTCAATTGTCAAGTACTAGATATAGCTTGGGTAATTCGAAACTACTAGTAATAATTCTGTACCTGTTGATGAGATACGCCAACGTCTCTGGTGACAACTCCACAAGCGACGCCTATCTCTCTCGTAGTGTTTGAACATGTAGAGTTGTTCTGTCTCTTGTAGATTAATTGATTTTTCGCTTTTTCATTATTGGCTTCATTCAATCTTGTTCTATTAATATTTTCAATATGTCTCTGTAAATCCCGTTTCTCGTCCTTCAGTACTGATACTTGAACCTGTATATTCAACATTGTTTCAGGCTCAGTGAATCTTATGATAACCATTATTTTAAAATCTCAGAGTTTTACTACAATTAAATTATTGGAAATGTAATGTGATGAGGTGGTTCATTTAAGTAGGATCTGGCTTGACTCTTTGTGGACGCTCAGTGGTCAACTGAAACTGCAAGAAAAGCTAAATCTACGCCATTGCAATTTGGGGAAGGAAGATTTGAAGTAGGGGTAGGGGTAGGTGGGAATAGGTAGATTCTCAGGTAGAAAAAGAAAATGGAAAATTTCAAAGATTCTACTGCATTCACCTGCAGCATTGGTATAATCTTTACTTGCTCTTCTAGTTCCCTCATTCGTTCTAAGGACATTGCCATTTGTTCTCGTATATTCTACAAAAATATATATTAATTAAAAATTATGAAAAGCTGCGGGTAATTGAATTTTCTTATCAATTGTCAATTCACCTGAAGGGCTCCCGCCGTACTGTGATTAGAGTTTGCACTTCCAATACTTGTACAATCAAAGTCTGAGGATGTATCCATGTTTGCAGCATTTTGAATTGGAACTGTTGCGTTCGTTTCAGCTTGAAATAAATTTCAAAAATCGGTATTATTAATGTGAGATTATTTGATTTTTTTTTTAGAGCATAGAAAGAAGATAAACGGTGAATGTTCATAAATTTCATTGCACAATTAATAATTAATAATACTTATCACGCGATACCTCCATAAAAGTATAATTCATCTTCATTACATATTATTGAATTATTGAATTCCGTTCCACTATATATTTGTGTGAAAAGTATTTCTTTCAATACAAATTCAAAGATTTTACAGATAGGTGGCTCGTTGTTATTTGCTCTTTATACTTTTAAAATTGTCATCATTCGTTCTTCTTTTTTTTTCTTTCTTCCTAATATGACTATTTTATCAGTAAAGTTGCTCTTATCTTATGCCTTATTACGCTCCACAAGTAAATATCATGTCAAGTGAAACAAGTAGTACAGTCTGTGAAATTTCATTTTATTCCCATTTCAATGCTAATCCAATTATTCTAACTTACGGTGTTTTTTTCTCTTCATTTTGCAGAACGGTAATTTCTTCAGAATGAAATTTTTCACTCCCATAATTTTTTTCTTCCAATTTTTTCTTATACTTCAAACTGTATATACTTGTTAAATTTTGAAATTTACTTCTAAACTTGCAACAGTCTGTTTCACATGGAATTTAAATATGTATACTTGTTAATTCACAATATTTTTCTTTAATGTTTTATGAATTATTAAATTATGATTATTCAGATTGTCTGCAAATAATCAGACGTATGTTTCACAGGCGTAAAGTCGCGTTTATGTGCTCTGCCACAAACAAGCCCCCCAAAGAAACTGAGAGAGCAGCAGCAGAGAGAGACTGTAGATTATCATGCAGTAAATAAGAAAGAGGGGCAAGGGAGGTAAGTGGGGGCAATGTGCCATGTGATGAATATGCTTCAATCACACACCCTTCAAATTTCTTTCATCCTTTTATGCTTTCCCCCCGACAGGTGAAAACTAAGTGGATTTATTGTTTTTCACACTATTTTATTGTAAAAGTAAGTAATATCTCTACTTTCAATGCAATGAAGTTGTTTGAAATTATTTAGCAAATACATCGCTATCTGTTTGTTGTATTTTAGTGGTGACTATGGGCTTACAGAATACAGAGACGGTTGAAAGGAGGAAGAACCAATTGGTGAACAGGTGGGCTTACCGGTAAATGCCATATGGTAATGGCACCGGGTTGTAAAAATAACATCACAGACAGGTAGTGAGTCTAATGATATCCGAATATCATTTTTAATGGACAATTGTAAATGGAAATGAAATTACAAATTTTTTACTCGATTTTTTCATATTCATCCTATAATAATGAAAAATATAATATAATATATAGAGAAAATAATGAAATGTAAAAATCGCATAACATAGACCAGTTAGTAATAGGCCAGCGGAAACAGGTGGTTCCGGCCACGCACTGTCGATCACGGCGCCTTCTCAACCCTAAGGTTTCTACTCTACTTGGCTGAGATAATTAATAATGAATTTTGACTTTGCGCTCATCTAATTATCAATTTGGCTTTCATTCATCAAGAGAAGAACAATTGAATGTCATAAATCGTGCGAATAAACACTTGAATATGCCGTAATTTTAGTACAGTGAGAAAAATAATAATCAGATGAGAACATCCTGTCATTCCATCCTTATAACCGGTAGAAACGACTACCGAGGAAGAAGTATATAATGATTTTCCCAGAGGTTTTTGTTTCACAGTGCTTCTTCCCCTACTGATTAATCATTCGTAGAATTAAGAATGTGAAAGTTCCATACTTGGAGTGATAAATTTAATTTTTTAATGTTCTTTCTTGAGCAATTTTTCGGAGCATCGTGATAATAACCACAATAATATTTTTTTCCCCCTCATTTTATTCTATTTCATCCCTCTTAGTTTATTATCATTAATGCTTGTAAAAAAGAGTAAACAACATTGATTTAATAGAATATTTAGAAGAAGGAAAATTGATATTTACCGGTTTTAGTGCACCTTTTATAGGCATTGCAAGTCTTGGCAGGCTGAGAAAGTCTTTTGAGGATTGCCTCAAAGTCACCAATTGCATCACTCAAGTCCAGAGCCATCGTCTCTTCAACATTTCCGATGTGTTGACTAGATTTAGCATGTAGAACTGGCTGCTCCTGTGATGATATCGCCGACAGTTCAATTTCAACATTACTCAATGTCGGATTTACCTAATTTATGATTATAAGAATGCAACATTCAAGAAAAATTTCTACATAATTTCAATTTAATCATAATAAAGCATTACCAGGCCTAATAATATTTCCATTGATTGACACTGTCTTCGTTTTTCACGTTTTTTGCGTCTTTCAATGGTGGATTTATCCCCTGTAACACTGTCCGCTGCGAGTGCCTCACAATATTCTACAAAATCCAAATCAATATGATAACCGAAAGGACAACAGTGACATTTTGATCCAGTTGAGCTTGTTAAGGCAGAGCCACCACGCGACGCCTCCTTTCCCACTGAAACATAATTATTTACATAGCATACAGATTATATATATTATCTATATTTATATATATTATATATACGTATAATATATCTATATATATAGGGGAAGGTGGGGTAAAAAGGCCACAAGGGGTAAGATGGGCACATGCTCACTTTGAAATCGTATATTACGATAAATCGAGAGAGAAATATTGAAGATAGGTTTTTTCTGATGATTCCATTGGGAAGTTGAGGAAATTTCTGATGAGAGTCATGTGCCGAAATATTTTATTTTTTCATTTTTTCTAAAAATTTAATTTTTTCACTCAGATTTGAAGGGGTTTCAGAATGTCCATTTTATCCTGATCTCTCCTATTAAATATAGAAAAAAATCCGGACTAGCCCACCAGGCAAAGTTATGGGCGCGCGTAGCGCGCGCAACACCCTGGTAATATGAAACAGCAGAGCTGAGAGGTGTTTAGTTTTCCATTTGTGGCCCTTTTAACCCATCTTCCCCTATAATGGCGAATTATACTCTATAGAGGTTAATGACCACAGCACGAGTAGAAGAAAGAGGAAAAAAAAAAAAAAAAAAAATGTTATAACGATTGGCGAGTATCCAGCTCGAGAGAGGTAATAATAATATACTTGGGGAAAGTTCGTTAGCCGGGCGGTCACGGCTCTCCGAGTGTTCATGCATCTTATTTCGTTGGCATCACACATGTTCCATTCCGCGTATACTCTTGTATTTTTCATTTACTCCCAACTTATTGTTTCCATAAATCAAGGATAATACCTTAGGTTCGCTAATACAAATTTATGAAGGTCGAGGTGGGCATGATACACTACAAGATTGCTATGTAATCAGTATGAATCATGGGATAAAGTGTATGTGATAACAGGTGTTTTGAGCGTTCTTATCTCATTCGTTATAAAAATAAAATTATACCACTATACTTTTGTCAACTACTTACCGTTTCCATGGAAAACGCGGGCAGAGGTTACAGTTAACGCCATTTCGCTATGGGTCTTGCAGAAGGTCTTGCTTCTCAAATATTCATTCCACGTTTCCTAGAACATCAAAGATGACAATGTGTAAGCGTATAATGAAGCCCATAAGTTATTTTCAACACCAGTAATTGAAAACAAGAAAAAACAATTAATTCAATATTCATCCCTCTGTATATTATATTATTATATTGTTGAAATGAAACAATTATGAATAAATTAGACATAATAGACACAAGTTTCACATTATTTGAAACTTGTCACACATTGAACAAAGATTGTGGTCGCCCCGTAAATGATGAATAGAATTGTGTAAACATATTCTCTATATTTGAGATGTTGACGTATAACAAGAACGACCGGCAAGTATATATACGTACATATGGGTCACACCACCACACTAAACGAACGCAATCGTTGTGATCTTAAAATTACGATCCATGTAGCAACCATCACCGCGCATCAGCGATTCACCACTATTTTTTCATTTTTTTGTTAGAGAGAAGATAAATATTAAAAGTGCCATAAGCTGTTGTTGTGTGGGTGATTTTCAGTAGAGCTCGCGTAGGTAGCTCGTGTCGAAATTACCTTATGTTTCTCTAGAAAAGTCCACTAGTACACAAATCAACTGCTCTCTTTTCTGAGCTGCACATTACTAATTTATTTTCGTTTATTTTACAATCACATTTGTATTGTATTGACAATTTTTACTCACACTATGACATAAGTGTTGTATACTTCTAGGTAACTTGATAGGGGTAAATGCCAAATCATTTGGTTTAATATTAATGCCGCGAGTATAGCTTTGAGATAAGTGGTGACAAAAACATACGTGATAAGCTCTATCATTGAGCACTCGATTTTCTATCTATCACTGTGTATAATTGTTGAATCCATAGGAATGTGAGTAGTAACGTGCCTTTTTTTTCGTATATAAAAGTTTAGAAAAAAAAAAACTTTTGTAATCAGAGCACGTTATACGTGAATGAGTTGCGCAAATGGCCGTGAATCAGAGCCAGCACGTTCGAAAAAGGTAGTTTTCACGCTAGAAACCTTCTCTATTTACTCCTACATTATCTAGCTTTGTTGAAATTATAAATTCATCCATACTATGTTGAGACATTCCAGTACAGCCTACTATTTTCTTTATAAATAAATATTGTTGTATAACTATGAAAAAATGGAGAATGAAATTCACCACATTCCTCTTATTACGAGTATAACTTTCACGGGTGCTTCTGTGCAACGATTACATGCACATATTGGTGTTAAATAGACAAAGAGGTGAAAGTAGTTCGAAGCATCCCAAATTTGTGCATTATTAATGAATAATATTGTATTAGCAAAGTGGAGTGCAGCGAGCCGAGTTGTTAAAATAATTCGATCATTTATTTGTATGAAATAGTGAGCATCAAGTATTTCGACAATCATATACAGACCAGTGGGAAGAGAGAAACCTTGATGTCACCAAATGGAAAGTCAAAACTCTTTTGAGGGCCATTTCCGTTTTTTATAACATAAAAAAAACGTCAACTTATCCATTGAGAATAACATTATTATTCATGCATTCTATATTAAATATAATTCAATAATTATTGAACCAGTATTTTGCAGTTAAAAAATTCATATACCATTGATACTGTGGTGGTGAATTTAATGAAAATCATCGACCTCATATCCATATAAATATACGCGACACATGGCCAGAGATAGAAAGCGAAGAATTATTAAGTTGATATCATAAATAGTAGTTGTAGAGTGCAGTGCAATCGAGCCACACTCCGTTATGCCTATTTTTTCCACGTGAAAACTAATTTGGGAACTTAGTTTCACATAATTCAGCAGAGTTCACTACTTTTCAATTTGGAGAATGGAGCCTAGTGACAGGCATCTTATATTCTTATATATATACAGCTGATGCATCTTTCTGGTTTTTACTCATCACTGTGATATCATATAAAGGTGGAGCGACTTTGATCGTAACAGGTAGGTCTGCTCTACCCACACAAGTATTTATATGATATATCAAAGATATTAAAAAGTTGAGAATTTTACGTGCTCTGCCATTTTACTTTCCAATTTCATTCAAGTAGACAATGATTTCCATGGAATTGTTGTTGAATCAACTCACAATAAGTAGCAAACTTAAAGATAAATTACCAAATTAACTTGATTTAACTTTTATTATCATGATGATGTATGAGAAAAAGCAATTAAACATATTATATATAGAATGGAGGTTCGGTAAATTGCAAGCATTCAATTGACTTACGCAAACATAGAGTGTTCAATCTTTTTTCATAACTTCTCAGGTTATTCTTCAAGGTCAAATGAAATATTTCTACATTCGATCTCACTTCAAAGGAATCGAAAGGGTAAAAAAAACTAGCACGTAATCCTTTAATTATAACACTCTTTGCAGTACAGACACAGTGTGGATAAAGGAATAATTGAATGACAAAGATGGGGAAGAACATTAAGTTGGGATTCTGCGAGATCGAGTGTACACGACTCTTTGATACTGGCGTTGGAGCTATACTCACTGGCTCTCGCTTGCCTTACCTCGCGTCATCTCGTTCGACTGAATAAACCAACTTCCCCCTACTATTCTACCTTATGAGCCTCACCTCATCTGTAATCTGTGTATCCAGCTAGCTGGAGCTCTCGCTCCATCAATATTCCACTATATTATATCATCATGCATTGTCATCATAATAACCGAGCCATCATCATCATTCAGTACCAGGGAAAAGACTAAAAATCAGAATGAGGAAATTAATACGAACGTAGGCGTCCGTATTTTCTCTTTCTCTCTCAAGGGATAGCCTTGAAATCTTCAAATCTTGTTCTCTCAAAGAACAAGTATCCTCCTTATATTCATTCATCATAGAAAATAATCAAATAATGATGAATCTTTATAGATGAAATTATAAATGTTGTTTACCCTCATCTAAAGCAGAAAAGTAAGCTCGTTCAAATGATACACCACAAACTATGGTGAACTTGAACGAACCAATATACCAGATATACCGTTATTTTTACTTGTAAATCCACTTGTAGCTTCTCTCACTATATATCGCCAGCCTCTCTCGATACTGAGCTATGTCTGAGTCAATGACTCATTTCTCAAGTCTCCTACCACAATTAACTTCAAATTCGCAATTTGAGAGAGAAAAGAAACTTAAATTTATTCTCTATGATAATAACTATTGATGGTGGAAACAATGTTATTGTATGTAAACAAGTTTTTTTTAATTGTGAAAATATATGGCTAATTTTAGAAATGAAGAATAGGGTCTAAGAAAAGAAAGACTATGTAAATACTGCAAAATATAAAACATATATTTAAAATAAAATGCCATGAGAATGTCTCTTTACTTGACTCTGAAAATTTGTAATGAAGATGTCAAGAGATAACAGAGAAAAGAATCTTACTCTCTGCGCCTATTGTGCCTAGTATCAAAGTATATAGGTAAATGAATTAACGAATTTTACTCTATACAAGTTTTCATATTGTTAATTCAATATTCAAATTGAGGAAACAGGTGACAGGAATAGTGCAATTTTGCATTGGTTCAATTGATCCTTGAGTCGAAATAAATATAATTATAAAAAAAACAACACACATGAATTAACACTCTATTACAATGTCATTATATTTACGTTCCGGACTACGTATGAAACTAATTCGAGAATTATTAAAAGTAATTTCAATGATAATCACCTCAAACCGATGTAATTCCTACGAAAATGATTTCGTCACGTAATTAATGTAGTAAGCCTCTCTTCACATTGAATTGCCCGATGCATTTGCGATTATTATTAGTTTCATTATTCAATTAATAATAATCCAATTGCCTTTCAATGCAAATGTTCATGAGCACGGAAGCACAGATTAATACGCATATAATTATTAGCTATTTCGAAGGTTTGAAAGATAGAACCAATGATAGAGCTTCCAATTGGGGGAAACAAAAAAGAAAAATTTCGAGCACATTTATTCGTGAGCTCATCATCTCTACTGTACAATAATTCTACTATATTACGCATTAAGTATCACAATTCATGATAAAATTCATACTCCACTCGCAATCCATACATGCAAGATAATCCTCGTTCTTATTACTCCGAATACACGTAATTTATAGGACAGAAATTTTAACGAGGCATTTCTAACTGAATAAAAATTACACAAAAATAATCTCATACATTCTTTTGTATAGTAAACTTGTTATAGTCATTCCGGGAGCAATTTTATGTATATAAACTTATAAGCGTACGTATACAAGTGTCAGTATCACGACAAGACACATCATACAAGAGCAGTCTTGAATGGATTTTTATCCAATGAAAATATATATATATATATATATATATATATATATATATATATATATATATATATATATATATATATATTTGTTAAAAAAATTCATACGTATGCATATTATTATGCCCAATGGTTCAGACAACTTGGCCATCATCAATCCATCATTATGAATAATAATTACCAATGCTATCATCTAATGCGTTATTATCATTATTTTTATTATTATCATGAATAATTGTAATATTTTCTCGGGACTTGATTCACCTGTTGAGCACTTTAATGAATTTAAATTAAAAACTGAAAAATACCTATTAATACTTTTTTTTACAACGAATTCGCTCAGATTTCTGTCTATTTTTTGTTTCGAATTCATTGTTGAAACATGAAATTAAAGTAATTGAGGCCTTTTGTGTAACACTCTACTCCTCCCTTATGACCCTTGTTCATAGGCCAATTCAAGTGTTTTTTTTCATGGATTCTATGTTTTAATGACTGATTTTTAATTTTTTTTTCATTACTCTTTTGAAATAATCCATAATTAGAGTATTATTAAATGCACAATTTGGTGATTCATCTGACAAAGGAATAGATTTACAGCACTATTCAAATCATTAATTAGATGCATGTTATAAAAATTCCTTATAATTCTTATATCGAACAGAATAACTAACTAAATTATAGATAAGTTGAAGAATAAAGAGATCATGAAATTAATAAAAATATATAAAAGACTATTTACCAGATCGAGTTTTGCTCATTGGTATTTCTAACTAAATTCATGGTATATGTACAATTGAAAAAAAAAAAAAAAAAAAAAGTAAACATGGAAATTGGCTATTTACAAATTAAAAAAATTAACGAAAAATTCAAGGATTTCAATTCCATCTTCAATGGCTCTTCTACCTCATCAAATAGAATTCTCAAAATTTTACTTGGCTCTATGAAATTTACTTGATCGGAACACATAAAAATAAAAATAAAAATAAGAGCGCTTCATTATATAAATAAATATGAGAGGATCACAATTATGATTTCATATGTTAGGTTTGATTTTGCAAAGTACAAGCCCACTCGGGAATTTTGGAACTCCGCGACACTCGTGGTAATTCTCGTGATAACAATGACGGTATACGATTATTATGAGAGAGGTAAAGTCCTCAGCCCGGAATGGGAGGAATTTTATGTCAGTGAATATTAAAATTGTATTGTTTACGAGTTGATGTAATACGGAGCCAGCGGCTGACTGCTAAAGGTTCAGGATGACAATTTGACCATGAAATCTCATTGAAATGTGGATAAGGTGTAGAAGTAGTTGTTGCTTCCACTTGGATTTCCGTTGAATAATCAGATTCAAATTCATGCTTATTTTTTTTCGAAGCACGTCCAATTGCATTTGCCACAATGCTATGATTAGTTAATAATCTTTTACCATTAGCCAATTGTTGTTTGGGATTCTCCATTTGATCTTCAAACACAAGACTGGGCATGGAGGCTTGACCTTGATAGCTTCTTGATATTGGCGATTGTATTAAATTATTTGACCTCGGTATTTGCATTATCATTTGAGATTTCGAGTCTTTGAACATTGTCATTGGTGAGTATAATGTCATCATACTCTCAGTATTTATATCTGAGATGGTTTCACCTTCGAGTACAGTATTAGGAAGCTGGGCATTTGGCAGTGGTAATGGTACTACTGTTGAAGCAACTGGTAGAGTTGTCGATGCGTTTACAGCGGGAATCAGTGTAGCAACGGCCGTTGATGTTTCGCTGCTTCCACCAATTGGAGATAATGAGGGAAGTACAACTGAGATTGGTGCCATTGAAGTTGCCAATGAACTTGTCGATGAGGTTGTCGACCTAGATAGTGATGCTTCGAGTCTCATTTCTTCCTTGACGAAATCCTCTTCCAGCTTGGTCTAAAAAATGAAGGAAAAAAAAAAAAGAAAAAAAAAACGAAATGATTTCATATCCATGAGATTAGTAGTTTCTGGTGGATAACTGATGGCTTAAATATCTTATGTTGTTGGGCCGTAAAGTATAACCCAAAAAGGAACCATGCCTTACAGGTTTAGTGGAGCCATGCGGGGCCAGACACCGATAAAGCAAATCAACAGCCTGCAATGACAAAAAACAAAAACAAGTATCAACCGACACCCGGGCATTATAATTACTACTCCATTTTTTTCTTTTTATTTCATCGTTATTATCATAATTACGATTATCATCATCATTATTATTATTATTATTATTATTATTATCATTATGATTGATATACTATAAAAGAGCTTTGCCATATTTGTTTTCAATCGATTCCATTAATTTAATATAGTATTACGGTTTTTTGTTTGTAGGCACACCAAATGGCTCCATCAAATATCATTGAGCCTGATTCATTTATATAATGGGGAGCTGAGGAAATTCCCGATGAAAATCATGTTCCAGAATTGATTGTTTTTTTTTTTTTAACTCTCTCAAAATTAAATTTTTTATATATTAGGAAAAATGAGGAAAATGGAAAAAAAAACAAAAAAAAAACCCCCGACAAGTATTACCAGACACAAAGATGAATAATAAATGAAGAAAATGAGAATTTCCCAACAATAAATAAAGTGAAATAAAAAATCAATAAAGAATAATGATGATTTTCCTACCTTCGGCAGTGGGTAAGTATCAGGTAGAGAGAGTACAGGAGGCGATCCTGGTGTATCATTGTCATTGATATTGATAATATTGGTAGTGAATGATGCTGATGTAGCTGACGTAGATACCGATGAAAGAGTTACAGTTCCAGTGAGAGTTACTTTGGGTGTTCGATTGGGAAGTTCTTTAGAAGCCCTGTGTTCAGCAAGTAACTTATCGAAGCTCTTACTACGACCAGAAACCGTTCGACGGAGGGAAACAGTGTGCGCTTTACAAGTTAGAGATCTCGTACATGGTTTACCCGTTTCATCATTCCAAACACCGCAATGTCGATCAGGATCATATTCTCTATCTTTGAGAAGGCCACGATCAGGTTTGAGCCTTTTCCGTCTAGCATTACTACTGCTGGTTGTTACGGTGGTTGCTGCTGCTGCTACTGTTACTGTTGTACAATTTGTATGGGCATTATTCCCTGGGCTTTTGATGGGGCTTGACAAAATAACACCTGGAGTAGTGGTGGCACTAATACCAGTAGAAACGCTCAATCCGCCAATACTAAATGGTGTTTCAAGAGGTGAATGGGGCGATGAGTTAGCCAATACTGCCTGGAGATTCGCTTGCTCTGGCGTTCTTTTGACAGAATTATGATTTATTCTGGAGGTGTTGTTAGCATTAGCTGTCGTGGTAGTACTCCCAGTAGCACCACTATTCCCTCCATTATTACTCGCAGGACTCTGCGAGGGCTGTGACTTTTTTGTTAGCTTTGACACCTTACAGTATGGTGTTTTCAATGGGGCTTTTGATGCTGGTGTCGAGGGTGGTGGTAGGTTTATCGCACCAGAAGAGTGTCTACTTTCTGTATTAAATTACATTATTATTTGAAAATTATCACCGCCGTTCCATCAACTATTCTAGTAGAACATATTAATTTGAGAATTACCCATATGCTGAATGAGTGCTTGTGGTTTAACAATAGCATTGCATATTTCACATACGACTCCATAAAATGTGTCTCGCTCTGGGCAGAATCCATATAAATCAATATCTAAGGAAAATTCAATTTATTACACTTTTATTATAAGCTTTAGAAAAATTTATTATTAGTATGTTTCAATATGTGAAGATGAGAATCCCCTGAATTTTAAAAATACCGATTAATCTTACCGTCTGCAGAGAGTCGCGTAACGCAGCTCGCTGGTTCTGCCTCAGGTTCTTCATCGCCTGTAATATAATTAAATATTATATATTTGCCATTTTTATCTTTATAGAGAGATAGAGATTCTTTGGTATATGAAAAATCCTCTAATGAGGAATGAGGATGAGTTAATTGGCAAAAAGTGAGGAATAAATAATAATAATTATGTAATAATATATATATATATATATATATATATATATATATAAGGGAAGTAAATAAATAAATTCGAAAAAATTGAACAGTTGATTAATTGAATATTATCGAAGAATCATAAATTTAATGTGAATATAGATGCTAATGTAAGTTGAAAATTTTAAGACTGAACTGATAATGATGGGTAAAAAGCCACTGTCCTGGTAGGGATATAGGTTATGTTAATTTGACGCCTCAGTCGATTTTTTCATCTACTGGTGCATTTTATGAAAATTTAATAGAATTCATGGAAATTAACTTGAAAATATAATGAAATGTTAATACTCACTCAAGGGTTTGTCTCGTCCAATTCTTTCAATCCAGCTGGACCAGGGCTGGCCGTGAAAGAACGTTGGGCTGTCACTCCCCGACATTGCCACAGCGCTTTTACAAAGTGAATGAATGAAACTACAACCTACAACTCTCGCACACACAGTACTCTCGTGGAACTAGCAGCCGTATATACTTGCCGTTATCCCTTTATAATTAAACCCTCTATGACCTTCTAGTTTTTGTGGATTCAGTGTGATGAAAACCAATTTATGCCTTCAGAATATGGAAGAGTAGAGAAAAATTGGCCCTTTGAATAATCTTTCTCTCAGTTAATTGACAAAAATAATCGGTTGAATAATAAATCTGTTCTTATTTTCTTCTTCCACACTTTTAAGAATATTTGTACATTCATAAATTTAATTTTGCAAATTGATTCTCCGTCCACTAGCAGTCCTCTACTGATTCTGAGAAATCATCATCCATTTATCATACAATTTTATACAGGGCAGAAGGAAGATACGACGACGACGACGAGTCATTTTCATTAATAAATTTAAAGACAGATTCATTTGAGATGCAGCTAAACAAATTTATTTTTCATAAAGGTTTTTTGTTTTCGTAAAAAAGACAATTTAATTTATATAATGAAAGTGTGATATTAAGAAGGAATAGTGGGTTTTCCCGAGTCAATCACTGCCGGCGCTGACGGTATTGCGCCAATGTGTTGCTGAATATGTTTCCAGTTTAAATACCAAAATGGTTGTTTCTCTTGATCCCAAGTTTTAACATAATCAATTTGAATTTTATCACCACTATTATTCTCCGGGATCAAAGTTGATAATACTGGATATACCGAAGAAATTGATTCATCAATTCGATTTTCTAAAGATATTTGTGTTGTTTGTTGATTGTCATTCAAGTACTGAGGAAGTACTGCTGGATAACGATTACTCGTACCCGCGTATGTAGGACGTCGTTGGCAATAAACTGAAGCCATCACCATTCCCAGCAAAACAATATACTTCAACTATAAAACAAAAATTAGGATAAATTAACTAGTAAGCGAAAGAGATATACTATGAAATTTAAAAAGACATACCATTTTTCCAGTTAATTTACAATTAACTGAGCTCTCAATAATTCAGTTGGATGTCAGCTGATGTTAAGTGAATGCCATCCAATAATCGGTTTCTTTCTTTATAACTACCAGAGAGTCATACATACCGTCTCCCCTTCCACTTACGTTTATTGACTAACTGAAATTCGTTGATTCACTCTGGGAAACTTTGCTCGAGTATTTATGCAATAAATTAGATAATGAATAATCATCGGATATCCACAGTGTGCAGTCAAGTTGTGCTAACCAGATAAGCTACATCATTATTTTTTTCCTCATTTCGCATTTGATCGAATCAATTGAAAACTCAGATTAAAATGTGTTCATCATTTTTACAGTCAATTCCATTAATTACAGAGAAATCCGTTTTTCCTTCTCTTCTGCGCTATGAGTCGCAAAAAACTTGACAAGTATTCCATGTTTATATTGTCTGAGTATCGAAATGACTTCATCATTTTATGGACAAAAAAAAAGTCAAAGACTTGTGGGTTTTTCATGAGAAAGATATTATATCTATATACTTATAATGGCAATGATGTAATGGATATTCCATTATTATTCTTGTTGAGGTGAAGTTCTATGGTGAACACAATTTATTCCGTGAGTAGATAGAATTTTACGAAAATAAGCTGTGGCTATTCAAGGTGACCTATAAGCTATTAACCAAAACCTACGTAATAATATGAGCTTTTATCCGTTTCACGGAATTGTACTCACAGAGTAGTACAATAGTTTGAAGTGTGGATCATCATATAATCATCATTATGATAATGATGATGATTGACATGATTGTTTGTCATATAAAAGGAGAGTTAGACTGAGTGAATATTTTAGTTTGGCACCATGAATATCGTCATTCTGCCTCTTCTTGTTGGTAAGTATCGGGCAATGATATTAAATTTTTAAGATAATTTTAAATAACCAATATCTATTGTAATTTATTATTATTGATTTAAGCTGGCCAATTAGCTTGCCATAATGAGAGCTGGCAATACGGACCAGAAATAAGGTATAATGTCACATACAATGCAACAACTAATCCACAACACGGAGTTTTAGATAAAAATAATCAAATAGTAATGTATAATCATGTTACTCAGCTGAAATGTTTTCCACGTTCTTCAAAAGTATTGAACTGTCGTATGAGTGAGCCCATTGTTTCATTGAATTTCTACAATTCAACGAGTAAAATACCCATGATAACCAACACCGATGATGGTGAAAAAGAATTGGCTAATTTTCATTTTGAAATAAGATTTAATAGATTTGGAATAAAAGAATTAGTAGTTCCTTCAACAATTTCACCATTCATTTTGGATATGGTGAGATCTATTGTCAATCAATTTCATGTAGGCATAGATCTCACTGATAAACCAGAGGGAACCTACAGAGCTTGGGAAAATTTTACCACTGGAGATTGTTTCACTTTGTATACAATAAAATACGATGAATCATCAGAACAAATTGGCTCATCAATAAAATGGACACCAGAAATTCATACAACTATTATTAATAAAACTAGAAATCTCGAGAAATGTCGAGGAATAGCACCTTATTTTTTTGGTAGTCGGGAAAGCTGGCGTGATAACCCAAAAGTCATGATTCGTCTCGTAAGTATATCTTCTCATCCCTCAAACTAATCATTAAAAATCATATTATTATATAAACTATATTAATTATGATTTTTATCTAGAAATCATCAAAGAGTATTATAATTGCAAATGAATCCTATTTTCTTTCTACAACGGAAAGCTTTGTTGAACTTCACAATTCACGGACTCGACCACCTGGACTAATAACAATGCATGAAATAATGTCTGTTGTATTCGATTCAATATCACCAGCTCAAGGAGCAATTCATAAAATTCAGGATCCTGCGTCTGCTGGTATAGTAACTGGAAAATGGCTTCATGATGATTTTTCCGAAGAAAATCACGTAGATGAAAAATAAACATTTTATATATTATTATTGTTATATATTATGAAATAAATTGAATGCAACATGTATTACGATTGAATTAATTTCACCTCTATATGAATAAATTGAATAATAGCTCGTACCATACTGAGTTATGTGCCAATTGTCAGATGTATGTATAAACTTATATATAAAGGGGGTGAAACATGAAAATTACCAAGTCTTACTAGTAGTCACAATGACAATCATCACCGAGACTTTGATACCATTTATTCTGGGTAAGTTTATCATTAATCGCTTTTATCAATTCCTTTTTATTAATAATTAATAATATTTTTTTAGTGGCTCAGTTGCCAATTGACATTCATGATGTATATTATGGATCACAATATGTATTCAATTTGTCAAATACAATGGAATATGACTTTGGAAATATAACTCAACATGTTAATATTGGTGCAAAGCTCGAATGTCAAAATTTAGATAATCAACGTTTAATTTGTTGCATAATTAATGCAAAAAAGCAATGGTATGAAGAAAATGGAATGAATGTCACTCATTCTAAATACCCAAGCTATATAGATTTTCCTCTTTTCGATATGAGGAGCCATTTCGAAATTGCCTTTAATCAAGAGGGAAAAATTCATAATATTTTTGTTAACGAATCGCTCAATCTCTGGAAGAGAATACAGATTATTGAAATTTCGCAATTATTAAATTTGTGGTGGATTGATTTAAATGAATCAGAGAAAGGCTTAACAACAGTAAATAATGAAAAAATTCAAAGGAAAAAAAAACCGCAGAATTGCCAATCAATAATTAAAATGACTAAACAAAAAAATTTAAAACATACAAGAGCGAGAAAATTTAACATAAGTAGTATAGGAAAAAAATTGTATATCAATTCTGGAATGACATTGAACTTCAAAAAAACTCAAATAAATCAGAACAGATCATGCTTAAAAAGTTTGTATTTATTTCATAAAGAAGATCATGTCCAACCACTAATAATACTCAATGAAACAATGTTTAACGCCAAATCATTTTATAGCCGTGTAATTTTATCCGAGAATGAGTTCATGTCTTTCACAGAAAATGCATTTACTTACTGTCCAAAATTATCTAATAATACACAGAATAATAAATGTAATGATAGTATACATCAGAAAATAACTATTGTACTCGATTCTGTTAATACATCTAAAATTGATTTGCCAATTATGACATTTCCAATTAATATATTATATTGATTAAATTTTATATGACATACACATTTTATCAAGTTGCAAATTACTCAATGAGTTGAGTTACCTTTATTTATGAAATATAATATGATGATTAATTTATACCAGAAAAATCCACTATATATGTGTGTGGATTAATGAGAGTGTATTGTGAAGAGTTGTTTAATAAGAAGAGAAGATTGAGGGAGATTTACCACAATCTTCCGTATAGAGTTCACAATAATGGAACACTGGATAGGAAAAACAGCTGTCGTTACTGGGGCAAGTTCGGGTATTGGTGAAGCTATCGTTAGAGTTTTTGTAGATGCTGGTATCAATGTTATAGGCCTGGCTCGTCGTGAAAGTCGATTACAAAGATTATCAAAATTAATTGAAAAATCAAAAGGTTCATTTTATCCGAAGCAATGTGATTTACAAAACGAACGTGATATTATAAAATCATTTGACTATGTTGAAAACAACTTTAATGGTATCGATATTTTGGTAAATAATGCAGGTGTATGTTATACTGAAAGTATAATTGGTAAGTCTTTTATATTCATATTCTTAGTGAAAATAATTAATAGGGCCGAGACGTTGGTGTAACGTTCTGATTAGGCTGAAGTTGTGCATGTAGAATATATACACGCGATTTTTTTTTAAATCATTAGGCTGTTCCCGCGCTACGCGCGCGCATAACTTTGACTGGTGGGCTGGTCCGGATTTTTTTCTATATTTTATAGGGGAGATTTTACATAGGAATCAAGTGTTAAAATGGATTTTTTTGAATTTTCAAGAAATTCGATTTTTTTCACACAGATTGGAAGGGAAAAATTTGAAAAAAACACATTTTTTGCAATATCTCCGCCTATTGGTCGTAGCGTAAAAATTCCAATTCGAGGTGAAGGCTGAGCTCATTTGCGATGAATTTATGTGGTTCCAAAATTAAAAATGCGATTTTTTGAGTGACTTATAGTGGAAAAGCTGATTTTCAAAAAACACCCAAAAAGTACTTGAAAAAATCGTATTTTTAATTTTAAAACCACTTCACCCCTTCAAATCTGGGTGAAAAAAATCGAATTTTCAAAAAACTGGAAAAAATTAATTTCCACACATGTTTTCCGCCTGAAATTTCCTCAGCTTTCCGATGGAATCATCAAAAAAATTCAATCTCCAATATTTCTCTCGATTTCTCCTAATATACAATTTCAAAGTGAGCATGTGTCCATATTATCTCTTGGGGGCTTTTTACCTCACCTTCCCCTATATATATACATAATTTATTTCTCAAATTTTTATGACAAAGTGTCACTTTTGATTGAAAAAAAAATCACGTGTATGCATTCTAGTCAGAATCTTACACCAACTTCCAGCCCTAATCATTAATATCTCGTCTATACAATAGATGGTGATACGAAAAATTTACGAGCAATATTGGAAGTTAATGTTCTTGCCGCAGCAATATGTACAAAAGAAGCAATAAAATCCATACGTAAACGTAATACTGAAGCTCATATATTCAATATAAATAGGTTCATATAATTTTTTTTCACATGGCTCTGTAAAGAATGAATAGACATTATCTTGTTAATGATAATTATACTATATAGTACAAACGTTTTGATTTAATAGTATATTGGGACGTAATGCAACAATTGCAAGTGCTCCAACTAGCTTATATCCAGCTAGCAAGTTTGCCTTGGACGCGATGACTGAAAATTTGAGGAAAGAAGTCCATTTGAACAAGGACAAAGTGAGAATAACAGTGAGTTTTTTCTTCTTGCTAATAAAATATTTCGTATTGTCTTGATTCATCTTGTGTATTTTTCCAACATGAATAGGCAATTTATCCAGGCTTGGTAAAAACTGAATTACTCGGAGTCTGCAGTGAAAATATCTGCTTATTCGATAAATTACCGCACATGCAAAGTGAAGACATTGCCAATGCAATCCTCTATGCTCTTTCAGCTCCTCTCAATGTGCAAGTGAGAAAACGTTTCTTTCTTTGTTTTTTCTCTTCAATTTAATGAAAATATGAATATGAGTATTATTGTATCACATATTTCAGGTGGAAGAAATAAAAATTACTCCGCTGCATCAAAAAATATGAGCAATTAGAAAATTATGTACTTTTAAATAATAATTATCAAATTAGAAGGTTTATCATTTACACGATAGATGAGATATAAACTGTATAGGATAGTGCTTTGGAAATATGAGAAATAGATAATCTAATGTGAATTTGAGACAACCTCCTACTCGCCTCGATATAATGTAAAAGAATACTTATTCGTTCATTATATACTCATTTGCTTTCAATCGAGAGGAGATATCATATTATTATATGAATAATAAGAGGAAATTTTTTTAAAAAAAGTACAAGGCCAAGGAAGGATAAAAACATTTAGAGATACTTGTGTAACCGCCACTTTCCTGTGAATGGAATTTATCCAAATGATGATTATCTCATTACAGAACAGTCAGCCGGCAGTTAAACCATTGAATTTTGTACGTCCAATTTCGTAATTTGTAAGATGCGTCAACACGACTGATCATTTCTAGTATAAAAGGCTTACTCAAAGTATGAACTTGTTATTTCTATTGTTAGCTGCATATTGTAAAAATGAAAGTGTTTAGTTTAATACCTTTCGTTAGTAAGTATATATTTTATTATTACAATGGTTTTCATCGTAAATTTTCTCAGCTTTTCCCCCCTCCCCATGGAATTATTAATAATTAGATGGAAATTCAGTTTTTGTCATCCATAAATGATAAATGTTTTTCTTTTTTCATGTTATAGTAGGATTAATTGGATATGATATTTGTATGGATGATTCATCGGAATTATGGAAAAATGCTCCAGAGTATACTTTCCGTCTCAGGGTCAATACTTCTTTGCGTTACGAGCAAAGAGTCGAATGGTATTCAAATATAACAATTATCATGAAATGCAGACCATTTTCAACATCTTCCGAGGAAGTAATTAATGGACTACAGTGTCATATACGTAATGTTGGATATGTTGAAAATTCCATACGATCATGGAAGGCTCATTTCTTTGAACGGTTCTCAGTAATGGAAATAAATAATAAAACATTCGAAATAGTTTACGACAAGAATGGTATTAATCAATTGAAGACCAAAGCCTCAGCTACAGCCCGGCATATTGATGTTTTTAAATTAATTGCACATCATCTTAATCTTGATGCTCTGGAATTTGATCAACAAAAAGATAGTTTTACAATCGACAGAGAAGAAAATTCAGTAATTGGTCAGTGTCAAACTAAAATTCGTGTGTCAACAAAAATTAAGTTTAAATCTGAACAATGGAGCAGTGAATGCAGAAATAAAATGTATTTGGAGACATATGCTTATGGAGAAAAACATCCTCTGGTTGTTATAAATAAAAACAGAGATATATCAAACTGTTCTGAAAAAAATGCACAAAATTATTTTGGCAATGAAGAGAAATATCCTGTTGGCTTAAACTTACCTGAATTATCATCGTCATTCACAGAATTTGCTATTGCTCCTTCAAGTTTTGGTTCTGTAACAATTAATGACGGTTCTTTTAAGCCTTCAGGCAAATCTGAAATCATATTCACGAGAGAATATATAGATTTGCGTTTGATAAATATTGAAAAAGCTAGAGACACATTGGCATTTATTACAGAGCCCAATATTACTAATATTAAACTTGTCAAATTTTAATTTATTTATGTAATATATATTTCTTCCATGTAATTCAATAGTTGAATAAATAACTTTAATTTCGATCATTATGAATACAGGACGACCATTATTCACTACATCCTACCTAATATATATCTACCAAAATGACCTTCAGTAGAACCTGGAAAATTTTGTTGTTTCTCCTTCTTCAATTCACTTATACACAATCAACTTCAATAAGCCATTGTGAATTTTTGATTTTCATCAAAAGTTTACCTTGAAAATAATTCGTTTCAATTGATTAAAGAAAATAGAGAAAATTAAAAGTTTGATACATTTAATTTTTTTTATTTTCACCACGCGACACGTATTGAATGAATAATATTAATTCACGTATAAATCGTACAAAGGCCATGAAACTGTAATAAATCTATTTTCCAATTAAATTGCACCATTATATTAAAATTATAAAAAAAAAAAAAAAAAAAATCACGTATACCCTATTGGTAATGTGTCCATTCCATTACCATAATTTTACAAAATCGAATGATTAATTAGTAAGTACAGTGATCTTATCTCATGATATAAATGATTATAAATTTTTAATTGATTCGTGCTTTCTCAATGGCACTTTTTTTTATACATGATTATTGTGCATGTTTTCAAATTAACTTTAGAATTTCATTCGTTATTTATGTATTTTTTCACTAAAAAATAATGACATTGTAATATAAATGCAGAATTATTATGTTTTTTCTTTTCTTTTTTTCGTTTTCCGATGAAAAATCATTGGTATATAAAATTGCTACAATGACACTTGCAATAAATTTTTTTAAATATAACAAATGAATGTTCAATACTCAAATATTAGATACTGATAATTTCAAGCATTTATATAATTGCATGATTAATAATTTAAAACAATATGTATATCTATGTATAAATATCTATGATCAAAAAAATTGATAAATCTAGATAATAATTATTTGCAAAACGGCTGAATTGAGCCTAAATTTCGATATATTTACAGTAATAATAATATTCAATGAATTTATCATGTATAATTAAATGAAAATTATTTATGTGAAAAATGTCAATGTATTCAATGTGTGTACTTGGAGCATTGATATTTAATTATTGGCCATTTGCTCCATTATCAATGTTATTAGCATTATTAATGCTATTTTGCTTTGAATCCATATTTGGAACATAGTCCATTGCCATTAAACAGGCAAACACAGTCATTACCATTTTAGGCTTAACTTCAGTGATATCCTCAGGTAGTGCATAAACACGCGCACCACATTTTCGTGCGAGTGAAATAGCATATTTGGCATTATCTAAATTATCCTGAAAAACATGTAAATAAATTAAAATATTAATTACATGAAAATTTTAAATAAATTGTTTATAACAATGGTGTAATTCATTCATTAATATAATATAGGGGTAATCGGGGTAAAACGGACATTCCCATTAAACAATTGGAAATGGCAATTTTCTCATGATTCCCGTTGGAGGAAAGCTGAGACGATTTTTTTACATAGGAATCATCATGGGAAAAAAAAAAGAAGCTATCGTCAATATTCTACTCTTTTGTTATTCTCTTAATATACGGTTTTAAAAGTGAGCATGTCACCCACCTTGCCCTATAATAATATTGATATAGATAATTTACCTCCTCAGTACCACCGGACTTGACGAGATCATAATTAACAGTTCCTGATTTAATAGCATCAATAAGATCAATGAGTGGTTTGGCATCAGCTATGGCGTAATCTTGAAAGGATTTAATACTGGTCAATTTTCCAGCATCTTGAAGTTTTGAATTGACCCAATAGACAATTTCTTTTTCCACACTAGTACTACTGCTGCCTGCTGCTGGAGTTCCAGGGAGACTAGAAAGCAATGAGAGTGTATATGATCTCATCAATTGCCATATTAGAGCAAGAGTTAGTGTTGCATTTCCATCATTAATATCCTGTCCTGCAATTCCAACAAGTGAAAAATTCATTTGTTTTCCTAAATCTACAGCATAATTGCAATTTTCTAATTTTTCCATGAATTTACGAAGTTTTGTAAATTTTTTATGAACTTTAGGCCATTTAACTGTTCCAGGCTTGATGATATCATACAATTGAAATATAACAAGACCATCAGCAAGATCTGAATAGAGCCAATTGACATGTGGTGTAACACCCATGGAATTCATCCAATTTCTGTATGTTTTTTCCTCTCTAGTTTCTTCCAATAAACTTAGCCCTTCAATATTTGTATCGGGTTTATCTAAACTAGGATAATTGTTGAATATGTTAGCAACAAATGCTAAATTAAGCTTGTAAATTCCATTAACAACATCGCTAGGTGTGACAAAACTTCGACAGCCAAGTTTACCAGCCTGTTGGAGCATTATCTCAGCTCTTGTCATGTGATTTGGCTCCATGAGAGCCTCCAGTGTAACATCAGCTGAATTTGGTGAAATTTGCTTGATTAAATGAGAATAAATTTCTGAATCAGTAATATCTGATTGGAAATTATGGCATCTTCGAGAAATTCCGGCATTTTCTAAATGATGATTCACCCATCGTAAGAGAATAGCCTCGGGTGAAAGTTTGAGAAGATCCTCAATTCTCTCACCCTGCTGTAATAGAGTAGCAAGACCAGGACAATTTTCCAATGTTATCTGATTGAAGAGACCAATTCTTATTATTTGCCAGAGTAAACCAAGTACCAAATGAGGAGAACCTTTAGTCAAATCATGAGCATCAATATTTACGATATTACAACCTATTGCCTGTGCCGAAGATAGGGCTAATGTTAAGTTTTCATGTTTTTTATATAAGGTCAAATTTTTTTTATTTATCGTACGTTCATCAATTGTATCTGGACAGGAATGATTTATTATTTTACTGAAAAATCAAAATATTAACAATTAATAGTCATATATAAGCAGTTCTGTCTGTATAGACATCATTATATAAACTTACCATAAAAGTATTCCATCTTTAACTTTATCATAAAGTAGTCTACCTTCTGGATCAATTGGTAGTAGGTGTTTCAAATCAGGATCATTGCCAAGATTGGTATTTATCCAATCGCTAAAGGCCAATTGTTCCTCTAGTCTAACAGAGTGAGTAGTTCCTTCACTCGAAGCTTCTGATATTCCACCAAGAGTTTCTAAATTTTCTTTTTTTGATACAACTGTTTTGAATGTTGAGCCAAGTTCATTGGCTTTCAATTCTTTACAAAGCTTTTCAAATTCATCAAAAGAAAGACGACCTTTGTGTTGCAGACGCTGTTTATCATCATACTCTTCTATCATTTGACGAACTTTATAGCCTGGCATTTTGAAGCCACAAACGTCCAAGGCATTACGCAGCTCTGCCACATCAATGAATCCATCGCCATTCTCATCGATCTGCAATAATATTCATTTTCATATGAAAATATTATAGTAATTTAATGAAAATAAACTTACTAATTTAAAAAAGTAATGAAAATCCTTGAGATATTCTTCAATAACATCCCATTTCTTCATATCACGAAGCTCCATATTATATTATATCGCAACTGCAAGTGTATTTAGTTATTTCGTTTCAATTTTTCAAGTACTCTCGCGATTGTCTCATCAAGCACACAACAAGACTGTGCAAGCAAGAGGCAAAACATGGACTCTACATTGACAGAAAGCTTATCATCGTTGCTATCAGATCGATAATATAATATTTAATTAAATAGATAAAACAAATAGATAAATCTACGTGATTTATTAAAATTGTTTTGTACTAAATTGCTAATGTCGCTCTCAAGTAGAGGCCACCTAATACATATTGGAATGTCGAATATTACTAACAATGAAAAATTATTGAAGGAATAATACTTGAATGTGTGATTCACTAGAACATTAGTGTGACTCGTGAATACAGAGATGATTCACCACCTTTCCTATCATGCTTACTGTGATAATCAAAAGAGCAGGAACTATCATATCGCAGTGATAAATTCATTTTCTTTCTACCTAATTGTAAATATTTACATCAAATGTACGAAATTTTGTATTATACAAACTAACTCTATTTCATTAACAAGTAATTTCATAATATTGAAATCCAAAACGATATTTAAAAGAATTACGATTTTCATTTGAAAGAATAGAAATTCAAAGAAATGGAAGATAAAAAAAATGGAATAGCTGATGACCGGTGGAAAAATTATAATTATGAAAGTAGTAAGAAGAAGGTGAGTAATAAAAAGGTGAGTGTGAGACTTCGAGGCCGGCAAAAAATCCCTGAGAATTAACTCATATGAATGAGCATTGTATTAATCTTCTCTGGATAGACCTGATGAGAATGGAGTTTAACATTTCCCATTCCAATAAAAGCCTATCTTTTCTTGCTTTATTTCTATCTTACTGCCAAATTTAGTCATTTGAACGCCGTTACTTTGCATTCTCTGACCTTAGTATTACTATTAATTTTATGAATCTAGTGTGGAGCTTTTTAATTACAAATATAAATGAGAATGAACAAGTGAAGAAACGGGGTGTGTGAATAGAGACAAAGCTGACAATATATTTCGGAATGATTTTTTAAGGAAATTTATATATAGCAGTGGAGAAAGAGTGTTGTTTGTGGTGACAAATCTCATTATCCCCCACAAGGATTTCCCAAACTATATTTATTACTCAACGAGGGTGGGCCGCCCACAGTCCTGCAATCAACATATAATTATATCTATAGGAAGACACATGATGTTTTATATTATAAAAATTGCGAGAAATTAGGGGAATATTGAAGATAGTGAATATTCACTTTTTTCCCCTGCTATAATGCTGTACTACTAATAGAATAGATGTATATTATTTTTCAAAACTACATACACAATGGTACTCTGCATACAAAGCCAGAAAATGTAAGAGTGTGCTCTTACTCTAACTAACGCGATCAATAACATAATTCATATTAATTCCATGACAACAATGAAGGGGGTGGTTGTTCATGTACATATAAGTTGGCCAATTTTATAGTACTACCACTCTTTCTGTTCACTACCAAAAAAATTGCATGGATGCGTTGTCCACGCAGCAGCAATTTGTGATGTGAAAATATGAGAGAATGCGAGTAAAACCGAAAATGAAATTAAACGGATTTCAAAATTTTGTAGTGAAAGTAACGCTGACTCCATTATCAAAGAAAATTACATGGCACTCAGCCAATTTTACGACAAAGAGTGATGCAAGTCGCCCGCCCGAGTCAATGCTGAATCACCTCGAATTAGTATTCATTTTTGTTTTTTGTAAAAGGAAAATCCTCTTAACCATTCACATTTCCCCCCTCTACCATAATTTATTTTGTATAAATTGTAGTAGAATAACTCTGAATATTTGAGAATGAATAATAACCAATTGACCATGAATCATGCGCGTGAGCGAGCGTATCAAGAATTTTATTTAATTACACCTGAAGAAGCTAAATTAATAGCCGGTCTAGAGGAAATATAAATATTGTCTTTGATTAGGAAACACGTTGATAAAGTTTCATTTCAATTACATATAGAACCGCTAAAATACAGAATTTCCTCATAATTTTGGAGGTGAGTTGTCCCCTGAGTAGTTTTTTGATTCTTAATGAAATTAAGAAAATATTTAGGAAACATGAGGTACTACGGGGTTTTACGGATTACATACAAATAGCTCATTGCACGAGGTAACTTGGAAAATGATAATATACCTGATGTAAAGCTCCAATCGACAGGAGAAAAAGTATGTATACATAAAATATTATTACAAGGATACTACTGTGGTGTGGAATCAACTGACTATGATTTATGCATTCATTCATCAATTTTGTCACAACTGAATACATTTGACAAGGAGATAAATATAAATAAATTAAGTAAATGTATATATATATATATATATACATAGATATACTGACCGTTTGAAATTGTTCCAAGAGTTCCTGCCGATCGTCAATGGTAGTGGCCATGTTGCACGAATTGTCCAAATCCTTTGGTTATCTCCTTTTCCACGAGTCCCTCTCGCTCGCTCACTCACACGAACAATCTGTCTCTCTTGTGTCAAGCGCACTACACAACAATCCACCTTGAACCACTCTAATCAACTTAAACTTTAAAATATAGATGTATGTGATAGACCGTAGAAGTTTCGATGAATTTAATGATTATTTCATTAAAATTTAATAAATACTATTTAATTTGAATAAATAGATGATAATATAAAGTAAAGTGGGAAGCATGGATGTTATCATTTGCCAGCGACAGAACACACTGAGAATTGAATGCGACGCAAGTCAAGAGGAAAAACGCACCGTGATGTGGATAGTATGTGCTGGTGACGACCCCACCAGCCAACAATCATACTCATCATCAGCCAGCGTCGTAGTCATACTTTAAATGTACCAAAGTTCTCCAAATTAACTCTACATTTTTAATTGCCTTTATATTCTGTACATATCACTCAAGTGACTTGTTTCGTATATATAAATGAATAGTAGATGGATGCATAATTGCTTTCAACTATGTCACGACTTACAGCACATATATGCGCATAGATAATATCAAGGATCTAAATGCACATTCTATTAACTTTCGAGTCTCGTTCATTCTTCATTTCGAAAAGTTCTACGAATAGAAGAAAAACAATTAACAAGACTGCCACAACAACAACAACCAAGGATTGATCGATTGGACATGGAATATCAAATTATATAATCATTGATTCATCATGAAAATGGATATTCTACTCTGTACTGAGCTGTAGCCGAGAATCGATGATTCATTTTCTCTGTAAAACCTCAACATGTATGAGAAATGAACCGAGATTAGACTACATGAGTCATTATTCCTACCGGATAATTCAAATTAAAATTTTATCGGAACCAAGCACTATTAATACCTATAAATCATATACATATTTTTAATTTCTCACATAGTACATAATAACAAGAAAACCGAGGATATACGGATTCAGACGATTATCCTCAGCCTGTCAATATTTCAAATTCCTTACAATTTATTGCTAAAATTATCATTATAATTATTATTATTCATTCTAGTATTACTATAACATCACTACAATGAATGAAATTGAAAAAAACTGATCTGGAAAGGTGGGGTAGAAAGGATACAAGGAGTAAAATGGATACATCTTGATTTTTATGTTTCATATATTACGAGAAATCGTGAAAAAATTAAGAGAGATATGGAAAATTGTTGTTTTTTCGTTTCTCTGATGATGCATTGCAAATAGCTGAGGAAATTTTCATTATAAATCATGTGCCAGATTTTTTTTTTTTTTACGATTTTCCGAAAAATCTATCTTTCCAATCTTGGTGAAAATAATATAGTTATCCATAGCTACGAGGAACATTACCTCTGGATTATTATGATTGTTCAATCTATAAAAATATGCATGATAATTCCTTGTTTTGTCGTGAAATAGTTCTCATCGACACTGCATATATAGAGATGTCTAGAGTACGATAGGTATATTTTGTATTTAAAACATACTGTGTAACAATGGTGTATGACTCTAGAAGTTACATATTTTTCATTGATTTATTTTTATCTGATGATAATCAATGTCATTTTTCTATTTTGTTAACATTAATTAATTTATACTTAGAAAACTAAGGATATTATTATTCATGATTAATAATTGATCAATGTACAAAGTTTATTTTAATGCTATCGCTTAAAGAATATATTTTTTCCTTTTCTTCTTCTTTATTTTTTTTCTTCGATTTCCTCACATTAGTATCGTCATTTTCATTATACAATGCACGTAAATAATCTATGCTGCAGACATATGCTTTGATTAAAGAAATTCAAAAGATAATAATGTGAATAATCATAAATAAATAATATAGATTTATCTAACAAAATTTCGAATGATAACTTCTGAACTCCTTATTTACATTATGTTTCCATTTTCTTTTTCCAATATTATAATTACGAGATAATATTTCTCTATCAGAGCAGTATTTTTCATTGAAAAGGGAATCTGCACTGCAGGCAGAATTATAAACACTAAACATAAATAATACTAATTATAGGAAAAAGAAAATAACTATTTGAATGGTAGAGATGATAATTCACTCAAAAACCTTGAAGAATATTAATGCAGGGAGCAGCCAAATTATACTAAACATTATTGGAATAATGTTTAGAATCGAAATAAATGTTTTTACAAAATTATTTTTCATCTTTTCCACCGGTAAAGTTATAGCTAAACAATTCTTCTTTCTTCTTTTATTAACATTAATATTTGTATCATAATATCTACATAGACTCTGTGTGTGAGTGGCGGCAGCATAATTTTTTTTATCATCAAAGAAACATAAGAAAGTAATGAGAACAGCTGCATATTCTTTCGGAGGCCACTCCTTCAATCAACATTCCAATTTAATCTTTAATTAAATGAAATGTGATAGGGATTCTTTACTATTTCCAATATATAGTTTGTTAAAACCATGCTGAGCCTTAATGGAGATGCGAAGAGGCTAGTAGGTCCTACCAAAGGACGTTGCCTCCTGAATTTCCGGCTCGTTGTCCTCGCTGAGATATTCCTGAGACAGCGAAAAACGGAAACAAGTGCATCCAGAGCCAATAATAATGCCAGTACTTGAACTGACTTAGCGCTACATTAATTATTGAAATAATAAATAAATCAATATCTCGAGTAGAAGAGTTTTGAAGCTCCCTAAGTTATTTTTTTCTTTTTGCCTTTATTAGGATAGTATATGCATGAAATACGGATCCCATCAAATTGTATTATTATTATTATTATTATTGTTATTGTTATTATATTTATTTTTCCATAATTTTCAATATTATTATCATCATCCTTATTATCTGTATAATTATTTTTAGCCATTATGATTTGTCCTTTATTATTATAAATATGATTATGAAATGATCCCAAATCTATTTCATCTGCTATTAGTGAGCTCATAAACTGAACTATCTCGATTTATAGGAGCAATATATGAGAAAGCATCTACTATCAATTAAAATTAGCAATAAGCCGGTAGACCATTGAAGAGAAGAATTTTCAATAGATTGCTGTTTGTACAGAATGGATAAATAAAGGGAAGGGAGGGGGGGGGGGGGGGAGACAAAAGATGGAATTTATAAAGACATTTAAGGAGATGTTGTGATATTGAATCTTGGCTTTGGATCAATTAAATGGGCTATTCTATATAATCGACTGACAAATAATCAATTTTTAAATACAAAAAAATATTTCGCCAATTCGTATGAAGTAAAAACGGCGGCGACAACTTTGAAAATTTCGTCAAATAAAAGAAAAACACAAACGAATTGGAATTAACAAATAAAAAAAAAAATAAATAAAGGGAAATGTTATAACTTTCAGTTTTCGGCTTCTCCTTGCCCTCATACAAAGTAAAAATGAAATAGTCTTTGTGTGAATATCCAAAGATAAAGTACAAAACGAGAAATGAAATTTGAAATTGCGCTGATGAAAACGGAATTACGAAAACTAGCGACAGTCTTCATGCGAATCGAAACTTAAATGAAATAAAACAAAAAGTATATCTACATATATGATAATAATTATGATGAAACATTAATTAAATGTAGGGGAACGAAAAGATCGAGAATTATCTAGCTTTCCGTACCGTTGGATTTTCATCAGCATCTTTGCAATTGCTACAGATATAATCGTCTTCTTCGGCAAGTTCTGTACGATCAAGTCCCACACAATGCATGTGAAACCATCCGTCGCAGCCACCATCGCATTGTACCCAGTCAACTTCACGGCCTTCAATAACAGACACATTGACATCATCATCGTTATTATTATTATTATTATGAAATAGAAGATATTGAAAAATGGAAATAGAGAGAATACTGAAAACTCACCACTTGGCCGTAAGCAATTGCTAGCGGCACAATCATCCTCCTCATCAGAAGTGTCTTGTTTAGTCTTTTTCCTATTACCACCTCTTCTTTTAGGTACCTCCTCACCTTCTTTTCTTTTGATCTGAGAAAATGTTAGCATAAACATAAATGTTAAATATCACCACACAACATAGAGTGAAACATTGTATAAACATTTGATTACGATTTCATATTGTATTAATTGGATATGTACTATTGTTACCTTCCTGGGTCCGCGTTTGAGAGCTCCTCCTGGTGCGTTAACGACGATTTTTTTAGTTTCTTTATTATTGAATGGTTTTTTTTTGAGAAGGGTTCTTTCCTCAGTAGTTTTTTGTCGGCCAATTTTTTTTAATAACTCAAATTCTTCAGATTTTCTTTTCCTACCCCGTTTTTTCACCACATCCTTTGTGGAATCAGCGTTAAAATTTGCTTGAATCTCCTCAAATGCAGCATATTTACGAACGCTGCTGGGACTATTAGTGTGACTGAGTATACGCCAAATATGTTGTGTTTCATCTAGTGCAACTTCCAAAAGATCACCTTCCATCATAAGCTCATCTAATTTTGATCTTGCACTCTCAGAGAGAACAACTGAATTTTCTGGATTTTGAGATTGTGATTTACGTTGAAATTTCGATACATATGAATAAGCATGTTCACTACTATTAAAAGTACTACATGAGGGCTCATCACCATCAATCGTAACAACTTCATCGTCATCGTTATCGCCATCCTCGGGAGCACTGAGAACGCTATCATCTGAATGTACTCCACTGAGTGGAGCAATTGCCTGTACACGTTGATGCAATTCTGGATTATTAGCGGCTTTTTTTAATTCGCTGCTTATGATTTTTTCAGTTTTTTCACGTGCAGCAGCTTCAACGAGTTTCTGTGATAAAACTGATAATTTTGCCAAAACAGAGGATATTTCGTCAGTAGCAAGGGCCTGCCTAGCTCGATCTTGCCAATTCATAGCACGCTCAGTGAGGCATTGAAGTGCTTCTCCCTCAGGTAAACGTATTGGAATTTTTTGTAAACTAACAAGAAGAGCCAAAATAGTCTCTAAACGTGGTCTACGTGATCTCAGACAACAGGGGCAGAGGAATTTAGTTTCTCTTGTTGTTGTTGGTATTTTACCTTTGTAAATTGTTTTTGGAAGTGGTACACAGTTTGAATGAAACCAGTCCTTGCACAATTCACACTGTAACATTAGCCCAAATCTTGGCCTTCTACAAACGCAATATCTTGAATCATCAAATCCAGCCTTCATTATATTTCTCTCTCGTAAATTACGCATTGCTCCCATCTCACGTTGTTCAGCTAATTTAAAAGCAGCAACTACATTGGCTGAATCACTTGAATCATCTAATTTAGTATCACATACAAATACAGCACCAATATTGCTATCATCACCTTTATTTTTTTTAGTTGTTTTGAGTGCTTGAACTCCTACACCAATTCTGGGTGATAGTGCCTCCATTAATGTATAGTGTGAATTTTTACGTAGAAAAGTTCTTGCTGTTCTTTCCTTCCAAACTTTAGCCTGAGATAATGTAGATTCCAATACTGGTAATGCATCAAGATGTAAAGGTATATTTCTACCTTTTTTTACAAGATCATCAAGAGTATCATAGTATGGAAAATTTTCTCTCGCTTGAACTTCTTCAACAGTCTTTGTCCACGTTTTAGCTTTTGTCAATATATCCTGTAAACTATCGAGGCTTGGTAAGTACGCATCAATTTCATCAGATTCTTGTATAAATTCTTCAATAATTACAATATTTTGACAGCTCTTGGATTGAAGAAATCCCTTAGCTTTTTCCTCCCATTTGTCAATATTAATTACAAGCTGTTGGAGCTTTGATAACATGTTTTCAACATTGTAATGAGGTGGAATGATCCGACCTGTCTCAATTAATTTACCAAGATCTTCACGTGTTACTGATTTTGAATCATCTAACATTGACTTAACCTCATCCAACCACTGTATTTGGCTTAATTTTTGTTTCAAACTAATTAATTGTGGTAATTCAATACAAATTGAATCGCCAAATTCAATGCATTTTTCTAATTTTTCAACTTGGCAATCCTCAAATTTTGATTCAAATTCTTCTGCATCCTTTTGAAATTGAACTACTTGATCCAGTATGTATTTAACCCCGTCAGATTCCTTCAATTCACAGCATAAATTTGTTATTTCTTTGTAAAATAAGGTGAGTTCTTCGACTGTCAATTTGTACTTGGTATCAACTGACTGTCTCGTTCTTGTGCGTTGCTTATTATTCAACAATTGTTGTGCAACACTCGCGCACTTTTCAGCATCCTGTACAGCGGTAGTAAGTGCTGTTAATAATTCACTTTCCGGAAATTTTTTACTCTCAGCCTCACTCAGCAGTTCCTTCAATTCACTCAATTCAATTTTTTCACCTTTAGGATCCATAGCTTCCTTGACTTTCGTCACCCACGAGTCAAAAGACTCGGCTTTTAATTTTAATTTTTGCAACATTATTGGTAATTCATCCAAGGTATAACGATATCTGAGTGTATGTTTCGCCGGTGAACAATCACAGAGATCAGTAAAGTGTCGTAAACACACGAGTTGAGAACTGTGACACGAGCAGGTCACAGCACTGAGAAAACAAGTTGTTTTACATGCTTCACACTGTCGTTCATCATCTGGCAGTAATTCGAATGCTTCCCTCTCTGCTTCAGTCACACCCTGCAATACATTTATTCAAATAATATTTTTAATATTAAGTTGATGCAGCATCTATAATTAATATGATTATTTTCTCCATTTTCTTTTTTCCTTTTCATCATGATTTTATAAATGATGATGAATGAAAATTGTAATTGGTGCCAATGTGTGGCATGTGAATGTGACATAACCTCAAAAATTTAGAAACTCACCAATGTGTTTAATATCTTGTATAATTTCTTGGATTTCGACTATATCACTATAACTCTTACAGCTATTATTATTATTATTATCAATATTATTATATTAATAATTATATTTATTAAGATAATAATAAATATAATTGTGATTTCTTGTTGTTGTTGTTGTTATATTGTCTATTGTTGATTATATAATTCACATAGTATTAATTGTCTTGACTAGCAAACACTTGAATACTTCAAGGCTGTGCTGCGAGATAAAGTGGTATAAAATACTTTGTCAAGTATGCCGGTAGTATGTGTTTTATGAGAAGGATTCGAAATTGAAAAATTTGAGGGGAAAAAAAAAGAAAACAACTATTGCCGATATTGCGCGCTTATTCTGACCGATCTACGACGATTTAATGCGCGCAGATATGCAGACATGGAGGGGGCTGTAGGACTTGTAACGTGGACAAACTAGAGACCAAATTCGTGGTTATACGTTCGATGGACTGGCAATATGTTCTTTTGACTGTCTCTCGCGACAATCTCGCCATGTACATGTATGTGCACGCCGTCTCTCTCTCTCTCTCTCTTTCTCTATCACTCACTCTCCCTCGCTCGCTCGCTCGCTCGCTTTCAACTATTTTATCTACCATGTGTACTATCATCACACTGTTGAGTGTAGAGTGTTGAATTTCTTGTTGATCTGCGTAAAATGGCAACCCCGTATAGCTTTATTTCACTTTGTTTGTTTGTGCTTTCATTATTTTCATCTCTCTCTCTCCCTCTCTCCTTGTTTTTTCTTTTTCAATTTTTTTATTCCTCAATTTTCATGGAAAAAAGTGTGGGTAGTATAATAAAGAAGTATAGTGGTAGTGAGGATGTGGCAGCAGCCGACAAATTGACTATAGTCCGCCAACTCTACACAATTAACTCTGTATTTATACATGTATATAATGTGTTTAAGGTAACTTTGTCGCGCGGTATTCTTCTATAAATATTCGTTGGCTTACTCTGTTTTGTATAGCTTATAATTTCTCAATTCTATTAAGAATGTGTAATAAAAGTATTGAATCCACACTTACCCATTCGAGTAAATTCTTTCGCAGTTTCTTTTCATCTTCCACCATTTGTAGCATATCTTGATAGGTCGCAGTAGCTATTCCGATATCAAGAGAATCTGGATCCAGAGACATTTTACATACCAATTCATCATGAGAAAAGACACAGAACCGTCGTAAATTCGAATAATGTGCAATACATTCTCTGCCAATCTTTAGCTGCAATGAAATATGCGATCATTTAAACTATTTCAATAGCAGACTGATATATATGTGATTATAATTACCCAATCAGCTGGTGCAAAATTGACAGCTTCAGCAAAGTTATAGCCTTGATTGAATCCTGCGTGATATGCACGTGGAAAAGTCACGACAAATTCACCAGCATGTTGATCAGTTCTAAAGACTGGTACACCTTCATTTGTTAAAATTGTTGGATTCATAATCGTAACAAGTTGATGTAGCAAATCTGGTTGACTGTGGAATAATTCAGGAGCAGCAGATTTCATTGAATGCTCAAACTTTTCAGCTTCTGAACCGGGAACACCATACCATGTTTTCGGTTCACCCCAGTGCAAATAATTGATGGAATAACTCCAATGATCCTCATTGTGCCAACAGAATGTAGCAAAACACATTCCAACGTACATCCAAGGGACCTTCATACCACTAATGTCAGCATTGATATGTCCCAAAACGCTACCTTGTAGTACAGGGAGATTATTTAAATTCCATGCAGACTCTGCATATTCTTGATCGCATGTAAACAAATTGACACTTGTTTTTGTTGGAAAACCTGAGCCATGATCCATAGTATGAAGATCAGCACCATATTCTACAGTTACATCTTCATCGATAGATGAAACAATTCTCCAAAATTCTTTCTCTACTAAAGTAGTTGGTACCATATGTACGGGCATATTGAAATAATCACTTTTAAATTGATCAGCCATTTCACCAAATTGCTGAAGAGTATACTCTCTTTGGGCCTGTTCGAAACCAAAAGCCTCCATGGGTTTTGAAACTTCTTCGGCAACGCATTTTGGGCATCGCCAATCACCTTTTGGAATTTCTGTTAGGGGTGGTAATAGACAAAAAGTGTGATAGCTATCATCGCAACCATCGCATAATAGCATACTCTCTTCCATATCACCTCGTCCACAATTGTGACAAATATATTTAGCCAATGGATCATAGTCATAGGTCTGTTTAACGCCCCGAGTTTTATTAGATTTTTTAGTTTCTTTTGTAAAACCAGCCATCTTTGGTCCAGCTCCATAAAATTGAAGTTTCTTTAGCTCCTTACTATCAGCATCTGGATCATCTTTGCATATATCTTTGAGGCATTCATTATCTGAATCACACTCTTCTTTACTACAGTCTTCTTGCTTTATAGAAATATCATGTTGTTTACCATCATCATCATCATCATCGTGCTGACCAGTGAAACGTTTTGATCGCCTTGAGAATTTAGCAGGAGGTGGCTTTATTTGTTGTCTTGAAATAATACCATGTGGCTTATAGTCACGATCTTTCTTCTCGTGGCTCTCTACTGTCTCTGGCTCAATTTTAATATCTCCTAAAGTCTTGCCTTGTTTGAAGACATCAAATGGATAGAGAATTCTTTCATAGTGATTTTTTAATATGCTTCCAACACTCCTACCAGATGGATAGCCTAATTTATTTGCTATTTTGGCCCATCTACGTTCTCTCGTTACTGTTTCTATTCCACCTTACAAAGAGAAAAATAAATAATTATTCATTTTATTACTATTGATGTTTAATATTAATCAATATATATGTTTACCTTCATCAGTTACTATTTTATGCAACGAATAGAGATCGAGGGCTTTTCTCTCTACTAGTGGAATTTTCAGAGAGGAACCTTGAAGTTCCCAAAATTTAGCAATTTGATCTAAAAAATTCAATTTGATCCTTGTCTTTGCTTCTAGTTCATTCAATCTCTGGATTCTTGGAGTAAATTTGAATTTGTCAACATCAACTGCAAACGGTGGTTGCCAATTCTACAATTCAAGTTAATAAATTAATATCCTTGTCACCACATTGTCATAATCATTAAAGTATCCCCCCCCCCCCCCGGGCTTTCTATTCTAATGAAAAAAAGCTCCAATTCTCCAGTTATTAATAAAGTAATCAATAAATTTATCCTCGTGATTTTATTCTAATTATTCCGGCCATTTTATCATGAAAAACATGAAACATATATCGAGTATGCCATGGCATACTCATGTCATACCGTCGTAATTCATATGATATTTTTAATTCTTTCATATTTTCTCCGAAAATATAATAATAAAACATAATAACTATAATTATCATTCAATTTTCTATAAATTCAATTAATAAATTATTTGCCTGTGTCAATCTATCCAAGCTACCTTTTTCCTTAGTTTTATACATGTATACAATACTAACTCACTCCTGTACCCCCCACTTTCCTTTCTATTGTCACGTACTGATGCGACGCCTTACCACGATGATTCCTGTGATATGCTTCAGTAATTTTTTTTTCAATCCGAATATTACAATTTTCATTGTTTTTTTTTAAATTTTATCATACTAATTAATAATAAGAGAATATTTTGGAGCAAGTTAGTTTTTGTAAACTAACTATTGACATTAGAATGAATGAATACTACGTAATAACACTCACGGGTGGTGGTTTAATCTTGCATATGCCAGATTTTTCAGCGATTGGACGTATTTTAGCAATGTAACCAAGAGGATCCAAAAATTCCTCAGGGGTAGGTTCAAAAACTGGGGCCTCAGGTGGAATACCAAATTCGAAATCCGTTTCGGAGCAGCCACTGGTTGTACATTTATCCCCCATAATGTTCCTCGTCGTGTTTAAAGTACGGTGATTAAATCTTGTGCTTTCTATATTATTGGCATCTACTTTTGATACCATGACTCTGGCTTTTCACTTTGATACTTCTCGTAGTAATATCGACACAATAATTGTCCAATTAGTTCATACAACCCCCCACAAGCAAATTGAAAAAAGAAAAAAAGAAAAAAAAATGGATCTCGAGGCTTCTTTGCAATCGAGATGAAGAGAAGAATTCTCAATTTCGCACTGTGTTGATGCACTGTGTTGTATGATCTGTTTAATAATTTTCTCACTCCGGTATTAATTTATTTGGTTTAAGGTACTTTCCCCGCTTAGCCATGATTGCAGCAATGATGTGCGTGGATTTTACCGTGTTTTGTCGACGATCCTTAACAAAAGATTAGACAACAGTGCTGCAACTTGACAACGGGGGAACGTTAGCATGGACAACCACCATTGATGTCACGTAATTGTTCTGCTGCTGTTTAATTTTGTATGAAATTCAAAGATGCATTTAGCGTCCTTATTCAAGTTGTAAACTTGTTCAATTAAATATTCTCCAGTGGAATATACATATAAGTTGTTCGATGTGGTGATGAGGTTGAAGCACGACTCTTGACGGCGGTGACGATGGTGATGAGACTATGGTATACTGTTGTATCGTCGTATACGTTACGCGCAAACTCAAGCAATTTTTTTAGGTGTCTCTGTTGGTCCTGCAGCAGCAGCAGCAGAGCAGCACTGAACAGCTTCGCGAAGCCTCGCGCACGGCCAACTGCTTTCTGTGTTTTCTGTTTTTCCCCTTCTCTTTCTTTCTCTTTCTAACACTCGGAAAATTTACAACTTATTCTTTCCAATGAGTAGAATGGAGAACCTTGTTGTCCACCAATTTTGTATCACATTACCCACTACTAATTAGCCTCTACACAAATATATTCATATTGATTATCCGTTAAACTGATGATGAATGTCACAGTGCAGATTAGATGAATTATATCGAAATTTCTCCACTGTACTGAAGCTTTAGAGCAATTAATGTAACACAGCTTGGAAGAACGTAAGAAAAATTGTCATATCCTGCAAATAACAAATTTTATCTTCCTAAAATATATTGAATTTAACCACATTTTTTTGTATTATGAACAGATACCATTGCACAGAATCTGATTATCGATTAGAAATACTCCGGAATTGTATATTATGCTCATATTAATTTGAGTTTCTATTGGATAAAGAGGAGTGATGTCAGAGAATTCTCGTTGTGATTGGATCAAAAATGAAAACTAAATGGCTCATGTACTATAGCAGTACAACCTAACCCAAAGCGAGGTTACTAGGGGTATCTAGTAACCTTGACCCAAAGTTACTAGAGATTGCCGTTGGCGTTGTAAATTCGCTTAATCGAGTGAGCGCGAAACAGTGATGAATTTGAATAGGAGAGGACATTAGTTTCATGCAAAAGTTTACCTTGTGTATCAAATTGATCATTGTTTTTGACGGGATTTACCTATCCAAATTTGGAAAAATCAGCTTTTTGGGAATATCTCTGCATCTGTTGGTTGTAGCGTAAAAATTCCGATTGGAGGTGAAAGCTGAGCTCATTTGCCATCGATTTAGAGGTCTTTGTGGACCTGTAGAGATCTGTATGTGGGGTAACGAATGGAAAAAGATGAGCTGCTTGAAAAACAAACATCAGTAATACAACTGCAATGTATTGTGAATGGCAAAAATAAAAGTACATCAAGGATGTATATAAATCAAAAAGTGTGTTGCAACAACATATTTATCACCAAAATTAGAAAATCAGTTCAATTACTAGCACTTACATTCTATGTTCAATTACTAACACTTATATGCTATGTTCAATTGAAGAGCCTCGGTAAAGCTACAGATCATATGAATCAAGAATATGTGTGATTCCAGTTAGTCCATTGAAATGTTACAAAATTTAGGGGGTAACCTTGAAAAATGGGTAGGCTTCTATTTTTTTTTCCGTTGTGTAGGGGGGGTCTTGGTTAGCTTAAAGCCAAGTTTTCGAGGTCACAACCCTTGTGCGTTAGCCGCCATCTCCGAAAAGGGGGTGAAAGTGTTTTTTTGCCCTAGCGCCTGAACTACGGGGTTTAGAAAAATTTTGTGGAGACAAAAGTTATAGGAAATTTAATTTCCTACAACTTTGGTCCAGTAACTTTTTATCGTAGGAGGTCAAAACACAAAGTTATTTGACAAAAACTCCTACGACATTTACAAAAAAAATGGTTTTTGCCCCATATCTTTCTTTGGGAGCACTTTAGGGAAAAATACCCTCAGAGCAGCTTTGAAGTTCGTTCTCTGAGGAATATTTTTCACTAAAAAAAAGTTAATTTTCATTAACTCTTAACCCTTTTATGAGCGGTGGAAAATTTCCGGCGGGGTAAAAAAAAAATGTGAGACCAATTTTTTCTCAAATTTTTGGCTCTGGCGAGTTGGTGACGTCATCTTGAGTACACCCCAAACTCGTTAGAGCCCCCTCCTTCTCCTTTGGCCGCCATTTTGAAAAAAGGGATGAAAATAGATTTTTCGCTCTAGCGGCCAAAATATGAAGGTGAGAAAAAAATTGTTAGAACAAAAGTTGTAGAAAATTCAATTTTCTACATTTTTTGTCCTTTAACTTTTTGTCGTAAAAGGTCAACATACAAAGTTATTTGACAAAAACTCCTACGACGTTTACAAAAAAAATCGTTTTTGCCCCATATCTTTTTATGGGTGCATTTTAGGGGAAAATACCCTCAGAGCAACTTTGAAGTTCGTTCTCTGAGGAATATTTTTCACTGAAAAAAAGTTAATTTTCATTAACTTTTAACCGTTTTATCAGCGGTGGAAAATTTCAGGCGGGATAAAAAAAAAATGAGACTAATTTTTTCGTAGATTTTTCGCTCTAGCGGCCAAAATATGAAGGTGAGAAAAAAGTTGTTGGAACAAAAGTTGTAGAAAATCGAATTTCCTAGAGATTCGTATCTCTGTCACTCGAAATTAATTTTTTCGAGTTTTCTGAAAATTCGATTTTTTTCACCCAGATTTGAAGGGGTTTACCTTGGGAAAAATTGAAAAAAACACTTTTTTGGCAATATCTCGGGTTCTATTGGTCGTATCGCCAATCCGTTGCGCTCAAATGAAAGGTCTCATCGCCCTCCACATGTCCCCCGAAAATCATCGATTTTTATCCAAAATTAAGAAAGTTATGAGCCAAAAACTAATTTTCATAAAATGGCTTGTAACTTTTTTAATTTTCGATAAAAATCGATGATTTTTTGGGGAGATGTGGAGGGCGATGAGACCTTTAATTTAAGCGCGACCCCAATGCGCTGCGACCAATAGAACCCGAGATATTGCCAAAAAAGTGATTTTCCAATTTTTCCCAAGGTAAACCCCTTCAAATCTGGGTGAAAAAATCGAATTTTCAAAAAACTCGAAAAAATTAATTTCAATACATGTTTTCCGCCTAAAATTTCCTCAACTTTCCAATGGAATCGTCAAAAAAAAATCGAATTCGTTAAGCTACAAATTCTCAGATTATATGAATCAAAAACATGTGTGATTCAAGTGATTAATTCGATTGCAATGCGAAATGGAAACATATATAACAAGACATTAGGGCGTAGGCTTCAAGTACTTGGCAATGAATGCAACTGCAATGCGCTCTTATCGCCATCACAGGCATTATTCAATAGAATTACATCCATATCAATTGTCACAGCTCATCGCAATAGCCATTTCCTTCTTGATGATAATTATTCTATCATTCATTCATTTTTTCACTAATGTGAATTCTCAATGAATCAAAAACAACTATGAATGCAGCCTCTGTCACTTACACACACCACAGCAGCGCACCATACACTGCATCCCCCTCATCAACCGATATAAAGAAATTTAAACTTACCGTTTTTTTTTTCAAGTCCAAAATCGAGAAATGTATCGCAAGAGTAACTTTCAGCAGCTCAGCGTATGGCTGCTCCTCCATACAGTGGGCCATACCAAGCATTTTCATGATTACACTGTCAGCGCGTTACTATAAGATGCGACATCACCACGAGTCCAAGTCTCTGACTGAATGGCTCTTGATGTGGTACGCGCTACGGCGTCCCGAATATTTAAATAACTGAGCATCAACTCACTCGATTCCGAGCGAACAAACATACATTATCAAATATTACTTCATTGAAGTAACCATATCGTTTCAAAATGTAACGAATGAAAAAACTATAAATCAACAATACAACTGAAATGTGTTGTGACTGGCAAACTATGAAAACAAATAGAGCATGTACAAATCGAACTATATGTTGCAACAGCCCATTTACAACAAAACTTATGATGTTAGCCATGACAAAATGTACAATCAAAAATATGTATATACCACTAAGCATCAACTCCACTCGATTCAGAGTGAATGAAAATACATCATCAATATTATTTCATTGAACAACCATGTCATTTCAAAATGTAATGAATGGAAAACAATGAGCTGCAATACAATTGCAATGTATTCAAAATGCCAAAATTTATAAAAACACATGAAGGATGTGTATAAATCATAAAATGTGGTACAGCAATACATTCATAACGAAAATTGTGATGTTATTCAATTAATAGCATCTAGATGCTACATTCAATTTAAGAGCCTCATTAAGTTACAAATTCTCAGATTATATGAATCAAAAACATGTGTGATTCAAGTACTTTGTGATTAATTCGATTGCAATGCGAAATGGAAACATATATAACAAGACATTAGGGCGTATGCTTCAAGTACTTGGCAATGAATGCAACTGCAATGCGCTCTTATCGCCATCACAGGCAACATTCAATAGAATTACATCCATATCAATTGTCACAGCTCATCGCAATAGCCATTTCCTTCTTGATGATAATTATTCTATCATTCATTCATTTTTTCACTAATGTGAATTCTCAATGAATCAAAAACAACTATGAATGCAGCCTCTGTCACTTACACACACCACAGCAGCGCACCATACACTGCATCCCCCTCATCAACCGATATAAAGAAATTTAAACTTACCGTTTTTTTTTCAAGTCCAAAATCGAGAAATGTATCGCAAGAGTAACTTTCAGCAGCTCAGCGTATGGCTGCTCCTCCATACAGTGGGCCATACCAAGCATTTTCATGATTACACTGTCAGCGCGTTACTATAAGATGCGACATCACCACGAGTCCAAGTCTCTGACTGAATGGCTCTTTATGTGGTACGCGCTACGGCGTCCCGAATATTCAAATAACTGAGCATCAACTCACTCGATTCCGAGCGAACAAACATACATTATCGAATATCACTTCATTGAAGTAACCATATCGTTTCAAAATGTAACGAATGAAAAAACCATAAATCAACAATACAACTCAAATGTATTGTAAGTGGCAAACTATGAAATCAAATAAAGCATGTACAAATTGAACTATACGTTGCAACAGCCCATTTACAACAAAACTTATGATGTTAGCCATGACAAAATGTACAACCAAAAATATGTATATAACACTAAGCATCAACTCCACTTGATTCAGAGTGAATCAAAATACATTATCAATATTATTTCATTAAACAGCCATGTCATTTCAAAATGTAATGAATGGAAAATAATGAGCTGCAATACAATTGCAATGTATTCTAAATGCCAAAATTTATAAAAACACATGAAGAATGTGTATAAAACATAAAATGAGGTACAGCAACACACTATAACGAAGATTATGATGTTATTCAATTAATAGCATGAACATGCTATATTCAATTTAAGAGCCTCGTTAAGCTACAAATTCTCAGATTATATGAATCAAAAACATGTGTGATTCAAGTACTTTGTGATTAATTCGATTGCAATGCGAAATGGAAACATATATAACAAGACATTAGGGCGTATGCTTCAAGTACTTGGCAATGAATGCAACTGCAATGCGCTCTTATCGCCATCACAGGCAACATTCAATAGAATTACATCCATATCAATTGTCACAGCTCATCGCAATAGCCATTTCCTTCTTGATGATAATTATTCTATCATTCATTCATTTTTTCACTAATGTGAATTCTCAATGAATCAAAAACAACTATGAATGCAGCCTCTGTCACTTACACACACCACAGCAGCGCACCATACACTGCATCCCCCTCATCAACCGATATAAAGAAATGCACGTTTAAAACGTTCTGTATGGTTAGTTAGTATTACTCAAAATATTGGTGGAGCAAAGAGAAGACAAAATCCAAAACAAAAAGATTACGACGCAAAAATAATTGCAATAAGGGAACCAAGTACTAGTCTCTTTGTAATTACTGCAATAGGGGAGGGGAGATATGTTCTTCTAAGAAAAGCAGATCCAAAATTCGACTATTGGAAAAAATGCACATGGCGCGCCCGTTTAAAAAAAAAAAAAACTCAGTCATTCCGTGAAAACTATACTAAATGTTGAAAGAAACGGGCGGGCCATGTGCATTTTTTTCAATAGTCGAATTTTGGATCTGCTTTTCTTAGAAGAACATATCTCCCCTCCCCTATTGCAGTAATTACAAAGAGACTAGTACTTGGTTCCCTTATTGCAATTATTTTTGCGTCGTAATCTCTTCGTTTTGGATTTTGTCTTCTTTTTGCTCCCCCAATATTTTGAGTAATACTAACTAACCATACAGAACGTTTTAAACGTGCACATGGCGCGTTCTTTTTTATTTTTAATAATTTGTCGGCCCACATCACGTTTTTTTGCGTAATTGTCAATTTCTTTATAGCTAAATTATCATATTAATTTTTAAGTAATGATATTTCCGGTATCAAGAGAGATAGAAAGTTTTTTGTCATTACTTTTATAATAGATCTAATTTTTCTCAATAAAAAAGGTGTTCATGAAAATTTCTCTATCTCGTTCCGATTCCGAGTTATTAGAAAAAAAAAACTGAATTCGAAAGGATTGAACCAATCAATGTTACGAATTTACCGCTTTTTCACTTTAAACAATGATGCCAACATCGGCTCGTCATTTCTTCGAGTCGAGTCTGTCGCGGGAATATCATGAGTCATTGCTGCCAACGCTGCAACGAAATGTCTCACGGACTTCTCATTTTACACAAAAACGTCGGAAAGGGGCGTGGCTTCCATTAGAATGATTAATTTCTCAACATCTGCATTGTTTTTCAATGGATTAAATATTAATTTTTCAATAGAATGTTGAGACGAACATGTGATATGTTTTTGGGTGAAAAATAATGCTTAATTAAAAAAAAAAAAAAACCGTCTAATCCTAATTGTAAATTATGCGCGTGCACGTTTTTAAACGTTCACATAGCGCAAAACGCTACCGCGTTTTTTGATTGAAAATATGAATTTTCATGGATTTGAGTGGGTGATCCCAAAATAACGCTTGAAACGCCGTATGTTCATTATTTACGGAGATAATCGCAAAAAACGAAGAAAGTTCACTTTTTGGGAATATCTCTGCATCTGTTGGTCGTACCTTACAAATTTTGATTGGAGGTGAAAGCTGAGCTCATTTGCCATCGATTCATATGGTTTTACCATTGAAAATATCGATTTTCGCGGATTTGAGTGAGTGATCCCAAAATAACGCTTAAAACGCCGTATCTCCATTATTTAGCGAGATAATCGCAAAAAACTGAAAAAGTTCCTTTTTTGCAGATAGCTCTGCATTTATCGGTTGTACCGTGAAAATTGTGATTGGAGCTGAAAGCTGAGCTCATTCAACATCGATTCATGTGGTTTTACAATTGAAAATATTGATTTTCGCGGATTTGAGTGAGTGATCCCAAAATAACGCTTAAAACGCCGTATTTCCATTATTTAGCGAGATAATCGCAAAAAACAAAAAAAGTTCCTTTTTTGCAGATATCTCTGCATTTATTGGTTGTACCGTGAAAATTTTGATTGGAGGTGAAAGCTGAGCTCATTTGCCATCGATTCATGTGGTTTTACAATTGAAAATGTTGATTTTCGCAGATTTGAGTGAGTGATCCCAAAATAACGCTTAAAACGCCGTATCTCCATTATTTAGCGAGATAATCGCAAAAAACTAAAAAAGTTCCTTTTTTGCAGATATCTCTGCATTTATTGGTTGTACCGTGAAAATCTTGATTGGAGGTGAAAGCTGAGCTCATTTGCCATCGATTCATGTGGTTTTACCATTGAAAATATCGATTTTCGCGGATTTGAGTGAGTGATCCCAAAATAACGCTTAAAACGCCGTATCTCCATTATTCAGCGAGATAATCGCAAAAAACTGAAAAAGTTCCTTTTTTGCAGATAGCTCTGCATTTATCGGTTGTACCGTGAAAATTTTGATTGGAGGTGAAAGCTGAGCTCATTCAACATCGATTCATGTGGTTTTACAATTGAAAATATTGATTTTCGCGGATTTGAGTGAGTGATCCCAAAATAACGCTTAAAACGCCGTATTTCCATTATTTAGCGAGATAATCGCAAAAAAAAAAAAAAGTTCCTTTTTTGCAGATATCTCTGCATTGATTGGTTGTACCGTGAAAATTTTGATTGGAGGTGAAAGCTGAGCTCATTTGCCATCGATTCATGTGGTTTTACCATTGAAAATATCGATTTTCGCGGATTTGAGTGAGTGATCCCAAAATAACGCTTAAAACGCCGTATCTCCATTATTTAGCGAGATAATCGCAAAAAACTAAAAAAGTTCCTTTTTTGCAGATATCTCTGCATTTATTGGTTGTACCGTGAAAATTTTGATTGGAGGTGAAAGCTGAGCTCATTTGCCATCGATTCATGTGGTTTTACCATTGAAAATATCGATTTTCGCGGATTTGAGTGAGTGATCCCAGAATAACGCTTAAAACGCCGTATCTCCATTATTTAGCGAGATAATCGCAAAAAACTGAAAAAGTTCCTTTTTTGCAGATAGCTCTGCATTTATCGGTTGTACCGTGAAAATTTTGATTGGAGCTGAAAGCTGAGCTCATTCAACATCGATTCATGTGGTTTTACAATTGAAAATATTGATTTTCGCGGATTTGAGTGAGTGATCCCAAAATAACGCTTAAAACGCCGTATTTCCATTATTTAGCGAGATAATCGCAAAAAACAAAAAAAGTTCCTTTTTTGCAGATATCTCTGCATTTATTGGTTGTACCGTGAAAATTTTGATTGGAGGTGAAAGCTGAGCTCATTTGCCATCGATTCATGTGGTTTTACAATTGAAAATGTTGATTTTCGCAGATTTGAGTGAGTGATCCCAAAATAACGCTTAAAACGCCGTATCTCCATTATTTAGCGAGATAATCGCAAAAAACTAAAAAAGTTCCTTTTTTGCAGATATCTCTGCATTTATTGGTTGTACCGTGAAAATCTTGATTGGAGGTGAAAGCTGAGCTCATTTGCCATCGATTCATGTGGTTTTACCATTGAAAATATCGATTTTCGCGGATTTGAGTGAGTGATCCCAAAATAACGCTTAAAACGCCGTATCTCCATTATTCAGCGAGATAATCGCAAAAAACTGAAAAAGTTCCTTTTTTGCAGATAGCTCTGCATTTATCGGTTGTACCGTGAAAATTTTGATTGGAGGTGAAAGCTGAGCTCATTCAACATCGATTCATGTGGTTTTACAATTGAAAATATTGATTTTCGCGGATTTGAGTGAGTGATCCCAAAATAACGCTTAAAACGCCGTATTTCCATTATTTAGCGAGATAATCGCAAAAAAAAAAAAAAGTTCCTTTTTTGCAGATATCTCTGCATTGATTGGTTGTACCGTGAAAATTTTGATTGGAGGTGAAAGCTGAGCTCATTTGCCATCGATTCATGTGGTTTTACCATTGAAAATATCGATTTTCGCGGATTTGAGTGAGTGATCCCAAAATAACGCTTAAAACGCCGTATCTCCATTATTTAGCGAGATAATCGCAAAAAACTAAAAAAGTTCCTTTTTTGCAGATATCTCTGCATTTATTGGTTGTACCGTGAAAATTTTGATTGGAGGTGAAAGCTGAGCTCATTTGCCATCGATTCATGTGGTTTTACCATTGAAAATATCGATTTTCGCGGATTTGAGTGAGTGATCCCAGAATAACGCTTAAAACGCCGTATCTCCATTATTTAGCGAGATAATCGCAAAAAACTGAAAAAGTTCCTTTTTTGCAGATAGCTCTGCATTTATCGGTTGTACCGTGAAAATTTTGATTGGAGGTGAAAGCTGAGCTCATTCAACATCGATTCATGTGGTTTTACAATTGAAAATATTGATTTTTGCGGATTTGAGTAAGTGATCCCAAAATAACGCTTAAAACGCCGTATTTCCATTATTTAGCGAGATAATCGCAAAAAACTAAAAAAGTTCCTTTTTTGCAGATATCTCTGCATTTATTGGTTGTACCGTGGAAATTTTGATTGGAGGTGAAAGCTGAGCTCATTTGCCATCGATTCATGTGGTTTTACAATTGAAAATGTTGATTTTCGCGGATTTGAGTGAGTGATCCCAAAATAACGCTTAAAACGCCGTATCTCCATTATTTAGCGAGATAATCGCAAAAAAAAAAAAAAGTTCCTTTTTTGCAGATATCTCTGCATTGATTGGTTGTACCGTGAAAATTTTGATTGGAGGTGAAAGCTGAGCTCATTTGCCATCGATTCATGTGGTTTTACCATTGAAAATATCGATTTTCGCGGATTTGAGTGAGTGATCCCAAAATAACGCTTAAAACGCCGTATCTCCATTATTTAGCGAGATAATCGCAAAAAACTAAAAAAGTTCCTTTTTTGCAGATATCTCTGCATTTATTGGTTGTACCGTGAAAATTTTGATTGGAGGTGAAAGCTGAGCTCATTTGCCATCGATTCATGTGGTTTTACCATTGAAAATATCGATATTCGCGGATTTGAGTGAGTGATCCCAGAATAACGCTTAAAACGCCGTATCTCCATTATTTAGCGAGATAATCGCAAAAAACTGAAAAAGTTCCTTTTTTGCAGATAGCTCTGCATTTATCGGTTGTACCGTGAAAATTTTGATTGGAGGTGAAAGCTGAGCTCATTCAACATCGATTCATGTGGTTTTACAATTGAAAATATTGATTTTTGCGGATTTGAGTAAGTGATCCCAAAATAACGCTTAAAACGCCGTATTTCCATTATTTAGCGAGATAATCGCAAAAAACTAAAAAAGTTCCTTTTTTGCAGATATCTCTGCATTTATTGGTTGTACCGTGGAAATTTTGATTGGAGGTGAAAGCTGAGCTCATTTGCCATCGATTCATGTGGTTTTACAATTGAAAATGTTGATTTTCGCGGATTTGAGTGAGTGATCCCAAAATAACGCTTAAAACGCCGTATCTCCATTATTTAGCGAGATAATCGCAAAAAACTAAAAAAGTTCCTTTTTTGCAGATATCTCTGCATTTATTGGTTGTACCGTGAAAATTTTGATTGGAGGTGAAAGCTGAGCTCATTTGCCATCGATTCATGTGGTTTTACAATTGAAAATGTTGATTTTCGCGGATTTGAGTGAGTGATCCCAAAATAACGCTTAAAACGCCGTATCTCCATTATTTAGCGAGATAATCGCAAAAAATTAAAAAAGTTCCTTTTTTGCAGATATCTCTGCATTTATTGGTTGTACCGTGAAAATTTTGATTGGAGGTGAAAGCTGAGCTCATTTGCCATCGATTCATGTGGTTTTACAATTGAAAATGTTGATTTTCGCGGATTTGAGTGAGTGATCCCAAAATAACGCTTAAAACGCCGTATCTCCATTATTTAGCGAGATAATCGCAAAAAAAAAAAAAAGTTCCTTTTTTGCAGATATCTCTGCATTGATTGGTTGTACCGTGAAAATTTTGATTGGAGGTGAAAGCTGAGCTCATTTGCCATCGATTCATGTGGTTTTACCATTGAAAATATCGATTTTCGCGGATTTGAGTGAGTGATCCCAAAATAACGCTTAAAACGCCGTATCTCCATTATTTAGCGAGATAATCGCAAAAAACTAAAAAAGTTCCTTTTTTGCAGATATCTCTGCATTTATTGGTTGTACCGTGAAAATTTTGATTGGAGGTGAAAGCTGAGCTCATTTGCCATCGATTCATGTGGTTTTACCATTGAAAATATCGATATTCGCGGATTTGAGTGAGTGATCCCAGAATAACGCTTAAAACGCCGTATCTCCATTATTTAGCGAGATAATCGCAAAAAACTGAAAAAGTTCCTTTTTTGCAGATAGCTCTGCATTTATCGGTTGTACCGTGAAAATTTTGATTGGAGGTGAAAGCTGAGCTCATTCAACATCGATTCATGTGGTTTTACAATTGAAAATATTGATTTTTGCGGATTTGAGTAAGTGATCCCAAAATAACGCTTAAAACGCCGTATTTCCATTATTTAGCGAGATAATCGCAAAAAACTAAAAAAGTTCCTTTTTTGCAGATATCTCTGCATTTATTGGTTGTACCGTGGAAATTTTGATTGGAGGTGAAAGCTGAGCTCATTTGCCATCGATTCATGTGGTTTTACAATTGAAAATGTTGATTTTCGCGGATTTGAGTGAGTGATCCCAAAATAACGCTTAAAACGCCGTATCTCCATTATTTAGCGAGATAATCGCAAAAAACTAAAAAAGTTCCTTTTTTGCAGATATCTCTGCATTTATTGGTTGTACCGTGAAAATTTTGATTGGAGGTGAAAGCTGAGCTCATTTGCCATCGATTCATGTGGTTTTACAATTGAAAATGTTGATTTTCGCGGATTTGAGTGAGTGATCCCAAAATAACGCTTAAAACGCCGTATCTCCATTATTTAGCGAGATAATCGCAAAAAACTAAAAAAGTTCCTTTTTTGCAGATATCTCTGCATTTATTGGTTGTACCGTGAAAATTTTGATTGGAGGTGAAAGCTGAGCTCATTTGCCATCGATTCATGTGGTTTTACCATTGAAAATATCGATTTTCGCGGATTTGAGTGAGTGATCCCAGAATAACGCTTAAAACGCCGTATCTCCATTATTTAGCGAGATAATCGCAAAAAACTGAAAAAGTTCCTTTTTTGCAGATAGCTCTGCATTTATCGGTTGTACCGTGAAAATTTTGATTGGAGGTGAAAGCTGAGCTCATTCAACATCGATTCATGTGGTTTTACAATTGAAAATATTGATTTTTGCGGATTTGAGTAAGTGATCCCAAAATAACGCTTAAAACGCCGTATTTCCATTATTTAGCGAGATAATCGCAAAAAACTAAAAAAGTTCCTTTTTTGCAGATATCTCTGCATTTATTGGTTGTACCGTGGAAATTTTGATTGGAGGTGAAAGCTGAGCTCATTTGCCATCGATTCATGTGGTTTTACAATTGAAAATGTTGATTTTCGCGGATTTGAGTGAGTGATCCCAAAATAACGCTTAAAACGCCGTATCTCCATTATTTAGCGAGATAATCGCAAAAAACTAAAAAAGTTCCTTTTTTGCAGATATCTCTGCATTTATTGGTTGTACCGTGAAAATCTTGATTGGAGGTGAAAGCTGAGCTCATTTGCCATCGATTCATGTGGTTTTACCATTGAAAATATCGATTTTCGCGGATTTGAGTGAGTGATCCCAAAATAACGCTTAAAACGCCGTATCTCCATTATTTAGCGAGATAATCGCAAAAAACTAAAAAAGTTCCTTTTTTGCAGATATCTCTGCATTTATCGGTTGTACCGTGAAAATTTTGATTGGAGGTGAAAGCTGAGCTCATTTGCCATCGATTCATGTGGTTTTACAATTGAAAATGTTGATTTTCGCGGATTTGGGTGAGTGATCCCAAAATAACGCTTAAAACGCCGTATCTCCATTATTTAGCGAGATAATCGCAAAAAACTAAAAAAGTTCCTTTTTTGCAGATATCTCTGCATTTATTGGTTGTACCGTGAAAATCTTGATTGGAGGTGAAAGCTGAGCTCATTTGCCATCGATTCATGTGGTTTTACAATTGAAAATATTGATTTTCGCGGATTTGAGTGAGTGATCCCAAAATAACGCTTAAAACGCCGTATCTCCATTATTTAGCGAGATAATCGCAAAAAACTAAAAAAGTTCCTTTTTTGCAGATATCTCTGCATTTATCGGTTGTACCGTGAAAATTTTGATTGGAGGTGAAAGCTGAGCTCATTCAACATCGATTCATGTGGTTTTACAATTGAAAATATTGATTTTCGCGGATTTGAGTGAGTGATCCCAAAATAACGCTTAAAACGCCGTATCTCCATTATTTAGCGAGATAATCGCAAAAAACTAAAAAAGTTCCTTTTTTGCAGATATCTCTGCATTTATTGGTTGTACCGTGAAAATCTTGATTGGAGGTGAAAGCTGAGCTCATTTGCCATCGATTCATGTGGTTTTACCATTGAAAATATCGATTTTCGCGGATTTGAGTGAGTGATCCCAAAATAACGCTTAAAACGCCGTATCTCCATTATTTAGCGAGATAATCGCAAAAAACTAAAAAAGTTCCTTTTTTGCAGATATCTCTGCATTTATCGGTTGTACCGTGAAAATTTTGATTGGAGGTGAAAGCTGAGCTCATTTGCCATCGATTCATGTGGTTTTACAATTGAAAATGTTGATTTTCGCGGATTTGGGTGAGTGATCCCAAAATAACGCTTAAAACGCCGTATCTCCATTATTTAGCGAGATAATCGCAAAAAACTAAAAAAGTTCCTTTTTTGCAGATATCTCTGCATTTATTGGTTGTACCGTGAAAATTTTGATTGGAGGTGAAAGCTGAGCTCATTTGCCATCGATTCATGTGGTTTTACCATTGAAAATATCGATTTTCGCGGATTCGAGTGAGTGATCCCAAAATAACGCTTAAAACGCCGTATCTCCATTATTTAGCGAGATAATCGCAAAAAACTAAAAAAGTTCCTTTTTTGCAGATATCTCTGCATTTATCGGTTGTACCGTGAAAATTTTGATTGGAGGTGAAAGCTGAGCTCATTCAACATCGATTCATGTGGTTTTACAATTGAAAATATTGATTTTCGCGGATTTGAGTGAGTGATCCCAAAATAACGCTTAAAACGCCGTATCTCCATTATTTAGCGAGATAATCGCAAAAAACTAAAAAAGTTCCTTTTTTGCAGATATCTCTGCATTTATTGGTTGTACCGTGAAAATCTTGATTGGAGGTGAAAGCTGAGCTCATTTGCCATCGATTCATGTGGTTTTACCATTGAAAATATCGATTTTCGCGGATTTGAGTGAGTGATCCCAAAATAACGCTTAAAACGCCGTATCTCCATTATTTAGCGAGATAATCGCAAAAAACTAAAAAAGTTCCTTTTTTGCAGATATCTCTGCATTTATCGGTTGTACCGTGAAAATTTTGATTGGAGGTGAAAGCTGAGCTCATTTGCCATCGATTCATGTGGTTTTACAATTGAAAATGTTGATTTTCGCGGATTTGGGTGAGTGATCCCAAAATAACGCTTAAAACGCCGTATCTCCATTATTTAGCGAGATAATCGCGAAAAACTAAAAAAGTTCCTTTTTTGCAGATATCTCTGCATTTATGGGTTGTATCGTGAAAATCTTGATTGGAGGTGAAAGCTGAGCTCATTTGCCATCGATTCATGTGGTTTTACAATTGAAAATATTGATTTTCGCGGATTTGAGTGAGTGATCCCAAAATAACGCTTAAAACGCCGTATCTCCATTATTTAGCGAGATAATCGCGAAAAACTAAAAAAGTTCCTTTTTTGCAGATATCTCTGCATTTATGGGTTGTATCGTGAAAATTTCGATTGGAGGTGAAAGCTGAGCTCATTTGCCATCGATTCATGTGGTTTTACAATTGAAAATATTGATTTTCGCGGATTTGAGTGAGTGATCCCAAAATAACGCTCAAAACGCCGTAACTCCATTATTTAGCGAGATAATCGCAAAAAACTAAAAAAGTTCCTTTTTTGCAGATATCTCTGCATTTATCGGTTGTACCGTGAAAATTTTGATCGGAGGTGAAGGCTGAGCTCATTTGCCATCGATTCATGTGGTTTTACAATTGAAAATATTGATTTTCGCGGATTTGAGTGAGTGATCCCAAAATAACGCTTAAAACGCCGTATCTCCATTATTTAGCGAGATAATCGCGAAAAACTAAAAAAATTCCTTTTTTGCAGATATCTCTGCATTTATTGGTTGTACCGTAAAAATTTTGATTGGAGGTGAAAGCTGAGCTCATTTGCCATCGATTCATGTGGTTTTACCATTGAAAATATCGATTTTCGCGGATTTGAGTGAGTGATCCCAAAATAACGCTTAAAACGCCGTATCTCCATTATTTAGTGAGATAATCGCAAAAAACTAAAAAAGTTCCTTTTTTGCAGATATCTCTGCATTTATCGGTTGTACCGTGAAAATTTTGATTGGAGGTGAAAGCTGAGCTCATTTGCCATCGATTCATGTGGTTTTACAATTGAAAATGTTGATTTTCGCGGATTTGGGTGAGTGATCCCAAAATAACGCTTAAAACGCCGTATCTCCATTATTTAGCGAGATAATCGCAAAAAACTAAAAAAGTTCCTTTTTTGCAGATATCTCTGCATTTATTGGTTGTACCGTGAAAATCTTGATTGGAGGTGAAAGCTGAGCTCATTTGCCATCGATTCATGTGGTTTTACAATTGAAAATATTGATTTTCGCGGATTTGAGTGAGTGATCCCAAAATAACGCTCAAAACGCCGTATCTCCATTATTTAGCGAGATAATCGCAAAAAACTAAAAAAGTTCCTTTTTTGCAGATATCTCTGCATTTATCGGTTGTACCGTGAAAATTTTGATTGGAGGTGAAAGCTGAGCTCATTTGCCATCGATTCATGTGGTTTTACAATTGAAAATATTGATTTTCGCGGATTTGAGTGAGTGATCCCAAAATAACGCTTAAAACGCCGTATCTCCATTATTTAGCGAGATAATCGCAAAAAACTAAAAAAGTTCCTTTTTCGCAGATATCTCTGCATTTATCGGTTGTACCGTGAAAATTTTGATTGGAGGTGAAAGCTGAGCTCATTTGCCATCGATTCATGTGGTTTCACAATTGAAAATATTGATTTTCGCGGATTTGAGTGAGTGATCCCAAAATAACGCTTAAAACGCCGTATCTCCATTATTTAGCGAGATAATTGCAAAAAACTAAAAAAGTTCCTTTTTTGCAGATATCTCTGCATTTATCGGTTGTACCGTGAAAATTTTGATTGGAGGTGAAAGCTGAGCTCATTTGCCATCGATTCATGTGGTTTTACCATTGAAAATATCGATTTTCGCGGATTTGAGTGAGTGATCCCAAAATAACGCTTAAAACGCCGTATCTCCATTATTTAGCGAGATAATCGCAAAAAACTAAAAAAGTTCCTTTTTTGCAGATATCTCTGCATTTATCGGTTGCACCGTGAAAATTTTGATTGGAGGTGAAAGCTGAGCTCATTTGCCATCGATTCATGTGGTTTTACAATGGAAAATATTAATTTTCGCGGATTTGAGTGAATGACCCCAAAATAACGCTTAAAACGCCGTATCTCCATTATTTAGCGAGATAATCGCAAAAAACTAAAAAAGTTCCTTTTTTGGAGATATCTCTGCATTTATCGGTTGTATCGTGAAAATTTTGATTGGAGGTGAAAGCTGAGCTCATTTGCCGTCGATTCATGTGGTTTTACAATTGAAAATATTGATTTTCGCGGATTTGAGTGAGTGATCCCAAAATAACGCTCAAAACGCCGTATCTCCATTATTTAGCGAGATAATCGCAAAAAACTAAAAAAGTTCCTTTTTTGCAGATATCTCTGCATTTATTGGTCGTACCGTGAAAATTTTGATTGGAGGTGAAAGCTGAGCTCATTCGCCATCGATTCATGTGGTTTTACAATTGAAAATATTGATTTTCGCGGATTTGAGTGAGTGATCCCAAAATAACGCTTAAAACGCCGTATCTCCATTATTTAGCGAGATAATCGCAAAAAACTAAAAAAATTCCTTTTTTGCAGATATCTCTGCATTTATTGGTTGTACCGTAAAAATTTTGATTGGAGGTGAAAGCTGAGCTCATTTGCCATCGATTCAGGTGGTTTTACAATTGAAAATATTGATTTTCGCGGATTTGAGTGAGTGATCCCAAAATAACGCTTAAAACGCCGTATCTCCATTATTTAGCGAGATAATCGCAAAAAACTAAAAAAGTTCCTTTTTTGCAGATATCTCTGCATCTATCGGTTGTATCGTGAAAATTTTGATTGGAGGTGAAAGCTGAGCTCATTTGCCATCGATTCATGTGGTTTTACAATTGAAAATATTGATTTTCGCGGATTTGAGTGAGTGATCCCAAAATAACGCTTAAAACGCCGTATCTCCATTATTTAGCGAGATAATCGCAAAAAACTAAAAAAGTTCCTTTTTTGCAGATATCCCTGCATTTATCGGTTGTACCGTGAAAATTTTGATTGGAGGTGAAAGCTGAGCTCATTTGCCATCGATTCAGGTGGTTTTACAATTGAAAATATTGATTGTCGCGGATTTGAGTGAGTGATCCCAAAATAGCGCTTAAAACGCCGTATCTCCATTATTTAGCGAGATAATCGCAAAAAACTAAAAAAGTTCTTTTTTTGCAGATATCTCTGCATTTATTGGTTGTACCGTGAAAATTTTGATTGGAGGTGAAAGCTGAGCTCATTTGCCATCGATTCATGTGGTTTTACAATTGAAAATATTGATTTTCGCGGATTTGAGTGAGTGATCCCAAAATAACGCTTAAAACGCCGTATCTCCATTATTTAGCGAGATAATCGCAAAAAACTAAAAAAGTTCTTTTTTTGCAGATATCTCTGCATTTATCGGTTGTACCGTGAAAATTTTGATTGGAGGTGAAAGCTGAGCTCATTTGCCATCGATTCATGTGGTTTTACAATTGAAAATATTGATTTTCGCGGATTTGAGTGAGTGATCCCAAAATAACGCTTAAAACGCCGTATCTTCAATATTAAGGGAGATAATCGCAAAAAACGAAAAAAGTTCATTTTTTGAAAATATCTCTGCATCTGTCGGTCGTACCGTGAAAATTTTGATTGGAGGTGAATGCTGAGCTCATTTGCCATCGATTCATGTGGTTTTACAATCAAAAATCTGATTTTTCATGGAGTGGGTGATCCCAAAATAATGCTCAAAACGCCGTATCTCCATTATTTACGCTAAATTCTCTCATCTCAGCTATGGCATGAGCTCTGAGAATGCTCATTAATTCTGTTCATTCTCGATTTTTCTTTTGACCAATCACAGAACGAATAAATGTGTACGCTGCTAACTCCACTTTTATCTCATCTACTTGATTGAATAGGGCCCAATCACAGAACGAAGAAATGTGAGTGGGACTAACTTCACTTTTATCCCATCTACTTTATTAAATAGGGATTTTCTTCAATCAAATGAAATCAAACCATTCGTAGAAATGAACTTCTATCAGAAGTTGATTGTTTCACTAATAGAAGAAAATTGTTTGTAACTGCTTGTAAATGAAGTTTTTACGAAGCTATCGAGTTGCAACTTCATTGTGAATAATCATGTAAATTGTTCATGCAGTCACTTTGCTTTTTTGCTTTTTCCAGAGTAATTCGCTACATCCATATCAATTGTCACAGCTCATCGCAATTGCCATTTCCTTCTTGATGATAATTATTCTATCATTCATTCATTTTTTCACTAATGTGAATTCTCAATGAATCAAAAACAACTATGAATGCAGCCTCTGTCACTTACACACACCACAGCAGCGCACCATACACTGCATCCCCCTCATCAACCGATATAAAGAAATTTAAACTTACCGTTTTTTTTTCAAGTCCAAAATCGAGAAATGTATCGCAAGAGTAACTTTCAGCAGCTCAGCGTATGGCTGCTCCTCCATACAGTGGGCCATACCAAGCATTTTCATGATTACACTCTCAGCGCGTTACTATAAGATGCGACATCACCACGAGTCCAAGTCTCTGACTGAATGGCTCTTTATGTGGTACGCGCTACGGCGTCCCGAATATTCAAATAACTGAGCATCAACTCACTCGATTCCGAGCGAACAAACATACATTATCGAATATCACTTCATTGAAGTAACCATATCGTTTCAAAATGTAACGAATAGAAAAACCATAAATCGACAATACAACTCAAATGTATTGTAAGTGGCAAACTATGAAAACAAATAGAGCATGTACGAATCGAACTATATGTTGCAACAGCCCATTTACAACAAAACTTATGATGTTAGCCATGACAAAATGTACAATCAAAAATCTGTATATACCACTAAGCATCAACTCCACTCGATTCAGAGTGAATGAAAATACATTATCAATATTATTTCATTGAGCAACCATGTCATTTCAAAATGTAATGAATGGAAAATAATGAGCTGCAATACAATTGCAATGTATTCTGAATGCCAAAATTTATAAAAACACATGAAGGATGTGTATAAATCATCAAATGTGATACAGAAATACATTCATAACGAAAATTATGATGTTATTCAATTAATAGCATCTACATGCTACATTCAATTTAAGAGCCTCATTAAGTTACAAATTCTCAGATTATATGAATCAAAAACATGTGTGATTTAAGTACTTTGTGATTAATTCGATTGCAATGCGAAATGGAAACATATATAACAAGACATTAGGGCGTATGCTTCAAGTACTTGGCAATGAATGCAACTGCAATGCGCTCTTATCGCCATCACAGGCAACATTCAATAGAATTACATCCATATCAATTGTCACAGCTCATCGCAATAGCCATTTCCTTCTTGATGATAATTATTCTATCATTCATTCATTTTTTCACTAATGGGAATTCTCAATGAATCAAAAACAACTATGAATGCAGCCTCTGTCACTTACACACACCACAGCAGCGTACCATACACTGCATCCCCCTCATCAACCGATATAAAGAAATTTAAACTTACCGTTTTTTTTTCAAGTCCAAAATCGAGAAATGTATCGCAAGAGTAACTTTCAGCAGCTCAGCGTATGGCTGCTCCTCCATACAGTGGGCCATACCAAGCATTTTCATGATTACACTCTCAGCGCGTTACTATAAGATGCGACATCACCACGAGTCCAAGTCTCTGACTGAATGGCTCTTTATGTGGTACGCGCTACGGCGTCCCGAATATTCAAATAACTGAGCATCAACTCACTCGATTCCGAGCGAACAAACATACATTATCGAATATCACTTCATTGAAGTAACCATATCGTTTCAAAATGTAACGAATAGAAAAACCATAAATCAACAATACAACTGAAATGTATTGTAAGTGGCAAACAATGAAAACAAATAGAGCATGTACGAATCGAACTATATGTTGCAACAGCCCATTTACAACAAAACTTATGATGTTAGCCATGACAAAATGTACAATCAAAAATATGTATATACCACTAAGCATCAACTCCACTCGATTCAGAGTGAATGAAAATACATTATCAATATTATTTCATTGAGCAACCATGTCATTTCAAAATGTAATGAATGGAAAATAATGAGCTGCAATACAATTGCAATGTATTCTGAATGCCAAAATTTATAAAAACACATGAAGGATATGTATAAATCATAAAATGTGATACAGAAATACATTCATAACGAAAATTAAGATGTTATTCAATTAATAGCATCTAGATGCTACATTCAATTTAAGAGCCTCATTAAGTTACAAATTCTCAGATTCTATGAATCAAAAACATGTGTGATTCAAGTACTTGGTGATTAATTCGATTGCAATGCCTTTCTATCGCATTCACAACCAACATTCAAAACAATTACATCCATATTGATTCTTATAATCCATCACAATTCCAGTTTCTTCTTCATGATGATTATTCTATCCCTCATTCTTTTTTTCACTATGGTCAGATTTTAATGAATCAAAAACAACTATGAATGCAGCCTCTATCACTTACACAACACTGCACCACCAGCATCAATGCAAATCGAATAAATTCATCTCTCCTTGCTTTTTTTTTTTTTTTTTTTTTTTAAGTCCAAACTCGAGAAACCCATCGCAAGAATAACTTTTTTCAGCTTCGTTATGGCTGCTTCTCCATGCAGTCGCCCATACCAAGCGTTTTCATGATTACTCTCTCAATCCGTTACTATAAGATGCGACATCGCCACGAGTCCAAGTCTCTGACTTAATGGCTCTTTATGTGGTACGCGCTACGGCGTCCTGAATATTTAAATAACTGAGCATCAGCTCACTCGATTCCGAGCGAACAAACATACATTATCAATATTACTTTATCCAAGTAACCATGTCGTTTCAAAATGTAACGAATGGAAAACAATGAGCTGATTCAGAAGCAATAAATCAGCAATACAACTAAAATGTATTGTAAATGGCAAACTATAAAAGCAAATCAAGCATGTACGAAGCAAACTATGTGTTGCAACAGCACATGGACAACAAAACTTATGATGTTATCCATAACAATATATCCATCTAAAATATTTATAAACTTCAAGCATCAACTCCACTCGATTCCCAGTGGATAAAAATACATTATGACTATTATTTCATTCAACAACCATGTCGTTTCAAAATGTAACGAATGGAAAATAATGAGCTGCTTGAAAAACAAGCAAGCAACAATGCATTGTAGATGCTAAGATGGATAAAAATACATAAAGGATGTGCGTCAATTATGAACATGTGTTGCAACAACACATTTATAAGACAAGTTATGATGTCAGTTCAATCATTAGCATTTATATGCTATAGTCAATTGAAGAGCCTTGCTCAACCTACACATCCTCAGATTATATGAATCAAAAACATGTGTGATTCAAGTACTTTGCAATTAATTCGATTCCAATGCCAGTTTCTTCTTCATGATAGTTATTCTATCATTCCTTCCTTTTTTTACTCATGTCAATTTTTAATGAATCAAAAACAACTATGAATGCAACCTCTGTCACCCACACAACACCACGCCACCAGCATCAATTCGAATCGAAAAAATTAATCTCTCCTTTCTTTTTTTTTTTTTTTTTTTTTTAAGTCCAACGTCGAGAAACGCATCGCAAGAATAACTTTTTTCAGCTTTGTTATAGCTGCTTCTCCATGCAATGGCCCGTACCAACCATTTTCATGATTACTCTCTCAATCCATTACTTAGGATGCGACATCGCCACGAGTCCAAGTCTCTGACTGAATGGCTCTTTATGTGGTACGCGCTACGGCGTTTCAAATACTTACATATATAACAACTGAGCATCAACTCACTCGACTCCAAGCGAACAAACATACATTATCAATACTACTGCCATAAAATAACCATGTCGTTTCAGAATCTAACGACTGGAAGATGATGAACCGTTGTACACAAAAGCAATTTACAATACCACCGCATTGTAACGACAGTCGCATATTCTATAACCATACATCAACGATGCAGCAATGAAATAATAAGTTGCAACAGCACATACCCAATGGGATGGCTTCTCAGAGAACTTCGTGGGCTTGTAGAGGCTTTTGTAGACCCATAGACGTTCGTATGAGCCTGTAGAACTCTGCATCCACTCCTAGAGGTGTCTACGGTCCACCAATAGTGTTTACTGACCTCGTAGAGACCTGTATGGACTTTTGCACGTTTTTATAGAGCCTCATAGAGTTTGTATGGACTCCTAGAGGCCTGTATGGATTTCACAGTCGCTGTATGGACTTTCAGAGGCTTTTATGACCCTCTGCAGGTCTCTACGTACTTCTAGTGGGTAGCATGGACCTTGCAGAGGTCCATGTGGACTTCAAGAGGTTTGTGTGGAGCTCTAGAGGTCGGCATGGGATTCTAGAAGCCTTTATGGACCTCCACAGGTCTTTATGGACTTGTAGAGTGCTTTATGGACTTTGTCGAGATTTGTGTGGACTACCAGAGCTTTGTGTAGATCTCTAGAGGTCTGTATCGATCTTTAGAGGCCTTTATGGACCTCCACAGGTCTTTATGGACCTCTAGAAGGTTGCATGGATCTTGTAGAGGTTCATGTGGATTTCAAGAGGTTTGTGTGGACCTTTAGAGGTCGGTATCGTATTCTAGGAGCCTTCATGAGCCTGTACAGGTCTTTATAGATCTCTAGAGTTATTTTTGGCTCGTTTCGGGATTTGTGTTCCTCACTGGAGCCTCCTACAGGACAACGAAGGGTGGGAGGGTATTCAAAAAATTTTATATTTTTTTGTGAAATTTTTTAATTTTTTGCCCCCCCCCCCCCCCCCCCCCCCGTTACTGGGGTCCTACATCGGTGATTTCGAAAAAATTTATTTCGAAAGCAATTTTTTTTTTTTTGCAGAATCGGAATCTTTGGGTCGTGATTCGTGCTCATCCGTTGGAAAAACCGAAATCGGAGCACCTTTAAGAAAAGGTGCTCAGAAATGGATTTTCTCGACGGATGAGCACGAATTAGGACCCAAGGATTCAGATTCTGCAAAAAAAAAAAATTTGCTTTCGAAATCGATTTCGAAAGCAAATTTTTTTTTTTTGCAGAATCTGATTCTCCTGGTCCCAATTCGTGCTCATCCGTCGAGAAAATCCATTTCTGAGCCTTATTTTCGGAGTTATTCGATTTCAAAAGCACTTTTTTTTTTATTGCAGAATCTGACTCTCCTGGTCCCAATTCGTGCTCATCCGTCGAGAAAATCCATTTCTGAGCCTTATTCTCGGAGTTATTCGATTTCAAAAGCACTTTTTTTTTTATTGCAGAATCTAACTCTCCTGGTCCCAATTCGTGCTCATCCGTCGAGAAAATCCATTTCTGAGCACTTTCAGAAAATTGCCCTTGAAATCGATTTCGAAAGCAAATTTTTTTTTTTGCAGAA
>OY751412.1:0-28294 GCA_963565655.1 Aleiodes testaceus
GTTGCAACTTATTATTTCATTGCTGCATCGTTGATGTATGGTTATAGAATATGCGACTGTCGTTACAATGCAGTGGTATTGTTAATTGCTTTTGTGTACAACGGTTCATCATCTTCCAGTCGTTATATTCTGAAACGACATGGTTATTTTATGGCAGTAGTATTGATATTGTATGTTTGTTCGCTTGGAGTCGAGTGAGTTGATGCTCATTTGTTATATATGTAAGTATTTGAAACGCCGTAGCGCGTACCACATAAAGAGCCATTCAGTCAGAGACTTGGACTCGTGGCGATGTCGCATCCTAAGTAACGGATTGAGAGAGTAATCATGAAAATGGTTGGTACGGGCGATTGCATGGAGAAGCAGCTATAACAAAGCTGAAAAAAGTTATTCTTGCGATGCGTTTCTCGATGTTGGACTTAAAAAAAAAAAAAAAAAAAAAAGAAAGGAGAGATTAATTTTTTCGATTCGAATTGATGCTGGTGGCGTGGTGTTGTGTGGGTGACAGAGGTTGCATTCATAGTTGTTTTTGATTCATTAAAAATTGACATGAGTAAAAAAAGGAAGGAATGATAGAATAACTATCATGAAGAAGAAACTGGCATTGGAATCGAATTAATTGCAAAGTACTTGAATCACACATGTTTTTGATTCATATAATCTGAGGATGTGTAGGTTGAGCAAGGCTCTTCAATTGACTATAGCATATAAATGCTAATGACTGAACTGACATCATAACTTGTCTTATAAATGTGTTGTTGCAACACATGTTCATAATTGACGCACATCCTTTATGTATTTTTATCCATCTTAGCATCTACAATGCATTGTTGCTTGCTTGTTTTTCAAGCAGCTCATTATTTTCCATTCGTTACATTTTGAAACGACATGGTTGTTGAATGAAATAATAGTCATAATGTATTTTTATCCACTGGGAATCGAGTGGAGTTGATGCTTGAAGTTTATAAATATTTTAGATGTATATATTGTTATGGATAACATCATAAGTTTTGTTGTTCATGTGCTGTTGCAACACATAGTTTGCTTCGTACATGCTTGATTTGCTTTTATAGTTTGCCATTTACAATACATTTTAGTTGTATTGCTGATTTATTGCTTCTGAATCAGCTCATTGTTTTCCATTCGTTACATTTTGAAACGACATGGTTACTTGTATAAAGTAATATTGATAATGTATGTTTGTTCGCTCGGAATCGAGTGAGCTGATGCTCAGTTATTTAAATATTCAGGACGCCGTAGCGCGTACCACATAAAGAGCCATTCAGTCAGAGACTTGGACTCGTGGCGATGTCGCATCTTATAGTAACGGATTGAGAGAGTAACCATGAAAACGCTTGGTATGGGTGACTGCATGGAGAAGCAGCCATAACGAAGCTGAAAAAAGTTATTCTTGCGATGCGTTTCTCGACTTTGGACTTAAAAAAAAAAAAAAAAAAAAAGCAAGGGGAGATTAATTTTTCCCATTTGCATTGATGCTGGTGGTGCAGTGTTGTGTAAGTGATAGAGGCTGCATTCATAGTTGTTTTTGATTCATTAAAATCTGAGATTAGTGAAAAAAAGAATGGAGGATAGAATAACCATCATGAAGAAGAAACTGGAATTGTGATGGGTTATACGAATCAATATGGATGTAATTGTTTTGAATGTTGGTTGTGAATGCGATAAAAAGGCATTGCAATCGAATTAATTGCAAAGTACTTGAATCACACATGTTTTTGATTCATATAATCTGAGAATTTGTAACTTAATGAGGCTCTTAAATTGAATATAGCATGTAGATGCTATTAATTGAATAACATCATAATTATCGTTATGAATGTATTGCTGTACCACATTTTATGTTTTATACACATCCTTCATGTGTTTTTATAAATTTTGGCATTCAGAATACATTGCAATTGTATTACAGCTCATTATTTTCCATTCATTACATTTTGAAATGACATGGTTGTTCAATGAAATAATATTGATAATGTATTTTGATTCACTCTGAATCGAGTGGAGTTGATGCTTAGTGGTATATACATATTTTTGATTGTACATTTTGTCATGTCTAACATCATAAATTTTGTTGTAAATGGGCTGTTGCAACATATAGTTCGATTCGTACATGCTCTATTTGTTTTCATAGTTTGCCACTTACAATACATTTCAGTTGTATTGTTGATTGATGGTTTTTCTATTCGTTACATTTTGAAACGATATGGTTACTTCAATGAAGTGATATTCGATAATGTATGTTTGTTCGCTCGGAATCGAGTGAGTTGATGCTCAGTTATTTGAATATTCGGGACGCCGTAGCGCGTACCACATAAAGAGCCATTCAGTCAGAGACTTGGACTCGTGGTTATGTCGCATCTTATAGTAACGCGCTGACAGTGTAATCATGAAAATGCTTGGTGTGGCCCATTGTATGGAGGAGCAGCCATACGCTGAGCTGCTGAAAGTTACTCTTGCGATACATTTCTCGATTTTGGACTTGAAAAAAAAACGGTAAGTTTTAATTTCTCTATATCGGTTGATGAGGGGGATGCAGTGTATAGTGCGCTGCTGTGGTGTGTGTAAGTGACAGAGGCTGCATTCATAGTTGTTTTTGATTCATTGAGAATTCACATAAGTGAAAAAATGAATGAATGATAGAATAATTATCATCAAGAAGGAAATGGCTATTGCGATGAGCTGTGACAATTGATATGGATGTAATTCTATTGAATGTTGCCTGTGATGGCGATAGGAGCGCATTGCAGTTGCATTCATTGCCAAGTACTTGAATCATACGCCCTAATGTCTTGTTATATATGTTTCCATTTCGCATTGCAATCGAATTAATCACAAAGTACTTGAATCACACCTGTTTTTGATTCATATAATCTGAGAATTTGTAACTTAATGAGGCTCTTAAATTGAATGTGGCATGTAGATGCTATTAATTTAATAACATCTTAATTTTCGTTATGAATGTATTTCTGTATCACATTTTATGATTTATACACATCCTTCATGTGTTTTTATAAATTTTGGCATTCAGAATACATTGCAATTGTATTACAGCTCATTATTTTCCATTCATTACATTTTGAAATGACATGGTTGCTCAATGAAATAATATTGATAATGTATTTTCATTCACTCTGAATCGAGTGGAGTTGATGCTTAGTGGTATATACATATTTTTGATTGTACATTTTGTCATGTCTAACATCATAAATTTTGTTGTAAATGGGCTGTTGCAACATATAGTTCGATTCGTACATGCTCTATTTGTTTTCATAGTTTGCCACTTACAATACATTTCAGTTGTATTGTTGATTGATGGTTTTTCTATTCGTTACATTTTGAAACGATATGGTTACTTCAATGAAGTGATATTCGATAATGTATGTTTGTTCGCTCGGAATCGAGTGAGTTGATGCTCAGTTATTTGAATATTCGGGACGCCGTAGCGCGTACCACATAAAGAGCCATTCAGTCAGAGACTTGGACTCGTGGTTATGTCGCATCTTATAGTAACGCGCTGACAGTGTAATCATGAAAATGCTTGGTGTGGCCCATTGTATGGAGGAGCAGCCATACGCTGAGCTGCTGAAAGTTACTCTTGCGATACATTTCTCGATTTTGGACTTGAAAAAAAAACGGTAAGTTTTAATTTCTCTATATCGGTTGATGAGGGGGATGCAGTGTATAGTGCGCTGCTGTGGTGTGTGTAAGTGACAGAGGCTGCATTCATAGTTGTTTTTGATTCATTGAGAATTCACATAAGTGAAAAAATGAATGAATGATAGAATAATTATCATCAAGAAGGAAATGGCTATTGCGATGAGCTGTGACAATTGATATGGATGTAATTCTATTGAATGTTGCCTGTGATGGCGATAGGAGCGCATTGCAGTTGCATTCATTGCCAAGTACTTGAATCATACGCCCTAATGTCTTGTTATATATGTTTCCATTTCGCATTGCAATCGAATTAATCACAAAGTACTTGAATCACACCTGTTTTTGATTCATATAATCTGAGAATTTGTAACTTAATGAGGCTCTTAAATTGAATGTGGCATGTAGATGCTATTAATTTAATAACATCTTAATTTTCGTTATGAATGTATTTCTGTATCACATTTTATGATTTATACACATCCTTCATGTGTTTTTATAAATTTTGGCATTCAGAATACATTGCAATTGTATTACAGCTCATTATTTTCCATTCATTACATTTTGAAATGACATGGTTGCTCAATGAAATAATATTGATAATGTATTTTCATTCACTCTGAATCGAGTGGAGTTGATGCTTAGTGGTATATACATATTTTTGATTGTACATTTTGTCATGTCTAACATCATAAATTTTGTTGTAAATGGGCTGTTGCAACATATAGTTCGATTCGTACATGCTCTATTTGTTTTCATAGTTTGCCACTTACAATACATTTCAGTTGTATTGTTGATTGATGGTTTTTCTATTCGTTACATTTTGAAACGATATGGTTACTTCAATGAAGTGATATTCGATAATGTATGTTTGTTCGCTCGGAATCGAGTGAGTTGATGCTCAGTTATTTGAATATTCGGGACGCCGTAGCGCGTACCACATAAAGAGCCATTCAGTCAGAGACTTGGACTCGTGGTGATGTCGCATCTTATAGTAACGCACTGAGAGTGTAATCATGAAAATGCTTGGTATGGCCCACTGTATGGAGGAGCAGCCATACGCTGAGCTGCTGAAAGTTACTCTTGCGATACATTTCTCGATTTTGGACTTGAAAAAAAAACGGTAAGTTTAAATTTCTTTATATCGGTTGATGAGGGGGATGCAGTGTATGGTGCGCTGCTGTGGTGTGTGTAAGTGACAGAGGCTGCATTCATAGTTGTTTTTGATTCATTGAGAATTCACATTAGTGAAAAAATGAATGAATGATAGAATAATTATCATCAAGAAGGAAATGGCTATTGCGATGAGCTGTGACAATTGATATGGATGTAATTCTATTGAATGTTGCCTGTGATGGCGATAAGAGCGCATTGCAGTTGCATTCATTGCCAAGTACTTACTAGATGCAGAGAAATTTTCAAAAAATGAACTTTTTCAGTTTTTTGCGATTATCTCCCTTAATAATGAAGATACGGCGTTTTAAGCGTTATTTTGGGACCACTCACTGAAATCCATGGAAATTCATATTTTCAATTGTAAAACCACATGAATCGATGGCAAATGAGCTCAGCATTCACCTCCAATCAATAGTTTTACGGTACGACCGACAGATGCAAAGATATTTTCAAAAAATGAACTTTTTTCGTTTTTTGCGATTATCTCGCTAAATAATGGAGATACGGCGTTTTAAGCGTTATTTTGGGATCACTCACTCAAATCCGCGAAAATCAATATTTTCAATTATGAAACCACATGAATCGATGGCAAATGAGCTCAGCTTTCACCTCCAATCAAAATTTTCACGATACAACCAATAAATGCAGAGATATCTGCAAAAAAGGAACTTTTTTAGTTTTTTGCGATTATCTCGCTGAATAATGGAGATACGGCGTTTTAAGCGTTATTTTGGGATCACTCACTCAAATCCGCGAAAATCAATATTTTCAATTGTAAAACAACATGAATCGATGGCAAATGAGCTCAGCTTTCACCTCCAATCAAAATTTTCACGATACAACCAATAAATGCAGAGATATCTGCAAAAAAGGAACTTTTTTAGTTTTTTGCGATTATCTCGCTGAATAATGGAGATACGGCGTTTTAAGCGTTATTTTGGGATCACTCACTCAAATCCGCGAAAATCAATATTTTCAATTGTAAAACCACATGAATCGATGGCAAATGAGCTCAGCTTTCACCTCCAATCGAAATTTTCACGGTACAATCAATAAATGCAGAGATATCTCCAAAAAAGGAACTTTTTTAGTTTTTTGCGATTATCTCGCTGAATAATGGAGATACGGCGTTTTAAGCGTTATTTTGGGATCACTCACTCAAATCCGCGAAAATCAATATTTTCAATTGTAAAACCACATGAATCGATGGCAAATGAGCTCAGCTTTCACCTCCAATCAAAATTTTCACGGTACAACCAATAAATGCAGAGATATCTGCAAAAAAGGAACTTTTTTAGTTTTTTGCGATTATCTCGCTAAATAATGGAGATACGGCGTTTTAAGCGTTATTTTGGGATCACTCACTCAAATCTGCGAAAATCAATATTTTCAATTGTAAAACCACATGAATCGATGGCAAATGAGCTCAGCTTTCACCTCCAATTGAAATTTTTACGGTACGACCGACAGATGCAGAGATATTTTCAAAAAATGAACTTTTTCAGTTTTTTGCGATTATCTCCCTAAATAATGGAAATACGCCGTTTTAAGCGTTATTTTGGGATCACCCACTCAAATCCGTGAAAATTCATATTTTCAATTGTAAAACGACATGAATCGATGGCAAATGAGCTCAGCATTCACCTCCAATCAATAGTTTTACGGTACGACCGACAGATGCAAAGATATTTTCAAAAAATGAACTTTTTTCGTTTTTTGCGATTATCTCGCTAAATAATGGAGATACGGCGTTTTAAGCGTTATTTTGGGATCACTCACTCAAATCCGCGAAAATCAATATTTTCAATTGTAAAACCACATGAATCGATGGCAAATGAGCTCAGCATTCACCTCCAATCAATAGTTTCACGGTACAACCAATAAATGCAGAGATATCTGCAAAAAAGGAACTTTTTTAGTTTTTTGCGATTATCTCGCTAAATAATGGAGATACGGCGTTTTAAGCGTTATTTTGGGATCACTCACTCAAATCCGCGAAAATCAATATTTTCAATTGTAAAACCACATGAATCGATGGCAAATGAGCTCAGCTTTCACCTCCAATTGAAATTTTTACGGTACGACCGACAGATGCAGAGATATTTTCAAAAAATGAACTTTTTCGTTTTTTGCGATTATCTCGCTAAATAATGGAGATACGGCGTTTTAAGCGTTATTTTGGGATCACTCACTCAAATCCGCGAAAATCAATATTTTCAATTGTAAAACCACATGAATCGATGGCAAATGAGCTCAGCTTTCACCTCCAATCAAAATTTTCACGATACAACCAATAAATGCAGAGATATCTGCAAAAAAGGAACTTTTTTAGTTTTTTGCGATTATCTCGCTAAATAATGGAGATACGGCGTTTTAAGCGTTATTTTGGGATCACTCACTCAAATCCGCGAAAATCAATATTTTCAATTGTAAAACCACATGAATCGATGTTGAATGAGCTCAGCTTTCACCTCCAATCAAAATTTTCACGGTACAACCAATAAATGCAGAGATATCTCCAAAAAAGGAACTTTTTTAGTTTTCTGCGATTATCTCGCTAAATAATGGAGATACGGCGTTTTAAGCGTTATTTTGGGATCACTCACTCAAATCCGCGAAAATCAATATTTTCAATTGTAAAATTACATGAATCGATGTTGAATGAGCTCAGCTTTCACCTCCAATCAAAATTTTCACGGTACAACCAATAAATGCAGAGATATCTGCAAAAAAGGAACTTTTTTAGTTTTTTGCGATTATCTCGCTGAATAATGGAGATACGGCGTTTTAAGCGTTATTTTGGGATCACTCACTCAAATCCGCGAAAATGAATATTTTCAATTGTAAAACCACATGAATCGATGTTGAATGAGCTCAGCTTTCACCTCCAATCAAAATTTTCACGGTACAACCAATAAATGCAGAGATATCTCCAAGAAAGGAACTTTTTTAGTTCTTTGCGATTATCTCGCTAAATAATGGAGATACGGCGTTTTAAGCGTTATTTTGGGATCACTCACTCAAATCCGCGAAAATCAATATTTTCAATTGTAAAACCACATGAATCGATGGCAAATGAGCTCAGCTTTCACCTCCAATCAAAATTTTCACGGTACAACCAATAAATGCAGAGATATCTCCAAAAAAGGAACTTTTTTCGTTTTTCGCGATTATCTCCCTAAATAATGGAGATACGGCGTTTTAAGCGTTATTTTGGGATCACTCACTCAAATCCGCGAATATCAATATTTTCAATTGTATAACCACATGAATCGATGGCAAATGAGCTCAGCATTCACCTCCAATCAAAATTTTTACGGTACGACCAACAGATGCAGAGATATTTTCAAGAAATGAACTTTTTTCGTTTTTTGCGATTATCTCCCTTAATAATGGAGATACGGCGTTTTAAGCGTTATTTTGGGATCACTCACTCAAATCCGTGAAAATTCATATTTTCAATTGTAAAACCACATGAATCGATGGCAAATGAGCTCAGCATTCACCTCCAATCAAAATTTTTACGGTACGACCAACAGATGCAGAGATATTTTCAAAAAATGAACTTTTTTCGTTTTTTGCGATTATCTCCCTTAATAATGGAGATACGGCGTTTTAAGCGTTATTTTGGGATCACTCACTAAAATTCGTGAAAATTCATATTTTCAATTGTAGAACCACATGAATCGATGGCAAATGAGCTCAGCATTCACCTCCAATCAAAATTTTTACGGTACGACCAACAGATGCAGAGATATTTTGCAAAAAATGAACTTTTTTAGTTTTTTGCGATTATCTCCCTTAATAATGGAGATACGGCGTTTTAAGCGTTATTTTGGGATCACTCACTCAAATCCGCGAAAATCAATATTTTCAATTGTAAAATTACATGAATCGATGTTGAATGAGCTCAGCTTTCACCTCCAATCAAAATTTTCACGGTACAACCAATAAATGCAGAGATATCTGCAAAAAAGGAACTTTTTTAGTTTTTTGCGATTATCTCGCTGAATAATGGAGATACGGCGTTTTAAGCGTTATTTTGGGATCACTCACTCAAATCCGCGAAAATGAATATTTTCAATTGTAAAACCACATGAATCGATGTTGAATGAGCTCAGCTTTCACCTCCAATCAAAATTTTCACGGTACAACCAATAAATGCAGAGATATCTCCAAGAAAGGAACTTTTTTAGTTCTTTGCGATTATCTCGCTAAATAATGGAGATACGGCGTTTTAAGCGTTATTTTGGGATCACTCACTCAAATCCGCGAAAATCAATATTTTCAATTGTAAAACCACATGAATCGATGGCAAATGAGCTCAGCTTTCACCTCCAATCAAAATTTTCACGGTACAACCAATAAATGCAGAGATATCTCCAAAAAAGGAACTTTTTTCGTTTTTCGCGATTATCTCCCTAAATAATGGAGATACGGCGTTTTAAGCGTTATTTTGGGATCACTCACTCAAATCCGCGAATATCAATATTTTCAATTGTTAAATTACATGAATCGATGTCGAATGAGCTCAGCTTTCACCTCCAATCAAAATTTTCACGGTACAACCAATAAATGCAGAGATATCTCCAAAAAAGGAACTTTTTTAGTTCTTTGCGATTATCTCGCTAAATAATGGAGATACGGCGTTTTAAGCGTTATTTTGGGATCACTCACTCAAATCCGCGAAAATCAATATTTTCAATTGTAAAACCACATGAATCGATGGCAAATGAGCTCAGCTTTCACCTCCAATCAAAATTTTCACGGTACAACCAATAAATGCAGAGATATCTCCAAAAAAGGAACTTTTTTCGTTTTTCGCGATTATCTCCCTAAATAATGGAGATACGGCGTTTTAAGCGTTATTTTGGGATCACTCACTCAAATCCGCGAATATCAATATTTTCAATTGTTAAATTACATGAATCGATGTCGAATGAGCTCAGCTTTCACCTCCAATCAAAATTTTCACGGTACAACCAATAAATGCAGAGATATCTGCAAAAAAGGAGCTTTTTTAGTTTTTTGCGATTATCTCGCTAAATAATGGAGATACGGCGTTTTAAGCGTTATTTTGGGATCACTCACTCAAATCCGCGAAAATCAATATTTTCAATTGTAAAACCACATGAATCGATGGCAAATGAGCTCAGCTTTCACCTCCAATCAAAATTTTCACGGTACAACCAATAAATGCAGAGATATCTCCAAAAAAGGAACTTTTTTAGTTTTTTGCGATTATCTCCCTAAATAATGGAGATACGGCGTTTTAAGCGTTATTTTGGGATCACTCACTCAAATCCGCGAAAATCAATATTTTCAATTGTAGAACCACATGAATCGATGGCAAATGAGCTCAGCTTTCACCTCCAATCAAAATTTTCACGGTACAACCAATAAATGCAGAGATATCTCCAAAAAAGGAACTTTCTTAGTTTTTTGCGATTATCTCGCTAAATAATGGAGATACGGCGTTTTAAGCGTTATTTTGGGATCACTCACTCAAATCCTCGAAAATCAATATTTTCAATTGTAAAACCACATGAATCGATGGCAAATGAGCTCAGCTTTCACCTCCAATCAAAAAAAATTTTTTAAATCGAATGGCTCCAGAAATGAAGCTAAAAAATAGATTTACCCTACAGATGAGCACGAATTGGGACCAGGAGAGTCAGATTCTGCAATAAAAAAAAAAAGTGCTTTCGAAATCGTATAACTCCGAGAATAATGCTCAGAAATGGATTTTCTCGACGGATAAGCACGAATTGGGACCAGGAGAGTCAGATTCTGCAATAAAAAAAAAGTGCTTTTGAAATCGAATAACTCCGAGAATAAGGCTCAGAAATGGATTTTCTTGACGGATGAGCACGAATTGGGACCAGGAGAGTCAGATTCTGCAATAAAAAAAAAAGTGCTTTTGAAATCGAATAACTCCGAGAATAAGGCTCAAAAAAAAAAAAAAAAAAGCAAGGGGAGATTAATTTCTCCCATTTGCATTGATGCTGGTGGTGCAGTGTTGTGTAAGTGATAGAGGCTGCATTCATAGTTGTTTTTGATTCATTAAAATCTGAGATTAGTGAAAAAAAGAATGGAGGATAGAATAACCATCATGAAGAAGAAACTGGAATTGTGATGGGTTATACGAATCAATATGGATGTAATTGTTTTGAATGTTGGTTGTGAATGCGATAAAAAGGCATTGCAATCGAATTAATTGCAAAGTACTTGAATCACACATGTTTTTGATTCATATAATCTGAGAATTTGTAACTCAATGAGGCTCTTAAATTGAATATAGCATGTAGATGCTATTAATTGAATAACACCATAATTTTCGTTATGAATGTATTGCTGTACCACATTTTATGTTTTATACACATCCTTCATGTGTTTTTATAAATTTTGGCATTTAGAATACATTGCAATTGTATTGCAGCTCATTATTTTCCATTCATTACATGTTGAAATGACATGGCTTTTCAATGAAATAATATTGATAATGTATTTTCATTCACTCCGAATCGAGTGGAGTTGATGCTTAGTGGTATATACATATTTTTGATTGTACATTTTGTCATGGCTAACATCATAAGTTTTGTTGTAAATGGGCTGTTGCAACATATAGTTCGATTCGTACATGCTCTATTTGTTTTCATAGTTTGCCAGTCACAACACATTTCAGTTGTATTGTTGATTTATGGTTTTTTCATTCGTTACATTTTGAAACGATATGGTTACTTCAATGAAGTAATATTTAATAATGTATGTTTGTTCGCTCGGAATCGAGTGAGCTGATGCTCAGTTATTTAAATATTCGGGACGCCGTAGCGCGTACCACATAAAGAGCCATTCAGTCAGAGACTTGGACTCGTGGTGATGTCGCATCTTATAGTAACGCGCTGACAGTGTAATCATGAAAATGCTTGGTATGGCCCACTGTATGGAGGAGCAGCCATACGCTGAGCTGCTGAAAGTTACTCTTGCGATACATTTCTCGATTTTGGACTTGAAAAAAAAACGGTAAGTTTAAATTTCTTTATATCGGTTGATGTTGGGGATGCAGTGTATGGTGCGCTGCTGTGGTGTGTGTAAGTGACAGAGGCTGCATTCATAGTTGTTTTTGATTCATTGGAAATTCACATTAGTGAAAAAATGGATGAATGATAGAGACATGATTCCTTCAATGAAGCAATCGTAGATGCTCCTCTGTCACCTCGAGTTGTCATAACGCAGATAGCGCAAAAAAAAGAGCGTTTTTTATTTCATTTCCTCAATTTTGAGAATATCTCCTCAAATAATTATGTTCGTTTTAGGGGTGGTGGTGGATCCATGCACTCTTCACATATATTCAAGAGATTAAAGAATGATTATGAGAATTGATTTTATAAATGTAATTCTATTCAAGAGGGGGGGAAAATAGCTATGGCTTAAAAAACAAGCAGAGGCGCTTTATCTTGTTGGGAATAATTTGAAGGCCAGACGCACATCTTCATACAGTCGCTTACAACTTTCACCGACGACTATCACCTTCTAAAAGTCAGTATAACTACGTAGTACACCTGAGCGCCATCAATAAAAGAAAAAAAAAAGAAAGAGAAATGCATATTTCAAGTGTAAGTATGATGAATAAATTTGATCAATATTGTTGTTTTTCCAGTTTAAATATTAATTATCATTTAAAGATAATCTGTGGGGTATTTCTAATGATGAGTCAGGCTAGGAGTGATTCTTCCCAATTGGTCCAGGATAATTACAATTTGGAAACAACTACGCCTTTGCCGACACCACCTCTTCCATACAGTTTTCATTATAAGGCTGGACGTTTTCCCGGACAAATTGATCGTTTTCAATCGGAATCTGGAGATGGTTATGGGACTGTTACCGGTATGACAATTCTTTAGATAAATTCCAGCATAAAGTGATAGAGTTATTTTATACAGATTCTTTTCTATATGTTAGGTACATATTCCTTCATCGATCCTAAATTCAAAATTCGAACGGTCGATTATACAGCTGATAAAAATGGCTTTCACCCACATTTGAAGAATTTTGAAGATATCCAGGCGCAACCGGAAGATTCGGATGCTGTTAAATTAGAGAGAGCCAGGCACTATGCTCTTTATCAACAAATTGCTGCAGCCAATGCACAATCAACAGCAGTTCTTTCACCTCTTCCAAAAGTAGTAGAATAATTGTTAATTTTATAAATCAGCAGATGCACATCTATTATCTTGTAATTTTTCCATTTGTTAAGGACACTTTGAGTGTAGCAAGGGCCAAAGACAAGCACTTCCAGTTGTTCCAACAAATTTCTGCTGAGCATCAAGCAATTGCCGCTCAACGAGAATCTCAACGTATCGCCTTCGAAGCTACTTCCGTCCTAAACGACGTCAACGACGATGGCCTTATATATTAGAAATATCAACAGAATTATTCTCCAATCCGTTCTCAATACCTTCACACAAAGGAATAATAATGTATACATAATGAGTTACATAATAAAATAAATGCTCGAGTCAATTGTGAATAGTTATTTTTCTTCTACAAAACCGTGTTATTTCAGCTCTCTTCTAATGATTCCCCCTCGTTATGAATAATTATTATCTCTTTTTTTCACGCGGAAGTCACTACACGTGATGATTTTTGATGGCCGATAATATCTAACAATGAAAATTTCCTGTTTTTTCCTTAAACTTGATGAGACAATCACGTCATTCTGTGTTTAATGGGGCCAGAGTTGTTTTTTTTTCATATAAATAGGGCAAAATTCAATGCTCATTCATTCCGTAGAAACAAAAATCAAGGAAAATGAAGCTCTTCAATATTGGTTTTCTCTTCTTTCTGCTTGGAGTTATGGTGAATTTTCCATTTTTTCTATAATCTCATGGTAGTAAGGAAATACATATTCTTTTACGAAAATGATTATTTTACCGTTCAAGATTGCATTGTCCTCTGGACAAGATACTGAAGATTCTACTGGTAGGCCACATGGACCTCCTGGTGGATCAGGAGGTCGTGGTCCTCCTGGTGGATCAGGAGGTCGTGGTCCTCCTGGTCGTGGGTGCCATGGAGGTGGAAGACAAGGACGGCGACCACCACCACCTGATGGTGAGATCTAAACAAGATATTTTCAAACGAAAAAACTAAAAAATAATGATTACATGATTATTTTCATTGATTTGTATTTCAGACGTTACTGAAGCAACTGCATAAAATGGAAATCAATAAGCAGTATTTTTGGTGCGAATCTAGCAATGTTTATAGCATAAAATAATTATATCAATAGTTTAATAAATAGATACTCCATAATGATGAAAACTTGATTTATTTCATTGATTATTAGAATTTAATTATTCCAACGTAATATAACATTGGCAGTTTCGTTGAGCTCCCTGCTGCATCAACTTATTCCCCATTCTCCACATTAATGAAAAGAATAAAACTATTGGCTTACTTATTCGAGATTATTTTGACATATTGAAATTCTATAATCATCGTATGCAAATAGAGAAAGAGTTATGCTGTTTTTATCACCGAATTTATTTCTTCAACAAATGTCTCATATCTTTATTCTGTCTTTCAAGCATTATATCAGCCTTATCTGTCTTATCCATAACATTCTCAATCAAATCATTCTGCGAATCAATTTCCTCCGACAAACCAATAGCAAGTCCCTTTAAACGTGCCAATGATCCGCCCATTTCTTCCAAATTTTTTTCAAGTATTTTACTGACACTATTGTTGTCACTTGCTAATTCATAAGATTTTTCATTTGGTTCGTCATCAAGTAGACCACGTCGTTGTAATGACGGATGATTAGCAGCTAAATTTGATCTCGTCTGCTCCAATGTCGTTGATAATCTACCACTACTGCTTCCACATGTATCAGACTCATTTTTCATATTTGAAATTGCTGGAGATGATGATGGTGTCGGTGCGTCAATGGATTTTCCACTCAAATAATTTTTTAAACTACCGAAAACACTTTTAATACCCTGGATATGTTTCTGACTGAAACGTAGAGTGCTGTTTATGTCGTCCAGACGTTTCTCAGTTCGCTCCAATTGCTCCCGTTGTCTTATAAGTTCCTGTAATTGTAATATTTTGGGAAAATTATTGAATTCATAAAGTCAAAATTTTTTGATTCATGTAAATTCAAAAAAACCTCAGCTGTTGCTGCTCCAATCTGTTCTGAATCACGTAGCAATGATATTGATCTCTCTGACGATTTCACTGTTCTATCCTCAATCATTTTTCTGCGTTCAGCCAATTGTTGATGCTGCCTCTCAAGCTGATCATCAAAATTATTGAATGGATTCGTATTTGACAGAGGCCTTTGTGGTGCACTACGTAAAAATGTTTCGTCGTCTACGTCATCTTCGAGCGAGAAAAATGGATTTTTTGGATCATTTATGTAATCGTCGTCGTTACTCGTCGTCGTCGTCGTCGCCATTGCACTCAAACTGATGTTTGATTAATTGAGATTATTTTTTTTCTTTGTTCTCAGTCACTTTATAGAGTAACACTATACTGTCAGATTATTATAACCTCAATCTTCACAATAAGGAGGGGCGTTTTGAAATGTTTCAAGTTTACAGCAGTTCTCACAACAGTATGGAATTGTAGAATTGTAGATGTCGTTGCTGATTTAAAGAATATAAATAAATATCACATCAGCTGATCGTGTCAAAAACGTAAAAAGTGAAAAATGAATTCTACTGTAAGATCATTGAGAAAATTGGTAAGAATATAACGCGAATATTCCATGTATTAATTTCTAATTGTGATGAAATTATTGAAAAAAAATGAAATGTTTTAGGTGTATAACAACATCTCTACGAGGATGATTCTTACTGGTAGTTGGAATTTTAGTGGATTCGATGATTTGCATCATCCGGAGGGTCGTGAGCCTCAAATTCCACCCTATGTTGAACGTAATGGGGAAAATGCTGATTTAAAACGAGCAAGGTGCGTAATAGCAACACTATTGCTACTTTTGCCTCAAATATTATGTTCAAATAATGTCAATTTATTTTTTCAGATTAATCTATCAATCTCGTAAACGTGGAATGTTAGAAAACGGTCTAGTTCTCAGTACCTTCGCAAAAAAGTACTTGGACACATTCAACGATGATCAACTGAGAGTCTACGATCGTCTAATAAATCTTCCCTCAAACGACTGGGATTTATTTTATTGGGCAGCCGGTGTAAAACCAACTCCTCTAGAATTTGAGAGTGACGTAATGGATCTTTTGAAAAAACACGTGAGAAATGATGACAGGCAGTCTCGCATAGTCCAACCAGATCTCTAATAAATACCAAAAAATATTTATAAACATTAGACTTTATTTCAATTACTAGAAAAATATAAAAATCGTAAACATTAAACATATAATAATTACTCAATTGAAACGAGCCAATTCCTTCCTCTTCTAATACAATGATGAAACACAAGAAAAATAAAAAAAAAAAAAGAAGAAAAAGTAAACGATTTAATTTTCAGTTGAATGATCCATAACGCAGAGGATCAGAAAGAAATTCTTTTTTCTGGGTAAAATCTACAAGACCGGGGCCATTCGCCGTCGTTTTTCCCTTGGCTCCTCCACCCGATGCCCATGCCCGTTTCCTTGGGGCTCGTGGTTTTCTATTTGAACTGGAAGTTGCACGTTTGTACCTCTTCGCAGCACCATTGCCATTGGCATTAAAACTTGTTCGTTTCTTACCACGTACTGTACTACATCCAGGAATACCAGCAGCAGCCTCTTTAGTCTCCATCCAGCCCTCCTCAAAATCACTGTCATCATCAATCTCCTCTTCCTGCTCTATAGCAGCAACAGCTTCAATCACTGCTTTTTTTTCCGCAAATTTCTTCAAAATTCCAATAAGTGCCTTACCAAATTTTTCATAATTCGATTCAGTTACATGGGGAATTTGTAGCATTTGCTCTTTGGTCGTCGGCATTTTCTGGCTCATAGCTCTAACAGCAATAGGATTCATAACAGAAGAAGCAGCAATCTGCAGAGCTCCAGCAAACCCATTGATATCCTTCATTAAAGCAGCAAAGCATTCATCCTGGAGTTCTTTTATTTTATTATCACCTGGTACTAAAGTCGTTGAAACAGTCACCGTCAACTGAGCACTAGCAGCTTGCCTAATTGGGAAAAGATATTTAGCAGAAGGTGTACTCATGAATTTCATAGCTTCATTTCCTTTCTTCAGATAAGCAGCAGTCATGTCATTCATGACAACCAATTCTTCCTGTAGATAACCGTCGATAATGAGCTTGTGAATGAATCTCTCTATATCACTTCTATTCCAACTCTTTCCCCTTCCATAAACCGGCAAATTATTAGTTCCCGAGTCTCGAATTTTCTTGAGATCAGCACCTCTAAATACATCTCCCAATTGTACTCCAGTTATCCGTCTATTCTGTCTTGTCAAACTATCAACAGCAGCAAGAAGAGCCTTCACATCATTAGTCACATCAATCTCTGTGAATGCTCCAGTATCTCTACAATTATCACACACTGTACCTACAATTTCTCCACATTTTCGCCTATCAAAACGTTCTCCAAAGTAATTCAATTGCAATGCTCTTCGACAATCAGTTTTGTTCTCACAGAATGATACGATTTTGTATAAATTCTCCATATGAGTTGCCATTGTAGCAGCTGATGATGATGATTTGTCCATTGACATGAGTCTTCTGATTCTGTGAACATCGGCATAACTATAGAATAATATGCAGTCGGCATTTTCTAAATCACGACCAGCTCGACCACTTTCTTGATAATATCCTTCAATGGATTTTGGCAAAACTGCATGTATTACAAAACGAACATTTGGCTTATCGATACCCATTCCAAAAGCAATTGTCGCACAAACTACTTTAATATCCTCTACGAGCCACCTACCCTGGACATCTGATCTTTTCACGTCACCCAATCCTGCATGATAGCTCATTGCCCTTATACCATTGGCCTGCATCTGTTCTGCATAATTATCGCACTCTTGTTTTGATAGACAGTAGACAATTCCGCATTTATTCTTATACTTTTCTTTAATTAATGCAATTATCTTTATGATACCCTCTTTGCCCTTCTTATCGGCAATTGTATAGCGTAGATTTGGCCGGTTGAAACTCGAGAGGAACCACTTGGGAGTTGCCATTGCCAGTTGATGTAGAATGTCAACACGAATTCTTGGAGTTGCTGTTGCAGTCAATGCCATCATTGGAACCTTTGGAAATCTCTTTCTCAATGTCTTTAACTTTGTGTAATCGGGTCGAAAGTCATGGCCCCATTGACTGACGCAGTGTGCCTCGTCAATGATAAATCTCGAGACAAGTTCAGCTTCATACAAACGTGTTAATATCGACATAAATTTTTCTGATGCTGCTAATTTTTCAGGCGTTACATACAAAAGTTTTAGGCTAGGGTGTTGCTTTGCTAATTCTCTGTAAACTCCATTTATGTGAATTTCCGAGGTACCACCTAGCATGTGAGTTGCTGGAACATCTAAGGATATTAATTTTTGTACTTGATCATTTATCAATGATTTCAGAGGTGATATAACAATGGTAATGCCTTTATTTAGAAGCGCTGGTAACTGATAGCAAAGAGATTTACCACCGCCTGTTGGCATTAAAATAAATGTATCGAAATTTAACATTGCTGCATTAATTGCCTGCAGTTGATTAGGCCGAAACTCAAAGAGTCCAAAGGTCTTGCGAAATATCTTGAGCATTTCTTGAGAATGCTCGTATTCAAAACCATCAAATTCCCCTGATGTTCCATCATTCTGGACTCTCCCAAGAAAATCACCCATTTCAAAGGTTATTTTTTTTCTACATTCGGATTTTGTTGAGCAGCTTGATGCTTGTGATAATTTTTCAGATGGTGCTTCGTAGGTAAAAGGTACTGCAGGGAATTCTTCTAGTAAATCCAAGTGTGAACGTTTTGGGCTCTCTATGCGCTCATCACTTTCGGTTCTTTCTTCAAAGTCAAAGTCCTCAATGTACTCAAAATTCTCGCTAATGTCTGCGAGATTCACTGATTTATTTTTCATCATTAATTCATAAGCTCTTATTTCTTCGTCAATATTTATGGTTGGCTTTCGAGGGGATTCTTTTTCCTCTAGTTTCTTTGAAGATGGAGGCTCTGGTTGTGGGGGAGACTGGCTTCTAACTTGTTGCCCTTTCTCCAACATTGCTTGAAGCTGCTCGTTGGCTTCAGCTTTCATTTTCGCTATTTTAGGTACTTTCAACTTGAATGCCCCTCTCTTTACTAGTACAGGTGATGTTTGTGGTGCTAATTTTGAAGGATTACTCTCTGATTCAAAATTAGTAGGAAAAGATTCTGAATTACTCGGTTTTTCCTTTTTTTCTGAAGTTTTTGAGGAGATATAATTATCATCGTCGTCGTCGTCACTGGGAAACTCATCCTCTCTGCTACTGGGTAATTGTTGCATTTTCACCACATTTTGAGCCTTCAATCTTGTGTATTTACCAAGACCCGTTGGCCGTTTTATTGGGGATGAATAAAATTCATCTTCGGTTGGAAAATCATCTGTTTTACTTTGGGCCTTAAATTTAGAAGATCCTAGGGACAATTTACCCCTTTCGCTTGGCCTAATTGGAGATGGTTCAGAGTTTTGAGGACTTGGATAATCACTTGGAGATGTTTTTACTCTTGCACTAGCTACAGCAACTTCCAATTGCTTATTTACACGTCGAGATTTCGCTTTAATGTGTTGACTAAGTACTTTCAAATCACTGAAAACCGCCTGATCGAATTCTGGAAAATTTGAGAGAACCTGAGTCGGAATTTTTACCATTGCTGCATAAAATTTATCCAAGACTTCAATTTCAAGGGATTGAAGTCTACTTTTCAGCTCAAGTAATTGAGTTACTTCAGTGGGATTTGAAGTCATGAAGGATTTTTTTTTAATTGAAGATATCCACGGACTCAATTTATCATCCAGCCCCAATTTCAAGAGGTGGACCTTGAAATCAGGACCTTCCCACAATTTCTTCGCTTGAACTTTCTCTATTGATGGTTGACTTAACTCCTCTTCTGAAGAGTCATCCAGAAAAGTTGTTAATCCCTTAGTAGTTGCTGTTTTTTTCAAAGTCATGAGCTTTGAACTTTTTTGCTCATTTTCTGAATTACCTTTTGAATTTAGAGTTGAAGGAACCTTCAAGGCGAATTTTTTCCTCGGCGATTGACTAGAAGGATTCACGACTCTTGGTTGCATGGTATTATAACAAGACTCTTTTGGCTCTTCTGGTGGTGTACAATTCTCCTTTTGACTCCTATTGTTCTCGGATTTTTGCAGAATCTCCAGTTCCTCAAACGAGTCGTGGACGTAGTGAATTGAATCCTTCACACTTTCTCTCGTTTTTTTTTCAGGCGACTCGTACGAAGTGTCTGTAGAAGGCTGCAATAAAGATTTTTGTAAGAAAATACATTATTCCCAAAGATAATTGATATAATTGGAATAGTAACGTACAATTGATATAATTGAATTTCTTTCCTCTTTCAATTTATTGATATCCAATGACATCTCAAATGTGTCGTCCCGCAACAAATCCTCAAAGTCCTGCTGAGTTACTCCTTCAATTATCTCAGATTCATTCAAGACACTTGAAAAATTATTAGAAATTAAATGAAATCCAAAAAATTTATTCGAATGATGAAAAAAAAAAAAAAGAAGAATCCTAACCTATCTAGCATCATCTCTTTCTCAGCTGCATCCTTACAGATAATCTGGTTAATACGTCTTCTCTTCCACTTTTCAGATGACGAAAGTTCTGTTAAAATCCTCGACATTAAAATTTTCCTAATTTGTTATTACATAACTTGGGGCTTTTTCTACCTTCTTTTTAATGATAAACAAGAAGAACCGTTGAAAATGGAAAAAATACCGACGCCAGATCAGAGACAAATTGAATGTGTAATTATCCGTGTGAATATAGCCACAAAACATCTGCGCATAATACCTTTGCGCATCTTAGTTGTGTTCATTCTCCCGGTCAGCTGTGTGTGTGTGTGTGTGTGAATGACCGAATGATTTTTAATTTCCGTATTTTTTAACGTCAAAAACTGTAAAAATGTCAGATAGTTCTGATGACAGTCTCGAAGATGGGCCCTGGGTGCTTTATAAAAACAGGGAAGAGTGGAAGGATATTGTACCAGTGTCTCAGGATGATGGACCCCACCCAATTGTTGCCATAGCCTATTCGGAAAAGTGTAAATTACCAAATTCATTTCAACAGTTTAATATTAATTGTCACATAAATAATGCTGAAATAACTGATTTTCTTTTTCTAATAGTTAAAGATGCTTACGACTACTTTCGTGCGATTCTCAAGCTGGGAGAAAAATCAGAGAGAGCCTTAGCACTTACGACCGACTGTGTTTGGTTGAATCCTGCTAATTATACGGTTTGGCAGTATCGAAGGGACATAATTAAAGCCCTTGGAAAAGACTTGAGGGAAGAATTAAAGTATATCAATTCCATGATTGAATCTAATCAGAAGAATTATCAGGTGTGGTATCATAGAAAAGTGATTGTCGAATGGCTGCATGATCCAAGTGATGAATTGGAGTTTACTGCCAAAATTTTGGAAAAAGATGCCAAGAATTATCATACGTGGCAGCATAGACAGTGGGTTCTGAGGCACTTTCGGTAAAGCATCAAAAATTGAAAAAAAAAGAAACAATTATAACACATGATAAAATTGAAACAATCTCAATATTTTACAGAGTATTTGATAAGGAATTGGAATTTGTGGAACAATTGTTGCATGAAGACATTAGAAACAATTCAGCCTGGAATCAGAGATATTTTGTACTGTGTCAAACATCAAATTTCGAGCCAGAAATAATAGATAGAGAAGTGGATTTTGCGTTGAATAAAATATCTATAGTGAAAGGAAATGAAAGTGCATGGAATTATTTGAGAGGGTAAGTTATTTTTTCCTACTATATCCCGGAAAGTAAGCGAGAGATAATTCCAAGATAATGACTAAATATTATTTCAGAATATTAATACATGATGAAAATGGTGGACTGGCTTACAATGAAAAAGTTTTGAAAAAATGTGAAGAATTGTATGGGAATGGCTGTCGTGTCAATCATCTTTTAGCCTGTATCATTGACATCTGCCAAGAGAGATACAAAACCGAGCCAACAGAATCACTTTTTCACATAAATAACGCTCTAACGGTGAGAATACGAAAAAAATAATCAATAATGCCAATTGAATAAATGCTGCATGCATTTAAAGATAATTACATTATTTTCAGCTTTGTAAAGAATTATCGGAAAAGCACGATCGGATACGCAGGAGATATTGGGACTACGTGACTCAGCAATTATCTGAAAAACTCAATGCAACTTGTTAGAAACTTGCAATAAGAAAGAAAAAATGTTAAATAAATAAAAACGAATGTTTTTTTTCTTTTTAATAATGGTAACAGAATAATTGCAACGTTAATTCATCTATTTTATTTATAAAATAGTTACACATACTCCAAGTTTTTTTTTGTTTTCATCTTTTTTTTTAATACAATAACTAATAACATAATAATTGTTTTGGCATAACTAAGATGACTTTGAACGTAGCAACTCGATTGAAATGTTAATTTTTTTATTTTTCATTGCGGCAGAAAAATATTTATTCGCTTTAATTCTTTGCCCTTTAAAACACAAACGTAACGTTCCATTGAATTCATTTTCTCTTACATAAGCATAAAAATGACAGGCAGTGACTGCTGCATTATCCGGGGCCAATTTTATCTGCAAATAGGCAAACTGAAATTCATCAGCAATAAATTAATTTTCATTGATTTTCTTCATTGGGGTATGATTTTTTTTCGATTCTGTTGATTATCTATCCTAACATTTAACAATCAACATCAAAACAATTACTTTTTTTTGTACACTCAATTTCCGGGCTGGCAGGAGTGCTCAATTTCATTTTTGTTTTTTTCCTTTTTTTTCCTCAATATTTCTGCCTTTTTCGTAGTTACCCAAAAAACGAAAAACCAATGTGAAAGGATTTTTTATTGTTTTTTCTTTTTTTTTTTTTTCTTTTCATTCCTATTTAAAGCTATTTAACAGGTAATTTTACCACTCATTATGACATTTACACTGAAAATATATCGTCTGATTAATTATTTACTTATTCCCTTGTTTTTTTCTTTCAACTCTTGCAGATTTAACTTTGTTAATATGCTCTTTTTTTCAATCGTACTCGTGATTTATCACGGGCAATAACGATTATGCTACATACGTTTCTTTCCTCTACTTTTTTTCTTACAGGTATTTTTTTAATTACAATATAGTCTATGATTGGACCATCTGACCATATTTTATCGTTCACCGAGTTTGGCTTTATTCACAAACACACAACTGAACAAATCGCCTCTCTTGTTATCAGTACACATTTATTAGGTATTTCGAGAGAATTCATCTACGTAAGATCAAGCCATTGAGATAAAGAGTTTTTCTTGAATATAGTGAAGTTGTTTTCAAATTTCTAATGGTTACAATAGTATCTCTAGGTACATTGAGGAAAATTAGAGACGATAATACTCTGGTGTCTCAATGCCAATAGAGTGGAACTAAATTTTTGTTTAATGCAATTTTTCAAACTAATTTTATTTACGGTTTTTTGAGTGATGAAGTTTTTGATTTTTCCAGTTTCAAAAGTCCGGGAAATTATCATATTGAAATTCCAATAAGTTTTTCTTTTTTCAAGGTAATTGGAAAGAAAGAGAAAAATTCACAAATTGCAGTTATAATAATGACTCCAAAGACGACAGAGACGAAATTCTATGATTAAGTCATAGATTACAAAGAAGAAGATTTTTTATTTAATGATTCCTCTGTTTTCTCTATTGGTACACTAGAACGAACGTTGCATCAACGTTATCTCGTTCATCCAGAGGGAAAGAAGAGGTGCATGGTTTATTTAGCGGTAAATTGTCTTGAATTCTCATTAAAGACTCGATTATCTAAATAAAGATGGAAACTTCTGATTCTTCCCGGAGAAGAGACCCGAATGTGGCTGATACAATTTATTATCGTTTTTTCTTCTTGCATCATTTGACTCTAATTATCTTTTATTTTCATATATACTTTTTCAAAGACATGCGGTAGTGATCGAATTGATATGAGGCAACATTTTCGATACTTAATCTCTTATGTTATCTCGTCTTAAACATTAAATCTTAACAATTATTAGGCGCTGCTAAAAATCGGAACTTTTGTGTTCAATTCATCCTTTTTATTTTTCAGCTTTTTTCGTCTCATGATAATCGAGAACTCTATCAAAAAAATCTGCAAAAAATTACATAATAATGGAGACACGTGAAGTAAAATGATTTTTTTGAAGAATTAAATAAAATTAATTCCGGTATATGATGAGAATTTTCGATCCCATTATTTTGAGTGTTAAATGTTTAATTTCAAAGTCAGGCAGTGATGAAAAATGATTTTTCATTAAATACTTGTTACAAAGTTAATTTAAATTACTCCTTTCTTGTTACTCAATGAGCGATAATTAGCAGCACAACCCTTAAATTACCTTATTCTTAAATAGTTTTCTTTCTTTTTTTTTCTGTTATTATCATTAACCAGTCACAAAAATAAATATTTCATATTCATTTACGTTTACATGTTTACACACTAAAAACAAGCCCATCACGGCCGAGCGATAATAATTAACGGTACGGTCATCTAATACCAATAATTTTACGACAATTTTCTCTTTTCATTATTCTCATGCGCCTCTTTTTCCTGTGAATTAAACAAAAATATTGACACGTGGAATTTATCGACAAAAAATCCCTGATGCATGTTATGCTAGTTGTCACAATATTTTATGCCACATTGTCATCTCCACCCCCTCCTTTGTATTTTGCGGGCGTACATAAATATTTTGTACCATACGTGTGAACGATATCAATGGTGATATGCAATCGACAATTTTTTGTTTATTTCCGATAGAGGACAAATGTAAATTGAAATGGAAAAAAAATAATAAAAAAAACATTACAATACATTATTTATATGAATAAATCGTTGCACGTATCGACAATTTACTTATCGTAAATCCTGATGGATTCCGACCATGTATCTTTCATTTGGTGGAAAATAAATGTAAAAACGATACATTTAATGCACAATGACCCTCTTCTTTACCCAATAAAATCACAATGGCAAAGGCGCTTTTCAACAATTTCCCATTATCTTTTCACTGCTCATCGTTCAGCCGTTGCTTCGTTCAAAAGACATATAATCTTATCAATTTTTTCAAATATTCATATGGAAAACAGCTAGAAAGCGATTTCTCCAATAAAATTGTCTCTCTCCTCAGACAGACAATGGAAAAAAAAAAAAAAAAAAATTTTGAGCGTATTCAATTTTCAGAATGAGGACTTTCATCAGGTCCATGGTATAGAATTGTGAAGCGCCGCCTGTCAGAAGGCCGTGTCCAAGGCTGCCATTGACGTGGAGATGTCAGGATCTGCTCGACAGGCGTCTAAGAATTCCGTTAGTGTCACTACCCCGTCTTTATTGCCATCCATTTTCTGAAATTAATCATTAAAGATGAACTTTTAACTATCATTTTAAATTAATGAATAAAGTAATTGAATTATTTTCACGGAAATCTCCACTTTACCCCTTTAAATTCATCGAGTTTATGCAAATAGGAGAAATTCAACGAATTTTCATGACACGAACCATTGACGAGACATCCAAAGACAAGAATAATAAAGCCCCAGAATGGGACATCACACAACTCTGTATTTGTGCAACAATTATGTTGAAGCCCATGCTACAGTGTAATCCAATTGTTTCATCAGTGAAAAAGCAGAAAAAAAAACATTATTGCATAATATTGAAACACAGAGACAGAATTTTTAATTCCCTGAATTTTTAACATTGTATATTTTAATTATTTCCTTTGTTACTGTTATATTTCAAGAGGGAATAAATTAAGCTCATGTACACCATCTGTGGACTTTTACAAAATAAATGGGATGAATAATTTTTCCAACGTTTACCCTGAAGTTTCCACAAATCGATGATGAATTTTCTCCTTTTCGCGAGACATCTCGGAAAGTAAGCTAGATGGAATTATTTTATTCTCGTTATTTTTTTAATTCTTTTTTGTTGTGGCTCTTGAAATTCTCAACGAAATTCATCCTAAAACAATTGAATGGATTTATTCATTGAAATTGAAATTAAAAAAATTATAATCCGCTCAATCGCGTTAATCGTTCCAATTGCCATTCGCGTCGTACTCATTTTTATTTATCTGATTTCATTCACCGGGGAATTCCTGATTTTCTCTATTGGGGTTAATGAGAGTGGAAGAGCCTCATTTCAATTTCCCTGATTTTATTGAAATAATGAGTAGGATTTTTAATTAAAAACTTGTCATTTACGGGGTTGAATGCGAGCTGAAATCGTCAACAATGAATAATCGTCAATTCTATTTTGAGATGATTAATTAACAGTGATTGATATGGCTTTCATCCATCATGTTTATTATTTAGAAAATTCTATTTTTTATCTCTCAACTACTCTACTGAATTCCGTTTAAAACATATTGAGAGAATAGTTTTATTTTTCCCCCATTTTTATTTTCTTGTTATTCAATTTTTTCCCATAAAATTTGCACTTTTAATCATTGATTTATGTTAATCACATTGAATTTAATGGGGCGTACGTGCGTATTGCATAATTTCAATGCCTTTGCATAATTTCATTAACATGTCAAATGGTTTCGCCTTTACACACAGTGCGTATACCATGGTAATTTAAGGTGGAAAGTTGATGAAACCCCCATAAAACTTTTATCTCTAGATCATTAAACTTTATGCTTCTTTTCTTGTTAATTCTCCTTTTATTTAAACTCAAGTTATAATTCCATTGAAAATACACAAACTACTAACTGGTTTCGTCCTCTATAAACTTTTTTCATCATCATCGTAAATTTATTAACTTTTCTTAATATTTTTCTGGTTCATTGTTCTATATTGGCCTCATCAATATTCATTAAACCATGATTACTTATTATTATTAATAAGAATATTTTGATGGACAAAAAAAATTACACTACGAGAAGAAGTGATTAAGCAATATTGAAAAGCTCTTGGAAATATTCAGTGTTCTACAATTGCCGAATATCCCTAGAGTTTCGACATTCACAATTGACAATATAGTTTGTAGGATTACAAAGTTTACTCAGACTCAACTAGGAGTCTCTGGATAAACATTAGGCTCAACTCCAGCTTGAAACCTTGAACCACATGTATATTTATATATATGTAATACATGCAAAGAGACACCACCCAACCACAAATAGTGTACGCGGGCAACTTTGAAAGCTGTAGTAACTGTCATCTTATTCAAGACATTCATGCTACCTCCAACTGTTAGAAATTTAACTGACTCTCAACTTGAGTATCTTGAAATACGTGTGTGTGTGCTCAATGTGAATACGTGATTCAATTTCCCCAATGCTATCGACTAATATGATTACCAGCAATTAAATTGATTCACATTGATTCCTCTCCTTTTCCGATAAATTTAATTAAGAAATTTTATTTTAATTCATCATTTGTACCTGAAACATACGATCCACTTTTTCACGGACACCATCGTGATCCATATTTGGATCTGAAAATTTACCCATGAGCTCGTATACTGCTGTCACAATATCCGTCATTTCATCTCTCGTTATACAGCCATCTCCGTTTATATCGTACAAAGAAAATGTCCATCGTAATTTCTCATCCATTGAGCCTCTCGATAAAATACTCAATCCTGTGACGAAATCCTGAAAGAAAAACAATTTCCATCATTTTCATGATGTCACTGAGGTGTTTTCACAGTAGTCACCAAACTACAGTAGTTAATTGTTGAATAATTGCTGTACCACCATGAGCCACCTGATAACACATGGTCCCTCGGGGTTTAAACTTTTGCCCATTCAGGTGGTCTGAAGCTAATTCCACTGAGAGATCCCAACTACACCTATCTCGAGGGCCCAACCAACACATGAGCAATACACGTTATTCCGATTGAGGATAACCGAGTAAGGGGCTACTCTGTCTGTCTGTCTCTATTTCTCGCACACCAATTATTATGTAAATTTGCAGTGGAGAGCCAGTTTTCGTGAGACTGCACGAGGTGAGCAGAGTTTCGAGGTCTTTGAAGCTAGTCTAATCGACTATCATTATGATTATTGAGTTCTCACAATACTCTCCATCCTCAGACACCTATATTTCAATTTGTAAAAATGTAATTGTCTGCAAAATTTATCAATTAAGACGTATCTTTCTCTATTCATTGAAGAAAATAGAGAGCTACAACTAAAGAAGGTACATCTTGTATAACAATTGGTGCGAAAAATTGCCCCC